>CM042565.1:14937012-15042012 GCA_023630585.1 Cranoglanis bouderius | reverse complement strand
AAGACACCTGGGAGCCAGAAATCTTGCTGATTGATAGGGGGTCAAATACTTATTTCACTCATTAAAATGCAAATCAATTTATAACTTTTTTGAAATGCGTTTTTCTGGATTTTTTTGTTGTTATTCTGTCTCTCACTGTTAAAATACACCTACCATTAAAATTATAGACTGATCATTTCTTTGTCAGTGGGCAAACGTACAAAATCAGCAGGGGATCAAATACTTTTTCCCCCACTGTGTGTGTGTGTGTGTGTGTGTGTGTGTGTGTGTATATATATATATATATATATATATATATATATATATATATATATATATATATATATATATATATATATATATATATATATATGCAGTACTGTGCAAAAGTCTTAGGCACATGCAAAGAAATGCTGTAGAGCAAAGATGCCTTCAAAATATTGAAATTAAATGTTTCTATATTAAAACAAAAAAAAATACCTTAAAGAGCAGTAAACAGTAGTAAATGAAACAAAGTCAACATTTGGTGTGACAAAAAAATAAAAATAAAAATAGTAGTCTCCGGTACAATTAGTGCAGTTTTATAAGGAAATGAGCTGGTAAGTTTTATTGAGCATCTTGCAGAACCAGACACAGTTCTTCTGGACACTTTGACTTTCGCACTCGCTTCTTATTTTTGCAGCAAAACCCAGCAGCCTTCATTGTGTTTTTTTTTTTTTTTGTGGCTGAAAAGTGTCTCTTATGTAATACGTTGCTTTCTTTAATGACATACAAACATTTTTCTGTAACATTTCATTTTGTGCTAGAAAACTAATGTTTGGGAATCTAAAATGTTTTTTGCACCTACTACATTAACTACTTGATAATGTAGAAGTCATAAAATAAAAAATCTATAACAAAGATTGTACTAAAAAAAAAAAAAAAATAGGGTGCCTAAAACTTTCAACATTAGGACTTCATGTTAGAAAAAAATGTTAAATCACGTATTAAAAACAAAATCAAGTAAAAAAATAACAGGAAAAAACAACAAAAACAAAGCTATAAGAAAATGGCTAAATAAATTATTGTTACAGTATTGTTTTTTTTTTAACAACCGTTAATTTTTGAAATGTTAAAATGTAATTGAAATAGGTGACCTTTCATATGAAAAACTATGAAAACTATGAAAACAAATAAAATAAAATAAAAGTTTTGTACTGAATAAATAATTAGAAATACCGTATTTGATAATAAAAATAATATAAATGAAAAAGAATCATAAAGCATAAAAGTAGTTTTAAAAAAAATACTGTTACATCAATTATTAAGAACACATTTGACACTTAAAAACAAAAATCAAAAGAAAATGTAAATAAATTAATTAATTTTGTATTAAATAAAAAGCAGTTATATCGATTATATAAAAAATCCACAATGACATTTAAAGTAAATAAAAACATATATACCATGGAAGGTTTTACATACAGCTTTAAATAAAATAAACAAATAAATAAATAAATAAATAAAATAAAAAAAAACACGAGATGAAAGTCTGCCACATTCCTTCCTGTGACAGATGCAATATCCTGAAACAGCCTGTGCGAGTGTGAGGAACACACAGTGTGCACGAGATAAGACGATGTGAGCACTATCACTGCTCTGACTGTCAGATCTGTGAAGCGCCGCTTTAAAAATAACCTAATCTCTCCCAAACACCACAGACACGACTACTGCAGGCTGGAAAACTTTCACATCTTTATTTTCATCCCGTTCCAGTTTAAGGCCTGATATAAAACCCTCTCTGCTCGATTTTAACACTGCTGATGGATAGCTGCTGGAGGATTCGCAATATTTCGGCTAATTTAGAGCCGGCGAAGGGGGGAAAAAATGCCTGTGACTGGATGGAGGGGATAAACTGAACACGGTTGCTAAGAAACAGATAACACGTGAACATGTGAGGAATGAAGAGGAAGAATGCAGCTGAGTCAAAGCCCAACGAAAGCCATCTGGGAAGCAGCGCTTATTATTAGCATGCTAGCAGGCATGTAGCAGGTGCTCATGGTAGCAGGTGCTAGCAGAAGCTCAACTGTGACCCGGTTAAAGTGTTACTTCTGAATATCTACACAATCTTATCTAGCTAGCTAACTCTAGCTAAAGAGTTTGAATAAAAGGTAGTACCTGAACTTCTCTCGCGAGGAAGTTTAATAATGTTTGGCACTAAAATTCTGAATCCCCACCGAATCCTAGTTAGTTAGCTATCTCTAGAAGCTAACCGAAGTGTTACGATAGCACCTACATTTTTTGGTTGGAGGAAGTTTAATAATGTTTAGTGCTAAAATTCACAAACCCCAAATTACCCTAGCTAGTTTTTAACTTAGCTAACTCTAGTGAAAGAGCTTGAAGAAAAGGCAGTAGCTAAATTTCTTTCAGGAGGAAGTTTAATAATGTCTGGTGCTAAAATTCTCCAGCCAATCCTTGATAGTTAGCTATCTGTAGGAGCTGATTGAAGAGTTTGAAGAAAAGATAGCATCTGAAAAAAATTTTAGCGGAAGTTTAATAATGTTTAGTGCTAATTCAGAAACCCCAAACTATCCTAGCTAGTTAGCTAACCTACCTAACTCTAGCTAAAGAGCTTGAAGAAAAGGCAGAAGTTAAATTTCTTTCTGAAGGAACTTTAATAATAGCTATCTGTAGAAGCTAATTGAAAAGTTTGAAGATATGGCAGTAGCTAAATATCTTTTTGCACAAAGTATAAGAATATTTTATGTTGATTCTGAATCCACAAATAATTCTAACTGGTTAGCAAACTCTAGCTAAACACTTTGAAGAAAAAAGCAGTAGATAAATATTTTTTTTATAGATTAATTGCAATAATGTTTCTAATTCTGAATGCCAAAATCAACCTAGCTAGTTAGCTATCTGTAGAAGCTAACCGAAGAGTTAGATAGATAGGTAAATTTCCTAGCTGGAGGAAGTTTAAGACTGTTTGGTGCTAATTCAGAGGCCCCAAACAATACTAGCTCGCTAGCTAACTCTAGCTAAAGAGTAGCTAAAGGCAGTAGCTACATTTCTTTCTGAATGAAGATTGGGGTTTTATGCTTGGCGCTAATTCTGAATGCTCAAATAGCCCCACCTAGTTAGCTAACTATAGAAGCTAAGTGAAGAGTTTGAAGTAAAGATAGTAGCCAGTTAACGTCAGAATTAGCTAGTTACCTAACACTAGCTAAAGAGTTTGTAGAGAAGAAAAGACAGTAGCTAAATTATTCTCTGGAGGAAGTTTCAGAATGTTTGACGCTAATTCAGAGCATTTAATATGAAATACAAAATCTAGTACAAGAAAAGTAAAAAAAAATAAAATAAATTTTTTTTTAAATGAGACTAATTATTTGTTTAAAAAAAAAAAAAGTTGGATGGTAACACTTGTTGGAAACTCTGCATCATACGACTGATATAAGCCCATGACCTCTTGACAGCACGTGACCTCATTGCATGACATTCTTACGACATGGTAATGATAGTCTTATGACAGAGGGTTTAAATAAAACAAAAAACTTCAAAAGCTACATTTGGATTTCGAAACAAACTAGCTACACATTTTCTCAGTGTTTCTTCTGTTTCAGCGTGATGTGAGCAGGCTCTCAGAGGAACATCACGCACAAGATCTGCACAGGATACAGTGTTGATCATTCTCCCTGCTTTTTCATTGACCCCTTTCATCCACACAAGCCGAACCTGCGACACACACACACACACACACACACACACACACACACACGCCATGGCTGCGTATCCTTGACCTTGAATCCTTTCATGCTGAGAGACACTCCTTTTTAAGCATGAGGTCACGTGGCTGCTAAAAAAAGCGCATGAGTGCACACTGATCTGCATTTAAATGATTTCCATCACATGACGAGTCGTGTTTATTAACGAAAAAGCCAAATCCAGCTAACACACAGCATCATCAGAAGCTTTACTAATATATTTTAACATTCCAGGGCCTGCATTAAACATAAATGTGCTTAATATGTTTGTCGTTATTTGCCGTTATAACACACCACTGTTGAATTCTCGATTCTGATTGGTCAGAAGGTGTTGATGAATCTTCTGTACCGTCACAGGTTTATATTAATGCACTCGCTCTTATACATTATCGTTTCGTGATGTTTTCAGTAACGAGATTTTTTTTTTTTGTCATTTAACATTTATGGAAGGAGTCTCCAGTGTCAGAGCTTCGTCAAAGATCTTTCTAACATTTTAACAGTTTAAGCTTTTTACATACCAAGCTGCGTTTTTATGTCTTAATTAAATTTAAACAAGACAAACAAAAAAAAAATTCTGGCGAGGAAACGACGGTTTATAGAGTCCATATAAGTGAGAGGATTAACTTCCTTGTTTTGCAGATGTTCCACAACATTAAATGTAACTCTAAATGAATAAAAAGTACTAATAAGTAAGTTTAATAAGTTTTACAAATGTAATTGTTGGCATATTGCTGTTGTATAAGAGGAATAAACACTTACTGGAAATGAATCAGCTTTGTGGTGGTACCAGTAACTGTACTTTTATTGAATTTGGACATTTTGAGATGTACTAGACTAAATCAGACTAATTAGACTAAAATGACTGACAGGTGATGGGTATTAAAAGAAACATGGCCACCAACAATCAAGCAAATGGTGTGAACTGGATACCCAGATTTCCATTAATCTATTCTGATGAATAATTTGACACAATTTCCTAAGAATAAAAAAAGAGTTAAAAGAGTTATTGCGTCATGAAATATAAGAGCCAATAAGGTTGAAGTATGTAAATATAGACCATGTGACACAGCTTTATTTAAAAGAGGAGGGGTTTACAAATTGCATGTTCACAGATTCACAGAATCTGGTTCCTGTTCAGTGTAAAAGTGTGCACGCTTGTGTTTTCGTAAATTAATATTTAATCAATTTAGTATTCACCAATAAAAAAGAACTTCAATCAGACACATTTTTTGTGACGTGACCACAAAGTGTTGCAGAAATGTTGTAGGAACGTTTGTGAATGTTACATTCTCAGATTAAACGTTCCAGAGACTGAAAATTCCCTACACCCTACACAGGTTAGCTGGGAACGTGCTTAATGTCATGCTGACTTTAACCTAATATTAGCGCTCACTCTTTCTGATATCCACATTAGCATCGTGTAATTAACCTATCCATTCCTTTTAACCGTAACCTGTCAGATTATTCATTAGGAACTCCATGATTTTTCATGTATGTTGTGTCCTCTCAGTATCTCTCTCGCTCTCTGTCTCTCTCTCTCTCTCTCTCTCACTCTGTTCAAGCAGCCACTCTACCTCTTCTCTCTGCTCGGTGCTCTATCGCTTCCTTTCATCGCTAGCTTGTTTGCCTTTGATAGCTGCGCTGTGTTCACAGTGTGGCACAACAGAGCCGTCATTCACCGTCTGCTTTGAACTTACAGGATCAAAAAAAAAAAAGTCTCCCGGAAGCAAAACGCACACAGCGGCGAGTCTAGCGCTGCAGGTGTCTTTAAAAAAAAAAGAAAGAAAAGAAAAAAAAAGGGACTTCCCTTCTGGATGTGTCATATCCTGTTCGATCAGTTCCCATTATCACAACAAAGCATTTCACGCTTAACACAACTGGAGAAACATCTCTACTAGTCAGCTTTTCCATAGACTACATGTACATGCACATCAATATTCCGATATTAATTGGAATTTAGCAATATTCTAATTAATATTGAGTTACGTAAACGCTGCAATCAGATTGTCTGATTCAGATTAAGACGATATTCTGATTCCCCAAATTCCAGTTCCCACCCCTGGTATATGCCTGTTTTAATTGGAAATTTGTTGCATGTAAACACCTTATTCAGAAATTCCACTGAAAGGAGATATATGTGCATGTTCAGTCCGCAAGGAATTGTGGGTAGCAGTGGCAGCATCTTGAATCTCCCGGGAAATAACAGCGGTAAAGGAAAAGCGCGTGTGTAGATCGGCATACTTACAACGTCCATGTATACAGCAATATTCCGATGCATGTACCCATATAAACAGCATATCCGGAATATGGCTGCGATCCGAATAGAGACCTTAAATGGAATTCGATGTGCATGCAAACGTAGTCATAGTTAAGCGGAAAGCTAAATCAGGACATCACTATCTTTAGGTTATTTTATTACTACAGTTACACGCTGATCAACAACTGCAAAAAATGCGTCGGATACTGATTATTTCCAGTTAGTTCTTTAGGCTACGCCAAAACTCAATCAACTACCAAAATAAATAGATCAGAGCAAAACATGTTCAAAATAATAAATCTCTGTATCAGATTACACTATTTCAGTACATAGCAGTTTTTAAAAAGCATGCACGACCTGCTGGCTCAGCTAAAAAGGTTCGTTCTGAAACTGAGAGCGCGCAGCGTGGAAGCTCGTGTCCGTAAAAACAGAGCTCCTTATACAGCAGTTCAGGGAGAACTACTCCATCCATGGATGGAGCATGCGACGTCTAGAGAAGCATCTGGGAGATTATTCCTCAGGAGGCTAATAACGACCCATGGATGTTCACCTCCAGGCTTGGTAGCATCTAAAAAATGATAACTAGCACATACCAGTGAAAGAGTACAATGTTTGAGTAACTTTTAATATGTCATTGTGCCATGATGTATTAATTTAGCTGTTACATTACTGCCAATCTTTGACCCTACTTTTTCTATTTCTGGCAGTGGTGTGTTTCAAACCAAACCGAGCAGACAATGAGTGTCTACTACTGAGTGTACTGCACTTCATTATCCTTCACATGGTGCAGCATTTGTGCACCAAACTGGAATTGGTTCAGGGTTAAATAGAAAATAGGAGATTCACAGGTAGTCATGCATTCCTATAAACAGTCAAAGATCCTCATATGTGTATGAATCGTTAACAAAAGTATTGGCATAAGTTTTCTTATGTTTATGTTACTGTTTTTTTCTACCCGTATGTTCTCTTTGATGCAGTTAGCTTGAAACATGTCAAGGAATGTTCTACATACACCTTTTAGAGGTGGCATTTACCCAAAATTAAACTTTCGAAGCCAGTGCAGAAGTGAGTCAGGCCTAATTCTCAACCGCCGACGTGCCTATGAGTGCGTGTGTGTGTGTGTCTGTGTGTGAAGGTGTGTAAAGTGGGGCAGGTATTTCTGAGTGTGCTGCAGTGAGACAGAAACGAGTCCCACAAGCTTCTGTGGCTCAAGGACACGAAACCCTTCAGATCTGTGCTTTGAGGATCAAGTTACTGCTGCCAGGATGCCATTACATTCACTTCATTCGTTTGACTCAATTCATTTTCATGTCCATTTGTCTTTACATTGCCAAAATGTACGGTCAGTAATTTGTCAGAATGTGCTAAAGAGTTCTGAAAGGCCTTCAGAAAAAAGGTTGTGGATGAATATGAGTCTGGAAAGGGATTTAAAAACTTCTACAAATTATTTGAAATACATCATTCCACTGAAAGGAAAATCATCTACAAATGGTGCAGATTTCAAACGACTGCCAATTTGTCCAGGACTGGCCGTCCCAGCAAATTCAGCCCAAGAGCAGATCTGATGCAGTCTGATGCAAAAAGAAGTCTCCAAAAACCACAATATTTCATCACAGGATCTGCTAGTAAGTCTTGCAGCTGTTGGTGTCAAAGTGCATGCTTGTTTCTATCAGAAAGACATTGCACAAATTTGACCTGCATGGGAGGTGTGTCATGAAAAAGCCTTTGCAAGACTACAGTTTGCCAATGAGCATATAGGCAAAGACCAGGCCTTTTGGAATAATGTGCTCTGAACAGACTAATCAAAGATATAGTTGTTTGGCCGCAGTAACAGCAGACATGTTTGGCACTGACCAAAGACAGCTTTTCAGGAGAAGCACCTCATACCAACTGTGAAGCACGGTGGTGGAAATGTTATGGTTTGGGGTTGCTTCACTGCCTCAGGGACTGGACAGCTTGCATTCCTTGATTCAACTATGAATTCTGCATCATATCAAAGAGTTCTTGAAGATAATGTGAGGCCATCTGTCCAAAAGTTGAAGTTGAACCGAAAGTGGACCTTTCAACAGGATAATGATCCTAAGCACACTAACAAATCCACCAAGGAATGACTCAAAAAGAAGAAATGGAGGGTTATGGAACGGCCTAGTCAAAGCCTGGATTTGAATCCCATTGAAATGTTGTGGGGGGGATTTGAAACGGGTAGTACATGCAAGAAAACCCTCAAACATCTTGCGACTGAAAGAATATTGCATGGAAGAGTGGACAAAAATTCTGATGTCAGAGACTGGTGGACAATTTTGCAAAATGCCTACAAGAAGTTATTTCTGCTAAAGGGGGCGATACTAGCTTCGGAGGCCAAGGGTGTACTTACTTTTTCCACAGAAGAATCACATCTATTGATATTTCTGTTGAATAAATGAATGAAAAAATCAATTTTTTCTTGTGGTTTTGTTCAAGTATATCAACTTCATTAATGGGCACTGTTTCAAAGAGGATCAAATGTTTGCTTGTCCAAATATGTCAAAAAAAGTCAACAATTTCCATGGGGTGTACTTATTTTTTCACATGAATGTATGTAAAAGTAAAGAAAAATGTTTTTTTTTTTTCATGAGCAGTGCAGTGTTTATATTCAAATACAAATTCAAAAAAGTAATTTCCAGTTTGTGCTTGAAGACAAGCCTAGTTTAGATATCTAAGTATCACAAATATATCACGTCACAGTAAGTTGACTTAACTATCTTTTTGGTCAATGTGAACATTATTGCCACCCTTCATGAATACAAGGGGAAAAAAACAAACACATTGTTGAATATTGTAAATGATCGTACAATGCTTCGGGTTGTTGTGTGGCCAATTTTGACTGATGGCATCATAAATTCTGCTAAGTAAGCGTAAAAGTTTTTAAGTTTTTAAAGTTGCCTCTGCCAGGAGGTTAAACATGTAAAGAGACTCACAAACCCAAGCATACACCAAAATCAACATAAAGCCTGATTCATAATCAACTGATGGTGTGTTCAATTGATAATCACCTGATCTCATGTCTGTGGTGGTGATTGTACCCTTAACATTACAACAAATAGATCAGATGTATAAATTAGTTTAAATATTTTTTGATCATCACTTTGCTGATGAAATCAAGGTAAGGCTGCTAGATACATGAATCGATAAATCTGTGACTAAGTGCCAAGACACTTCCTGATACCATGGCTAATCAGACAAAATCAGACACACTGGGCATGTTTCTGCCAATCTTGAGTTTACGCAACAGGAAATTCTGCTCTAATCATGAAAAAATGTGTGTGATGCATGATGTATGCGGAAGTGTACAGTATGTCTGCTTTGTGCAAAAATAACAATTATATTAAAATGTGAAACTTGTTTTTAATGGCGTTTTTAAACTTGTTGGCCTTCTGTGGTCTTACTGTCTCTATTAATGGCTCATGATTCTTGTATTTTATCAACATAAAATGGATAGTTTTTGAAGTCTAAAATCCAAATTTGTCAAGGTCTATTTCATAGAAAATGTATTACATCACTATATTATATTATATGTCATTTTAAAATGTGATCTGTTTCTGAAAATGGGTAACAAAACAAAACAAAAAGACCTAAAAAACATTTAAGTCCTCTTGAGATAGATTAGCATTTGCAGAATTGGGTGGTGAGATAATCTAGTAAGTATACACTATATGGCCAAAAGTTTGTGGACACCTGACCATCACACCCATATGTGGTTCTTCCCCGAACTGTTGCAACAAAGTTGGAAACACGCAATTGAATAGGATGGCTTTGTATGCTGTAGTATTACAATTTCTATTCACTGGAACTAAGAGGCCCAAACCTTTTCCAGCATGACAATGCCCCTGTGCACAAAGTGAGCTCCATGAAGACATGGTTTGAAGACAGTGTTGGAGTGGAAGAACTCGAGTGACCTACACAGAGCCCTGACCTCAACCTCACTAAACACATTTGAGATGAACTGGAACTGGAGCCTCCTCACCCAACATCAGTACCTGACCTCACTAATGCTCTTGTGTCTGAATGAACACAAATCCCCACAGCCACGCTCCAAAATCTAGTGGAAAGCCTTCCCAGAAGAGTGGAGCTTATTATAACAGCAAAGAGGGACTAAATCTGGAATGGGATGTGGGTGTGCTGGGCAAGTGTCCATAAAGCTTTGGCCATATAGTCTATACAGACCGGGGGAAAAAATCATCTATAAAGAATGAGTAGTTCAACTGAGCAGAGGCATTCATGGCTATCCAATAGAACTAGGTTTTCACGCTAAGAGTTTTATTTATTTGTTTGTTTTGTTTTTGTAAAAATGCTGGTCAGAGCTCCTTTTTTGTGCTCATATGAAAAAAAGTGTCCATTACCAATCCTAGCTAATATCATCTAACTAACTAACCTAGCTTGCTATCTACGTAGACTAGATTTATCAGTTAATCTTAATAATAAAACTGATCAGGAGCTTGTTTGCCTTCGCTGTACATACAGAGGCAGAAAATCAAGAGAATTTGAGCTGATTGTGTGACATGACTGTACGCAGAAACAGTTAAAGTGCGACGTCCCAAAAATACATACTTTTTATTTTTAGTAACATTGCAACATTGGAATTTTGGCAATGAAATACTTCCAACTGAACATGTCCTTCTGTTTCTTCGCTAACGAGGCACGTCCTCAATGTTCGTTTTTCTCGCATTTGTCCCTCAACTTGCAATCGGATCACTTGATGTCACTTAAAACTGGAAACTACCCATTTTTCTCCCCAATTGGCTCAGCAACCAGCTACCAATTGGGTAGGGTTCCACATACATGAACTCACAGATGCTCAAGATCGGTTAGTGTCACTGTGATTGACAGGGGTGAGAGACTGTGCCCCTCCCGCCCAGAGAACATCGTCGTCCGCGTCTGGAGGACTACAATCGATATCCAATAGGGGGCAGGGTAGAGCTAAAACATCCCTGGTCAGCAATGGAATATCTTCTCTGACGACTTCTCCGATTTTGCATGTCAACAATGACCATGGTGACAGTGGATGCTGCTGCTTTATTGTTTATCTTGCTAAGACAGCAGGAACAATGGCAGCGTCACTGACGTCGATGATTAATTAGGCCATTGTTGTTATTATTGTTACACAGTAATTCACATCATACTACAACACTCACTTTTACATTGGTTTTGCACCAGGAGAAAACATTGTATTAATTTCTAAGGATGTGCACAAGAGATGTTCCAAACAACCACAGGATACTTGTGGCAGCCATCTTGTGTATGTGTATAATATATATATATATATATATATATATATATATATATATATACATTTTTAAATGCAGGGTTTTCCACATATTTATGCAATTGTGTGTTTTATATTTCATTAAAAATTCTATTGATGTCAAGGTGAGAAAGCTTTATTGTTTTATTATTTTGAAAGGAAAAGACACACGTTAATAGGCATGTCTGAACAAGCAGTCCCTTATTTGGACTCTAACAAAGTGAAGGTAAACAGTTATTTGGAGAAAGATTACTGGTAATTTTATAAGGCATGCCGGTCATCAGTAGCGTATGGTAAAACCATAAAACCAAATATAACCATAAACGAGACATGAACAACGTCCACAGTATTGTCATTTGTGATGTCTTGTTTTTGCAGATGTCAATGACATCATGCATTTCGGACTAAATTACAGCATGAATAAAGAGTCTAGTAAAACATCCCAGGTTTATTTTGTTTGCAGAAATCACAGACTTGTACCTAAGGGGGTGTGTGTGTGAGCCACAGCCGAGTGTTTACGTGCCACCTTAGTGAAACTAGGTTGCGAATAATATAGGACATGTCCTTACTTGCTAAAAATTCCCACTCCTTTCCTTTCACAATACTCTCACTCACATCTGCAGCCAAAAAAATAAACCAGTTCTATGTAGATGAACAGGAGGAGGAGGGCGTCATGGCAGAACGTTAAACTGAACTGACATTGTATATCCCTGTCAAGCACATTGCTGTCTCTATGGTTACAAAATATGAGCAAAACACAAAGCAGAACGAGGAGAAGGGCACTCACAGAAACAGTGCTCTATCATCCAGGTTGCCTCAGTATGCGGATAAAACCAGGCACAATTAAATACACATGTTTCTCATGGAGAGACTTTGTGGCAGTTCGGAGAGATTGAGTGGAACCGACCGACGCTAATCTGGTTACAGTTATAGAAAATGAGAGAACTGTTTCAGCGCTGACCTTTAAAAGCAAACGAATAACATATTGTTTGAATGCATTCATTTAACCTCGCTAGAAACAAAGAAATTACAATGAGGCACTATATTGAAACGAGAGAAGGATGTTTCCTAGCAACTTCAACATGCATAAACAAGTGATTCAGCACTCATTATTCATGTCATAACTTATTTAAAGTCCCTGCCTTGTACTGTATTTTTATAATAACTGTGTCTGTTGTTTATATTAATGTACTCGTTCTAAAACGTTGTTGTTTCTGTAGTAACAGCTCACCCTCAGGGATTTGTATGGAACGTGCTCCACATAAACGGATTTTTCAAAAGTGGAATCGTTGATATGGTGAAGTTTTCTGTAAGGAGATTTTTTTTTTTTTTTTTTTTGAAGGAGTCTCCAGTGTCACTCCAGCGTAACATCTTCAGGAAGTTTACAGTTTGCAGTTTCTCTGTAACACGACAAGCTGCATTGTTGCGTTTTGGTTTACTAACTTGAAGAGAGAGGAAAAAACAGAAACTTGTTTTGTTGAACGTTCCACAATATTAAATGTAACTATAAATGGATAAAAAGTACAATAAAAATGGTTAGTGTTGGAAAATTGCTGTTGTATAAGAGGAATTAAGAGGAATAAAACACTTCAAGATGTGCTGTAATAGGGGGAAAAAAGTGTAACTCCACTTGTTATTCCTTACTGGACAGATATTTTGTCAAAATCATAGTATCTTATACTGAAATGTAGGGGCTACGGTGGCTTAGTGGTTAGCACATTTGCATCGCACCTCTGGGGCTGTTGGTTTGAATCCCACCTCCATCCTGTGTGTATGAAGTTTGCATGTTCTCCCTGTGCATTGGGGGTTTCCTCTGAGTACTCCAGTTTTCTCCCCAGTCCAAAGACATGCACTGAAGGCTGATTGACATTTCCAGATTGTCCGTAGTGTGTGAATGTGTGTGTGATTGTGCCCTGCGATGGGTTGGTACCCCGTCCAGGGTGCCCCCCGCCTTGTGCCCAGAGTTCCCTGGGATAGGCTCCAGGCTCCCCCGCGACCCTGTGTAGGATAAGCAGTACAGAAAATGGATGGATGGATACTGAACTTTTTGCCCAAGAAAGAAAAAGAGAGAGAAAAATTCAGACTCCCCACACACTCTGGATCATAATAAAATGAGGTGAAAAAAATGGAGCTGCAAATTTCTTACATTTTTTGGCAAACCTTATTTTTAAAAAAATAAATAAAAATCCCCCAGCCACAAGTGATGGAACTGCCAAGAGCAACCCCAAGGCTCAGCATTCCCATACTGACGAGCCTCTAAACACAGCGTGACTCAGAAACATGAAGCGTGTCCCGCATGGTGAGTGGCATTCCTCCTGTAGCTCCTCCTCTCACACCAGCGCTTCCTCTGCAGGGAAGGTTTGGCTTTTCTCCTGCCAAAAGCTGGCACTCATGGGAGATCAGATAATGACTGTTCTCCATCTCTCCATCTTGGCCTGAAAAAACAACAACAGATGCTATTTCAATCACGGCTTCGACCGAGAGATATTCAGGCCACATTTTCCCCAAGTTTCCAATAAGGAAATATCAGGGTGCTAAATATAAACATCATGGAACCCCAGACAACCCCGTAATTGTCTTACTGTTGACTTTTCCAATCATGCGAAGAATAGGTCACTCGTTCTTAGTGCAATATATAACATGACAGTTTTTAAAAGGTGAAGACAGGACATTAACATCACCATCCTTCAAGAAAAGGATAAATAAAAAACTGTTGTAGCTGTCAGTTCTCCAACTCCTGGAGGTCCATATTTTAGCACTGAGGTTGTTGAACAAATATTTAGAGTCTTTTTATAGAAGGTTATTGAAAAAAATATGGCAATCCATGGCAAGAGTCAAACCACCAGCAAATAGGAGATTTATTTCTTTTTTCTGTTATTTGCTTCTCTCAATATACACCGATCAGCCATAACATTAAAACTACCTGTCTAACATTGTGTAGGTCCCCCTCCACTTGTGCCACCAAAACAGCTCTGACCTGTCGAGGCATGGACTCCACAAGACCTCTGAAGGTGTGCTGTGGTATCTGGCACCAAGACCTTAGCAGCAGATCCTTTAAGTCCTGTAAGTTGCGAGGTGAGGCCTCCATGGATCGGACTTGTTTGTCCAGCACATCCCACACACGTTTGATCGGCTTGAGATCTGGGGGATTTGGAGGCCAAGTCAACACCTTGAACTCTTTGTCATGTTCCTCAAACCATTCCTGAACAATTTTGTGTGGCAGGGCGCATTATCCTGCTGAAAGAGGCCACTGCCATTAGGAAATACTGCTGTCATGAAGGGGTGAACTTGGTCTGCAGCAATGTTTAGGTAGGTGGTATGTGTCAAAGTAACATCTACATGAATGCCAGACCCAAGGTTTCCCAGCAGAATATTGCCCAGGGCATCACGCTGCCTCCACTGGCTTGCCTTCTTCCCATATTGCATCCTGGTGCCATCTCTTCCCCCAGGTAAGCAACCGGCTATCCACATGATAAAAAGAAAAGGTGATTCATCAGACCAGGCCACCTTCTTCCATTGCTCCATGGTCCAGTTCTGATGCTCATGTGCCCACTGTAGGAGCTTTCGGTGGTGTACAGGCAGTCAGCATGGTCACTCTGACTGAGCTGCGGCTAGTCGACCCAATCATCTAGCCATCACAATTTGGCCGTTGTCAAAGTTGCTCAGATCGTTACGCTTGCCCATTTTTCCTTCTTCCAACACATCAACTTTGAGAACTGACTGTTCACTTGCTGCCTAATATATCCCATCCCTTGACAGGTGCCACTGTAATGAGACAATGTTATTCACTTCACCTGTCAGTGGTTTTAATGTTATGGCTGATCGGTGTAATCTCACATGTTGTATGCATAACTATTCATGACTGTTCTCACTTACATTATAGCAGCTACAAACAGTCGTTCCCTCACCAACCTCTCTTTTTTTTCTCTTCATGGTAATAAGATTTGTCACGTTACCGAGAAACTGAGCGTAAAAAACGCAAAGCGTAAACTCCTCTGTCCTGAAGATTTACTGACACTAGAGACTCCTTCCTATCTTAAATGTTAAATAAACATCTCCGTACAGAAAACTTCATCATGTTTTTTTATTTGTTTGTTTATTATTAGATTTGAATTAAATCTCACGTCCACCGTAATATATAAGTCTCAGTGAATAAGTTGTTACTATAGAAACAATAACATATTAGAAATAGAGCCTTAATATAAACCTGTGATTTGTCTTGTAGCCGGAATTACTGTCTGAGTTGTTGTTATAGAAAATGGCTTCTTATAGATCAACACCTTCTGACCAATCAGATTCGAGAATTCAAGTTAATGATGCTACAGTACGAGTCTTGATCTTTAAAATCTGTAACAAATACTTGAAAGAAGCAAAAGGAGATAAGAGAGAATAAGACTTAAGTAATTGCGCTTTGTTACTATAAGTAAGTACTTTTCTTGTTTATAACAACCTTTTTCTCGCTTTACTTGCAGGATCAGCAGTGTGATCATCTCGGCCATGTTGTATTTATAATCCTATTGCAAAATGATTTCTCAGAGGAAATGTGTTTCAGAGTAATCATAGCAAGCCAAAATGAAATGTAACCTCATTTTTTTGAGGAACCGCTCGTGGACATTTTCATCCAAAAGCATCATTCCTTACCACATGCTTAGTGCAGGAACATAAACTTTACACAACGGACTGAAGATTTATATCTCGCTGGTCCTTCGTGGCTAAATATTTCTCTTTCTACAGGGAGGTTAGTCCCTCGCTGGGGGTGAAGGGCCACATGTGTTTCTCAGAAATGTGTCATGCTATATAACAGATACAAGTTAAACAGAAAAGCGGAACTTCTTTAAATCTTTAAAAATAGCACAGCGCTATTTTTCTTCACCCCCCCCAAACACCTTTAAATCACACAACATTAGGTGGACGTGATGGGCCTCATTACACACCAGCATGGTGATTTATACCTCAATCCATCACTCAGTCTAATAAATCCATCACAAATAGCTTTCCTGACGTGACTAAATAAAAGGTTTTGAGATTATCTGATGGCAGGTGTAGCTCTTTAATGGACGTTTGGGAAGATCTATATATTTACATAAATATGAATATATCTATATAAATTACATTTTCAAGTCATGGAAACAAACTCTTTCAAACATTTCCATGACATTTATTAGACACAAATACCCCAAATAAAATATTAATTGTTGTCTATGTGTATGTTTCTAATTGTTTTTTTCTTTTAAATTGGTCAGGTTCCTACGCCATTTAAGTGGTTTGTACAGTAGAGGCTCAATGTTAAATTAAATATATAGATATATGGTATGAGTATATGATATGAGTAGTCCATCTGAAATTGAAAAATATTTGCGTACAAAACCCTGCTATCTATGCTAAAAAGTATTTACAGTGTGTACTTATGCTGTACCTCCAAACCCACCAATGTTTAAACCAATGTTTATTTATTTATTTATTTATTTATTGATTGATTGATTGATTGATTGATTGATTTATATAAAATTGATTTAAGAAGTCTGCTTTTCTTTTATGTGTGTTGTGGTTGTGATTAAAATGTAATGAATTAACAGGTGAAATGGTGCATCAGTAGAAAAACGGTTTTCTAAACACCAAAGTTGCAAAAATTTAAGGTTTATCCATAGCATTTAAGATTTTGTCCCTCCCATTACGGTGATATGGGACACACCTGAAAACTAGACTTTTCCTCTTATTTAGCTAAAGCAGTGATCAGACCAAACACCAATAAAATTCACCTGGCAGAAAAGCTGATTCACTGAAGGGGAAAGGACGAGGACGCTTCAAGTTCTGCATTCGAATAAACTTGGAACCTCTGACCTCCAACTAGGGAAAAAAAAAACCTCAGAATTCCCATTCATAATCTCAGGACGGTCTCTTCAACCCCAAGTTCAGCAAGTGACCTCAAATCAACATGGCCGCTCACAGCATGTAAACGAAGCAGCACTTCTTACCTTTAAATGACTGATAATGTATATGCAAGTATTAACTTTAGATCAATCTACATACAGGCATATTCACTTGTTAAACCTATAACACTGACTCTACAGCTCACTGTTTCGAGGAAGAAAATATACATCACTCGTCACAGAAAGCTGGATAGTCTGTTTGCTAAGAAAAAACAAACATTGAGGTGTCTTGATTTTTGTTCGACTCTGTTGATCAGAAATGGTGAGTTTCTACTTCTGACATAAGCAGCATAGTAGCGGCTACTTTTGCTTCATGTTGACTTTATCTAGGTGAAAATTTCACGCGTGAATTCACGAACCTCAGCCTTGTGAGTCAAAAGAAAACAAGAAGGCAGGTGTCAGGTTTTTGTAGAGAAGGCGGATGTACGTGCAGATTTGTATTTTAATGAAACTATGCAGAGAATGTAAACTTAGACATAAGAACATGAACTAGGATTTTGAGGCAGAAAGACATACATAGACTAGAGAGCATAACATATTCATATTCATATAACAGCAGGTGAGAAATACCCGGATGACCTACTGCTTCCGGCAAGATTCTGCAGTGGATACTGCGCTATCCCATAAGGCAACGGGACTGGTGTGGAAGAGCTGTCAGAATCAAAAATGGTGGAAGGCAGCGCTTCGGCTCTTTTGAAATCGTAGGTCACATGACAATGCCAACATGGCGGAATTACAGTAGTATGTAGTGTATTCATACTACACACGTGTACTGATCAGTATGTACTGTATCAACGGCCGAGCAGTAGGCAGTGACACAGTACGCCATTTCGGACAAAGTAACCATGACAGCAGGACTGTGGTGTCTTTGTTCGGTTAAAAAAATAATAAAGGAGCTGCTTATTATTAATTAATAATATTAAATTTTGTGGTGAAATTCTGCTTTTTTGTCTGTGCCTGCTGGGATTTTCTTCTTGGCACTTCAGTTAGTGTGCAGGAAATGAAATTCTTGCACCGATGTGCTTCTCGTGCGTCAGCAATTATCCGTAATAATACACAACTGTTTAGGAAAATTGCCTGGTTCCAATATTCATTAAAATTGCATCTCATGATGTTGCTTTGGAAATATTTGTCAGTCGTAATCATGAATTTACTTTTCTTCTTTCTTTTTTTTTAAATCAGCATTTGTTTGTTGTTGTTTTTTTTTTTGTAGCCACACATTTGGATTTAAAAGATTCATTCAAACACCTGAGGAAAAAGAAAGGACTGGTTTTGGCCATATACTCATGTTCCACGCTTTGCTGAAAAGAAGTGAGGAGATGGTTATGCCTGAAGCATGCTCCTGGCTCGGATAGGAGAGGGATCTCTGAATCACTGTGGTGTAATAAAGAGGCTTAATGTTTGTGCCACCGTTCCTGAGCCTTTAGGGCTGACTCAGAGGTGCCACTTCTCAAAGTTTTATTTCTAAAAGACACTGAAAAAAGAGAAAACGGCGAAACGGGGCCACAGCAGTGGCTTTCAGAGACAGTACACGTGAATGCTCAGAGCATGAAAGAAGAAAAATAGTAATAATAAAAATACACACAGGAGAGGAATAAAGATGTGCCCTTTATATGATGGGTTATGTTATATAACCTTCCTGAAAAGTGATTCATGATGCAATCGGTGTCACACACCTAATACACGAGGATTATATTGCTATTGATCAGTGTGTATTTTGAACCAGGATTCGATAACACAACACCATGTATTATTGAGGCCGTAGCTCATGATCTTGAATTCTTTTTTTTGTTTGTTTTTAATGAGGACCCTGCATTTAATCCACACGCCTCGACCCAAAAATAGACTCATGATTCATCCACCAAGACAAGGCAGTCAGGAACAGAAGCGATCAATCAGTGAGATGCTGCTAACCTTTTCAAAGCCACAACTGAACACATAATTGGGCATGAAGAGGTAAAGCCCTGTAAATATAGACTCGCCCTACCATTATGGCAACGGTGCTTCCATTCACAATGGGATTATGTGAGCAATAGGTGGAACAAAAGGTTTGAAATTGCATATGTGACTGCAAACATGTCATGCGAATAACGTAATATGTAAAACCATGAGAGTAAATGAATGATATGTAAGGAATCATATTTTTTTTTTAAATAAATGAATCGTGTGTAAAGAATCACATATGAGAATAAATTTATCATAAGTAAAGAATCACATATGAGAATAAATGAATCATGAGTAAAGAATCACATGAAAATAAATGAATCATGAGTAAAGAATCATGTCAGAATAAATGAATCATGAGTAAAGAATCACGTGAGCATAACTGAATCATGTATAAGAATCACGTGAGCATAAATGAATCAAAAATAAATGAATCACGTAAAAAATCACATGGAAATAAACGAAACGTGTAAGAATCACATGTGAGCATAAATGAATCATGAGTAAAGAATCATATGTGAAAGTAAATGAATCATATGCAAGGAGTCACTTATGAAAATAAATGAATCACGTGTAAAGAATCACAAGTAAAACATGAGTTCAAGTTCAAGTTCAGGTTATTTGTATAGCACTTTTAACAATGGACATTGTCCCAAAGCAGCTTTACAGAAATATATAAATTCAGGACATAGATTTTAAATGTATGAATTTATCCCCAATGAGCAAGCCAGAGGCGACGGTGGCAAGGAAAAACTCCCTGAGATGATATGAGGAAGAAACCTTGAGAGGAACCAGACTCAAAAGGGAACCCATGCTCATCTGGGTGACACCGGATAGTGCGATTATAAATAAATAAATAAATCCCTTCTATAAATGTACCAATACTACATGGTCAAATAGCTGTTGTGGAACCATGAAAATTCATTACAGTTTTTACATGAAGACTGTTTTGTTGAACTTCTCCACCGTTCACTGATGCAGACTTGACTGCCAAACTGTTTGTGGCAATTACAGTCCTAGCCATCATAGCATAACTGTTCATATGAATTGAGGTCCAAAACCATCTTTATGGTTTTTAAGTGGTGGCATCCTCAGTAATCTCAATGATCTTTAGGCTGCACCGTGTGGGGCCTCAGCAGCAGCATGTGACTTCCAATTGATGAGATCTCCAACCAGAAGTAGGGCATCAGGATGGATCACGCAGGTCCAGAGAGCAGAAGGGGTCGGGATCACTGGCATCTCAGGAGTATCATGTGTAGCTCGACAGAAGGGGAGAGGGAGAGGGAGAGAGAGAGAATTAAGTATGCTTATTGTCCCGTAATGGTTAAGGAAATGAGACATAAATATTGCAAGTGAAAATAAATGAATCGTGCAAAGAATCACATATGAGAATAAATGAATCATGTGTAGAGAATCATAAGTAAAAATATATTTGTGTGTATATATATATATATATATATATATATATATATATATATATATATATATATATATATATATATATATATATATATATATATATATATATGTAAAGAATCACGTATGAAAATCTGAATTGCTTAAATATTGCATGTGAAAAAAGTAAAAAGTCACATTAAAACTGATTTGTGTGTGAAAATTAATGAATGAAATGAATCACATTTACATACTGTATCACACGTAAATCACGTGTGAGGTTCATGTGACATGAAACGTCTTGTTTGTTAAATCTGATTCAGTCTGGAGTTTTTATAAGAGAGTCAAGGATTTGCAATGTTTATTTAAACACTCAGGAAGTGCTAGTAAGGTGGAAGTTATTGTGTGTGTGTGTGTGTGTGATGACCTACAAGACTGGGATTAAGAACAGCACAGACTTAATTAACCACAAACCTCCACAAACCCAACCGTCCAGATTTATGAATGGGGAAAAGAAAAAGACATCAGACATCACATGACTGCTGACATCACACGCTGACATTTTGAGACCGTGGGCAGAAACGCCTCAGTGATGTCTGACTCACAGCGTCACAGGGAACATCACGGGTTCCTAATCTTTGCATAATGAGTGCATTTAGGAATGTGGTGTTTCAGGTGCTCTTTATATCTTATATGGTTCCACACAATGCCCTCGCTAGCTGAATGTTGGCGTGACGGAGTAACGCTATAACCTAGAACACCTAGTTCCTCGAGGGTTCTTTGGATTTCTAAGGACTTTTTGCTTCCTAAAGTGCTTCTACCTGGAACCATTTCTGTAATTTACTGTAACCTACATAAAGTAACTCCAGTTTAGCCACACAAACACTCAAACAAGGTTCTACTTAGACCCCTGTGTGATAAAGAAAAACTCTGTTGTAGGGTTTTTCATAGAACCATAAATTGTTCCATCAGAATGATTAACGTTACTTTGGTTTCTAAAGTATTTCTATTTGTCCTGTCTCAGAAAAAGACATACTCTATTGCATGGTTCTACTTAGTATCTTTAAGGGTTCCCTAAGAGTTCTCCAGATAATTAAGATTCTTTGCCTTCTACTTAGAACCTTCTCTGAAAAGGAAACCTTGTTGTAGGGTTCTGTGAAAAACCTTAAGAACTAAGAAAACTGTTTAGGGTTCTAGATTTAACTTTTGTGTCTAGGAGTATATCTGGAAACCCAGTAAATATCTATGCACTCTCAGAGTTCCTCAAGGGTTCTTTGGATGATTAAGGACTTTTTGCTCCAGTTTAGCTGCACAAAACATGCAAACATGGCTCCACTTTTTCTGTTAAAAAAAAACAAAAAAAAAAAAACACCCTGTTGTAGGGTTTTACATAGAACCTTCAAACTTTCCATCAGAATGCTTTCTGAAGTGTTTCCACTTGAAAGCTTCTCTGAAAAGAACACCTCTGATCTTTGCTTTCTAAAAAGGAAACCAACTGTTGTAAGGTTCTACAAAAAAAAAACTCTAAGAACTGAAGAACTCTTTATTTCAATGCAAGTAAAGAGGTCTCTTTGGGTTAAGAAAGGTTCTTCGCCTTCTGCTTGGAACTTTGAACAGGAAACCCATTGTTGTAGGGTTCTATATATTAAAAATATTGCGAACTGAAGAACTCTTTAGGGTTAAAAACTTATGGAAAAAACCTATGTGAAAGGGAAACCCACTCTTGTAGGGTTCTACATAAAAAAAACAACTTTAAGAACTAAGTAACTCTATAAGTGTATATCTATACACTCCAGGGGGAAAAAAAGGTTCCTCAAGGGTTTTTGAAGGCTTGAAGGATTTTGCTTTCTAGTACTTTCTTCTACTTGGAACTATTTCTGAAAGTGAAACATATGATATGTCACATGGCTCTATATAAAGCCTTTAATGATGGAACAAACTTAAGAACCTCATGGTGTTAGAGGAGATCTAAGAACATGCTCATGTAAAAAAAAAAAAAAAAAGTTATGTAAGACTTGAGCATAATAAGCTATGCGGTATTTCAGGTAATTGTCTGTTGGTGCTGTTTATATCTTTATATCGTTCCTTATCGCACCTTCATTAGTGGAATGTTAGCGAAAGCGTAAAACTGTAAAGTACATTCTTTCCAGTTTAGCCACATGAACCACCCAAACAATGGCAACGTTCTGCTCAAAACTCCCCTGTGATGAGAGACATTGGCGTGTCAGGAACGTTGCCAATCGCATGATAGGACACTGATATAGAACCAGTTTAGTCTGGTTTTAAAAATGCAACTAATGTTCCATCACAGGAGCGTTATTAACCCTTTAAGCCATTTTATACTGTAAATGTTTCACTTTGTAAGTGTTTCACTTTAGAGCTATTTGCGATATCAGTACAAACTAAACAACAGACACATGTTAAACCAAAGAAGCAAAACTTTCTGACAATACATGAAGTTGTGAGCTGTTGCGTTTTGATCCATCATCCGGCGATCCAGATCTTCTGAGGAAGAAACGAATGACTAATCAGAACATTGTCTTCTCAAATATGTCACTGCTTTGAAAAGTAAAACTGCAAATAGCTCACTAGATGTATAAATAGTGCTTTAGATCAATTGATAGTATTTTAGATCCTTAAATACTGTAGAGCTTTAGTAGCACTATATATATATATATATATATATATATATATATATATATATGTGTGTGTGTGTGTGTGTGTGTGTGTGTGTGTGTGTGTGTGTGTGTGTGTGTGTGTGTGTAAATAGCTCTTTAGAACCAGAAATAGCACTATAGATCCATTAAAAGTACTTTATGTCCGTAAATAGCTCTTTAGAACTGTAAATAGATCCGTAAATCGGACTTTAGATCCAGAAATAGCAGTTTACATCTGTATAAAAGCACTTTTGATGAAGAAATAGCACTATAGATAGTTTAATAATACTTTAGATCCGTTAATACAGTTGATCTTTAGAACCATACATAGAACCATAAATAGCTCTTTTGAACCTTTAAACAGCACTTTAGATTTATAAACAGCTATTTGAACCATAAATTGATCCAGAAATAGCACTTTAGATCTGTAAATAGCACTTTTAGATTAATTCATTGTACTTTCACATTAGATACAGTAATAGCACTTTTGATCCCTAAAATAGGATTTTAGATCCACAAGTAGCACTTTAGATCCATAAATAGGTCTTTAGAACCATTTCAGATCCATCAATAGTCCTTTCGATCTGTAAAATAGTTTTAGATCCATAAATAGGACTGTAAAGCCATAAACAGATCCATAAATAGCATTTAGTTCCATAAATATAGATGTATACAGCACTATAGCTCTGTAAATAGCTTTTTAGAAGCATAAATAGCTCTTTATATCCATAAATCGATCCAGAAATAGTGCTTTAGATTCATTAACAGCAATTTAGAAGTATAAATAGATCCATAAATAGTTCTTTAGAACTGTAAATAGCTCTCCACTCCCTCTTGCATTCTTTCACTTTCCATAGAAAATAATTATGGAATTATGTAAGATGATAACCAACAACACTTTCATTGTATAATCCTAATACCTTAACACATCATGGAGGGTTTTTTTTTTGTTGTTGTTGTTGGTGTTTTTAATGAAAAATACTCTATAGAACTATGTGTTACTTCTGTGGTTCTACACAGAACCCACTCGGAAAGGATCCACAAATAGCACCTTTGGTTCATAAGAGCCTTAAATAGATTCAGAAATAGGGTTTAGATCCAAAAATAGCACTTTAGATTACAAAATAGCTGTTTAGATCCAGAAATAGTAGTTTACATCCATAAAAAAGCAACTTAGATGAAGAAATAGCACTATAAATCCATTAAAAGTACTGTAGATCCATAAATAGCTCTTTAGATTGTATTTCCTCATTTGTAAGTCACTCTGGATAAAAGCGTCTGCTAAATGAATAAATGTAAATGTAAATGTGGAACTGTAAATAGATCTGTAAATAGGACTTCAGATTCAGAAACAGCAGTTTACACCCGTATAAAAGCACTTTAGATGAAGAAATAGCACTATAGATCCTTTAATTGTACTTTAGATCTGTTAATACAGTAGATCTTAGGAACCATATATAGATCCATAAATAGCTC
Source organism: Cranoglanis bouderius (assembly GCA_023630585.1). Taxonomy (NCBI): domain Eukaryota; kingdom Metazoa; phylum Chordata; class Actinopteri; order Siluriformes; family Cranoglanididae; genus Cranoglanis; species Cranoglanis bouderius. The sequence continues at coordinate 15,017,353 of CM042565.1, read as the reverse complement.
TTTAGAACGGTACTTAGAACCAAAAATATCTCTTTAGAACTGCAAATAGATCTGTAAACAGCACTTTAGATCCATAAATAGCTATTTGAACAGTAAATAGATCCGGAAATAGCATTTTATACCCATAAATAGGTCTTTAGAACCATTTTAGATCCATCACTAGCACTTTAGTTCCATTAATAGTACATTAGCTCAGTAAATAGCACTTTAGAACCATGAATAATACTTTTGATCTGTACAATAGTACTTTAGTTCCATAAATATCCATAAACAGATCCGTAAATAGCATTTAGGTCCATAAATATAGCTGTAAACAGCACTATAGCTCCGTAAATAGCTCTTTAGAAGCATAAATAGCTCTTTATAAGTGTAAATAGATCCACAAATAGTCCTTTAGAACGATAAATAGCACTCCTCTTGCATTCTTTCACTTTGCATAATAGAACAATTTACTTTCCATCTCAATTATGTAAGATGATAACTAACAGCACTTTCATTTTAGAATCCTATTACATCATGATGGGTTGTTGGGTTTTTGGGTTTTTTTTTTTTTAATGGAACTCTGAGCTACTTTTATGTTTCTTCATAGAAGGTCTCAGAGGAGCAAACCAAGGAACCTTAAACTGTGATGTGCTTTTACTTTTTTTTGGAACCTTCTTAAAGCGTTTCTACTCAGAATCCACTCTGAAAGGATCCACAAATAACACTTTTGGTCCATAAGAGCCATAAATAGATTCAGAAATAGGATTTAGACCCTCTCTTTAAGAGTTCCCCCAACAACACAAGCTAACGAACGATTCAGTGTCCTACATTTAATCTGTCAGTTTATTAGGTGTACATAGTAGCTAATAAATCAGTTCCCCATATAATCACAGTCATCCTTTCTTTTTAAAGTCTTTCTCTACGTCTGACGTGAAATAACAGGGAGTGAATAAATCAGCACTCTGAGCCGGAAAAAGAGATTTATTCTAATTGAATTTGCTCTCATGTGTTGTTTTTGTGAGAAAGCCATCAGGAAAAGTGATGCCCGGTGTTTATTCCCAGTCCCTGATGAGGATCTTGTTCTCACTCAGGTGTGGTCGCTTGGTTAGACTCACTCAATCATTATCATCATCATCATCATCATCATCATCGCTTTGTGGAATTACAGCTGTGTGTTATCTGGACTGAAGCTCTTCTGCGGAATTTCCACTTGTGTTTATCATAATTGGTTATAAACGATGAGTCTACACTTAGACACTACCTGTGTAGATTTGCATCGAGGAATATTATCATGTAAAGCTTCCTGTTGTGCTCTTTTCTCATAAGGGTTTAGTTAAAACTGGGCGATGACTGATCGGGTTTGGGTTACATCTATTTATATTTCGGTCTCTGAACACTCCTTGGGGACGACTGAATGTTTTCAGGAATTCCCACTGCACTGTGACTAACCTCATAAAGCAATTAGAAAGCAATAAGGGGTCACATTCATCTCCGGTTTGAAAAATAATTAACTAACAAACACCGAGCAGTCTTTTTAATGTGAGCTCAAGAACAAAGTTAACCTCGAGCTCAAATGTAGCTTGACGGTCAAGTCGGTAATTAATTCTGCATTCCTACGTTGAACTAGAGGAATCAAACCCAACCTCCATCGTTCCAGGAAGACATTCCTTCACTTACGGTTGTAACAATTTTCAGTGGAACTCCTAACCTGCCATGCATAATGCAGTAATGAGCTTTATGAGTATTTACACCACAGTTTGATTGGTCAGAAACTGTTGATTAATTTTCTATAACAATGAAGCTTGACAGCTAAAAATAAAAACGTGTAATTTAAGCTGATATAATGACGTTTTCTGCGAGGAGATGTTTATTTATCGTTTATGGAAGGTTAAGCTGCTATAACATAAGTGAGAACAGGACTCAACACTATCACGGAATATACCACAGCATTAAACAGGACAATAAATAAATAAAAAGCATGCTGTTCTTTTAATAAGTAAAAAAAAAATGTAATGGTGTCAAGTTGCCGTGGTACAAGAGGAATAAAACACTTCAGGACATATTGTCGTAAGAAAATAATCAGCTTCAGGATGGTGACAGTATTTCTGCTTCATCACATGGATGACGCTGAGCCGATACTCAGGGTCAATACTGGGCCGATACCAGCTAAACACGATGCAAGTGATTTTTGTGTGAAAGTTAAAGTGAAAGTAGTTTTTAAAGAAAACAATATCACCTGGGTATCGATATCCGCTGATGCTCAAGGTATCAGTATCGGGATCAGAAAAGAAAAAGTGTTATTGTGCCATTTCTATTATTTTCCTATAATCCCAATCGTGTTTTATTCCTTATTGTGAGCGGGGATGCAAACACGGGCTTCAGAGTGCTTATATTTAATTTAAATTCACACCATGGGTGTTTTTTTAAGTATCTTGAAAACATTTTTGTCAACTTAAAATGCATAAACACAGCATTTCCTTCATAGTATCTAGGTGTTTTTTCTCTTTCTCTTCTCACTGCAACACAAAATATAAGCAGTTTACATTAATTGCTCACAGGTGTAGACACTCACTCGTTACCCGCTCGTTCTCCATGACTCCTCCCCTGACTCACATCTTGTGCTTGTGCTGGGCCACGCCCCCTCTGCCACACTTACTCAATTACCCTTCACTTCAGGAAAAAAAGTCCAGGCTGTGGAGACAATCCAGTGTGTTTTAGGTTGGATAAGTGTATTAAGTGTGTTGTTTCGTGTTATATGGCATTGTGTAGATTAGGGTTAGGGGTTAGGGTTAGGCTTATAGGAGGAGGTCCAGGTCTACCTCCTGGACCTTTGGTTTGGCAGCAATCTCTACTTAATTTACATATACCATATACTGGCTTACCATAGTACAACAGTAAAACTATAGTATAGTATTTTGGGTTATTATTTTTTTTTTTTTCTTGTAAAGATGATTCTAGATCTACAGCTCTTTGTGTTTTATGGTCTTATCTGGTTCTGCACTCGGTGCTCATATATTCCTCTCTGTGACTCTGAGCTTTTAAAATAAAACTTTTGGTAAAAAAGGAAAAGAAATGTTTCATTTCTAAGGAATGCCGGTCGATTTCAGCCAATTGGACTTGGTATATTAATCGATGGGCTCCAAAGCTTTGCTTCATCAAGTGGAAACTGGGCTTGCTCATGTTTACGCCCACTGTGTGTGTGTGTGTGTGTGTGTGTGTGTGTGTGTGTGTGTGTGTGTGTGTGTGTGTGTGTGTGTGTGTGTGTGTGTGCCAGCCAAAGATTGAGTAACTGCAAGCAGGCAGAGAGGGAGCGGAAAAGAAAAAAGATGGTTCCCTGATGACTATTCTTTAAACAACACAAGACGAGAGCTTGCCCTTGTTGAAAAGCAGGACATTGCCAGGCTGAGTCAGTTTATTTTTCCTAAATGCATCGAGTTACCCAGTTCTCCGTGTTGTGGATTTTGGTACTTGGAGTGGTGAAACACTTCAGAGTGGCACGAAGCCAAGAGCTGCAGTGTGTTATGATCTTCTCTGGGGCTTTCAGTGTTTTCAGTAAAAGTGTTCATGCGATGCGATGATTTTTTTCCTCATATCTTTTTTTTTTTTTTTTTTTTCCCTGTGTGTGAATATTATCAGTTCTGATTCGTGCCACTTTGGTTATGTTCAGACTGTTTTCCTGGAAAAATACAAGTATCAAAAATATCCACTTTGAGCAGACAAAGGGTAGGAAGTTGGGTGATAGAAAGTAGAAAATGCAATCATGAACATTCAGATATCAAGTTTTATGCTAATCAACCTATAGATATTACAAAAACAGATTCGTTTCAGGTATGAAAGAGTCAGTAGTCCCTTTTGTCCATTATGCTCTTATAGCAAAAAAGTACAGAACACATTAACAAACCAAAAACACAGCAGCAAATCAGCAAACCAAAAACATTTCGAATTTGCTGTTGTTTTTCGTTCTGTTGTTGCATTTTCTGATTTTCTGAACAGCAAATTTGGAAAACACGACAATTAAACCAAAACCATTGTGCATTTTACATTATATTTTTGGTTGTGTTGTTGCGTTTTGGTTTGCTGATGTGTATTGTTTTATTGTTTTGCAACAACGAATCATAAAACGTTTTTGGTTTTGCTGTTGCATTTTCGAACACAAACAAACCGAAAATTCTGAACAGCAAAATCTTCAAAAGATTTTGAATCTGCTGTTGATTTTTGTTTTGCTGTTGCGTTTTCTGAATTTGCTGTTGTGTTTTTTGGTTTCTTAATGAGTTATTTATATTTCACTTCCTGTTTCATGATTAATCTGACTTGAACTTTTTAACAATAACTTTTTAACAATAATGTTGTAGTATAGTTTAGTATAGTGCACAGTTTAAGAGCATGTTTTGCCTGGTATTAGATATCAGCCATTTTAAAAACGATAATGTAAACAAGCTAGCAAAAAAAATAATAAAACAATAAATCGGATTTGGGCATAAAATCATCATTTTTTTCTATTGACTGGCCATGGTGCTCGATATATATTGATATCAACCTCAACAATTCTTTTCTTGTGTTTCTTCAGAAAATCTCCAATGAATTTGTCAGAATTCTATGTAGAACCTTACAACAGAGAGGACTTTAGTTTTCCTAAATGTGTAAGTGTTTAATTGGTACAAACCACCGTTATATGCAGTATGTGAATGTCCTTCTTATGAAAAATCATGTCAACCATGTTTAAAAAGATAAGTACACAATCAGAAATGAGCCTCATACACAAGCATAAGGACGACAGCAGCTCTTTCCTCGTAGTTCTTCCGAAAATCTCTCAAGCTTTTTGGAGAAAGTTCTAGAAAGCTCCTTCTCCTCAACTCAAGCACCATTACATCATGATATGGCTCAACTGCGGTGATGTTAAACAAGCCAACATCTTGAAGAGCGCTTGGAAAAAAGGATTTGGTTTTAGTGTCGCTTCATTCACGCAGGGATTTGTTCTTTTTCTTTCCACTGGCTAAGTGAAAAGCCAGAGAAGCGCCTGCTGCGTGTCAAAGCGCTTTGGCCTCCCGTCACTGGCAGCTTCAGTGTCTCTGGCTGCACTTTTCAAAACAAGTCTGTAAACTATTTATGAAGTTGGTTGCCATGGTTCCTGGTTCCCCTCGACAACATGCCCAGTGTTCTTACTCACGGTTCTTAGTGTTGGCGGGAATGTTCCGCGTGTGTCACCGCTCGTGTTCGCGGATGCAGTGAAAGTGAAACGCGTTCGCGTTTATTAGGGAAAGGAGCTCTCCTATTAGAGATCACGCTCACGCAACCACTCGCACACGTTCACACGTCAGAGGTGTGTGTTTCCCACAACGCGGGTCATCATGTCATGTTCCATGACACGACATGGCCGAATAATTCATGACAACGCAAGCTCTCTGTTCTCTCTGTTCGCAAGGTTCTCTGACTCTTTCAGTGATTCGAGTGATTTGATTTCGAGAGATTCCAGGATTACAGTGCCAGCTATCCCTTCTACCTCTTAAAAAATGATTCTTTTTTCAACAGTTAATATAACAGAACATGCACTGAACCATGTTTTTAATTTTTTTTTTTTGTTACGAGGGGTCGTTGACATTTGAAAGTAACAGGGTTGAGTGGTTTTAGTGTAGAATTAACAAATGCGCAAACTGGCATCCGTAGTAATAGCATGTGGACATTAAGGACATTCTAATGATTTATTTTAAATGATTATTTTTATTCATATTATCTTTGACCTCATCAGTCATCAGAATATTATTGAAAGTAAAGGGGAAAAAAAAGAATGAGAGACTTTTCTTCTTCTCGGGGTCTTCAGAAAGTGAATCAAATCCTGTTGATCATGTGACTTGTGGAATGTTCCAAATATATCATAGAGGTGAATGTTTTCAGGTAACACGGTCGAGTGAATGACAGATGTAAGACATTAATGCAAAATTAAGAAGATGGTTAGAAACGTTTTAATGAATATGAGTTATGTGGAGTGAGCTGTAGCTGATCACATCTTCTATACCGAACTGAGTAATGTACTTATTCACTAGAACATTTTATTTAGTTCTGTTTATGTTGCCTCACACCTCCGGGGTTGGGGGTTCGAATCTTGCCTCTGCCCTGTGTGTGTGGAGTTTGCATGCTCTACCTGTGCTTCGGGGGTTTCCTCAGGGTACTCCGGTTTCCTCTGCCATTCCAAAGACATTCCCAGTAGGCTGATTAGCGTTTCCAAATTGCCTGTAGTGTGTGAATGTGTGTGTGATCATGCTCTGTGATGGGTTGGCACCCCGTCCAGGGTGTCCCTCACCTTGTGCCTCGAGTTCCTTGGGATAGGCTCCAGACTCCCCCACGACCCTGTGTAGGATAAGTGGTACGGAAGATGGTTGGAGTTGCTACAACGTATAAAAACTATGTTTAATAAAGAGCGTAAGGGTGGAGGCAGAGCGGTATCACTGAGTGTTTTCATTAAAAATGAGTGCAAAGTGCCGTGAATTGCGACTCGACTTGCAGGCAGAGTGTAGACCCTGGCAAGAGCGTGCCTCAGTGCTCAGTGCTCGCAGAAGTGAAGTGCTCTCTTATCAGGAAATGCCTCCAGATCGCTGTCATTAGTGTAACCATGTACACTATGCTTACGTCAGATAGTATCACATGGTACAACATCAGATGTTGCTCTCTGTTGGTAAATGAACACACTATCAGACTGGTACAGTGCTAATATTCTCTAGTTTTAAGTTATTTATCTGAGATATACATATAGGTTGTTGTGAAGGACACTTTACTGTGTTTAAAATGTATTCTACCATTACTTAACGTACTGTACATATTTTAAAAAGGAATATTAATTAATCACAAATCATGGCATCACCCATTTTTTTTAAATGTATTTCCTCTTCAGCTCAAAAACCTCAAGCCTCGCAAAAATAAAAGGCCAAATAAAAGGCTGCTGCTTCAGTGTTTATTGCTCGAAATAGATGTTTTGGTTTGGCTTTGGATTTAGAAGGATTTTCAGAAAGCTATTTTCTCTTCATGCTTTCATAGGAACTGGATCTTCCTTTTAATTCACCAAGTATCAACACATTATAAGTGCTTTGCCGGGAAAAAAAAAAAAAAAAGCAACAACAGGCATTAATATTCTGACAGGCATTTGGATTTTTCCCACCGAGGGCTTCAAATTTCACAATAGGCCGAGATTGCACGTCCGCCTGATTGTGGGAATGTGATGAGCTAATACGTGTGGCTGCTTTTGCAAAACTGTCTGAGTAATCCTGAGTAAAGTCGTACTGCTTCAGCGTGCAGCAATGAAATGACAAACAAACGCAATTTTTGAGTCTGAAGAGAGAAAAAATGAAACGTTCCTGATCTGCTGCGAGTTCGATTACATCATCACATCCTGACTGTAGATAAGAAAGTATACAGCAAAAAATATATATATATATAGCAAAAATATAAAGCAAAAAATTATAGCAAAAGTGGTATTACTCAATTCTGATTGGTCATGAGAGATGGTTGTTTAGCATTTATGTAAGGAGTCTCCAGTGTCAGCAGACTTTAGAGGAGTTTACACTTTGTGTTTTATCGGTAACAAAACAAGCTGTGTTTATTTGTCTTAATAACTTCAAAAGAGAGGCTGGTGATGGAACAATGGTTTTCTGGCTTTTATAACGAAAGTGATAACTTATTTCACAGACATTCGACAACAATAATTGTGACTATAAATGGATAAAAAGTATGACATGAGGAGGAAAGGAAAACATTTCAGGATGTATTGTTATGGGAAAATAACAGTAACTTGGCATCACACTATCCTGTTGTTGATTATTTTCCTATAGCAGCACACATCCTGAAGTGTTTTATTCCTTATACAGTTATTGTGCAGCCTTGAATTTGCCACTTGCATGTTCTTCTGCAAAAAAAAAAGAAAACAAAAAACAATAGTAATAAAAATGAGTTGTAATGAAGTGAAAACAAGGCAAGTTCTATTATTAGCAATTCTGAAACAAAGCGATTTAGCCTTGCCGGGTTTATCCCGAAACATAATGGTCCAATTTCGTTTGATTAATCACCTGTTAACACAAACCCATCGGTGGTGTTGATGTGCTGTTTAAAACAGTTCCCCAGTATACGTTTTATGTCAAAGTCACCTCGGACGACTTCTCCGCCTCAATCACGGATTACCAGCATATACACAACCTCCGTCTCCGTCCTTCCACGTGCACTTAGTCTCCCGAAATAGCAGCTTGATTGTGCCTGCCGTTGCCAACCGCCAAACACTCTGTCGCTGCAACACGAGTGACCCTTCAAGCCGTGGACTCAAAGCGCTGCTTTATTTGGACGCGCTTTGACAGATCAGGCTTTTGTGGCGTTTGAGGACACCCATCTGAAACGTCCACATCATCCACAGCGTCCGTGTGGCATCAGATACACGTGGCCAGACTTCCGTTTGCTTATAAGATTTTGTGTTGTGCAGGTTGGAGGAGTGAACGCTGCTAAGCACACTGAGTAATGCAGATACAGAAATAATCAGCAATCAGTAGAGTCGATACTCTGAAACTAAATGATAAGATCCGCAAACCAAATGTTATTACAGTCAAATTAAACACAGATTGGGTCACAAAATAAACACAACCTACTGTTGTGCTATTACTATTCATACCACAGTGCTACTGAATTCTTGACTCTTTAAGATTTGTGGAAGGAGTCTCCAGTGTCAGCACTTTGTACCAGTTTTGTGACAAGAGTATTAAACAGAATTACAAGATCTGCAGACTAAATATTATTAGAATTGAAAAAGGTTGAATTACACATTTAATACATTTAATAAAAAAATACAAATAAACATTTGAATTTAAAACGAAATTAAAAAAAAAAACGTCTATCCAATTATAAATTGTCCACCTAATATATTTCACATTTTAAAATATTTTTCTACTGTAATCTTAATTCAGATTTACTTGACATCCATTACTTGTCCAATCTAGTCTGATTTAAATTTGACCATTAAAAAAAAGAAGAAAAAAAAACATGATAATTTGTTTAGTTTTGATCTTTTTTGTTTCTTTGTTTTGGCCTTTTTAAGTGATATTTTTCATAAGAATATCTTGTAAATTATACTGAGTCATTTAAAGCACTCAGAGGTATATGTGCTATAACATTTTATTATTTCTTATTAATTTTTTATTTAATTCTTAATTCTTTTTATTTTTATTGTATTTAGATAAATTTATGTATTTTATTAGACTACACTAAATGTTAATAAAACGTACACAGAAACATTTCGTATAACATTTTGTTTTATTATATAATTTAATATTTTGTATTTAATCTAGGTGGTTTTATGTTTTAGATATTTTTCATTTGTACAATTTATTTATTTCTAACTGTAATTATTATATATAGTTTCTATAATAATACAATAATTTATAATTTTGTAAATATTTGTATTTTTATAATAGCATACAAATAAATATTTTATTTATCATCTTTTACATGTTTTACATATAGATTTTTTTATTTACTTTTATATTATATTTATTTGTATTTTATTATTTTATTTATTTCAGTTTACATTATAAAAATCTGTGTAAGGTAAAAAAAAAAAAAATTAAAAAAAAAAAAAAAACAAGAAAAATCCTTCCAATTTCTGTCTAACTATAGCTAAAAAAAAAAAATAATAATAATAATAATACAAGTTCAAATAGAAACATTATTGTTTATATGGATTTGGGGAATCCAAATTATTCCATTTTTCATTTCTCTTTTCCTGAATGAATCTCTGCCCTGAAATCTCACACACACACACACACACACACACACACAGGTCGCCGTCTTTAACAGGACTCCATGACGCAGATGGGTGTAGTCCGTCTGTCTTTAATGGAAGCAGAATGAGAAACAGGTTTAGAGATCTGTGATCAGAAAAGTCAATAGAGTTTAGGCTATTATGGGATGGCAGCATCACTGGGTAGTTGCATCTAAAGATCTTTAGCAGGATGTGGATCTAGGAACATTATTCTTTAAGCTATACATGATAGATCTCATCATTTACATTTATGGCATTTGGCAGACACCCTTATCCAGAGCAACTTACATTTATTTCATTTATACATCTGAGCAGCTGAGGGTTAAGGGCCTTGCTCAAGGGCCCATCAGTGGCAGCTTGGCAGTGCTGAGATTTGAACTCACGACCTTCCAATCAGTAGCCCAACATCTTAACCATTGAGCTACCCTGCCCATCAAAACGCTAATTAGCAAATTAGTGAGAATCCTGAGGTATCCTGAGAGCGGCGTAGCGGCTGGATGTGGACTTACGAGACTCTCTACCTGAAGTGTTTTTTTAATCCTCTTACACTACAGCAATTTGCCAGTCGATCATATTATTAATATTTTTATCTGTTTATAGTTACGTTTGATGTTGTGGAACATCCGCAGAACGTTAGTTCCTGTTCTCACTTACATTATAGCAGATATAAACCATCGTACTTAGCATCTCTGTTGATGTTAAACGAAAAGAAATTGTCATATTGCTGAAACGACGGAAAATTTACTGACTGTTCCAAAGCACTGATACTGGAGACTCCTTCCATAGATGTTAACTAAACACATCCTTAGAGAAAACCTCGCCATCAACAATTAGTTAAATAACAACACATTCTTTTTTTTAAATCTGATTATTATTATTAGTCTGAGATTGTGTCCATACAAGTCCCTGCGTAAGTTGTTACTATAGAAACAATAACGTATAAGAAAGTTAATATTAATATAAACATGTGATCTGAATTACAGCCGGAACTACTGTGCGAGCTGCTGTTGTAGAAAATGAATCGACACCTTCTGACCAATCAGAATCAAGAATCTAACAATGCTTATAAACAAAATGCTTTATGGAAAAGCTCTAAAATCCTGACTGACCTCCACACAGATGAGTCCTCTTACCTTCTGTCCTCACCTAATCAGAGCTCTGGAGATTTCCTGCCACTTAACATTGTTTTTGCTTTGTTTTGTAAGTGCACTGAACATTTCCTGTCTGAAATTAATGATGTATTCGCAATTATAAGTGATGCGAGATCAGTGGCTGATTAAGGGACGTTATTCGGAGCTCGTCATTAAGTACACTTTCAAACTGACCTCAGGTTTGAAAAACTTTTTTTTTTTTTTTTAAATTTCAGAAATTCAGGCACTTCAGCAGCGTACACATGCGTTTGTTGAGCCAAGATTCAACAACATAAGCGCTGTCGAATTCTCGATTCTGATTGGTCAGAAGGTGTTGATACATTTCCTGACAGTAGTGTAGCTGCAGATCTTTAAGTTAGTGCACTCATTCTAATACATTATCGTTTCTATAGTAACAGCTCATTCACAGAGACTTATACAGCAGGCACTCCCATAAACGTTCATAATCGTTGATATGGTGAAAGAGACGTTTATTAAAATGTCTTTGTAACGGTCAATAGAAGGTCTTCAGGACAGATGAGTTTGCATGTTGTGGTTTCTTAGTAACCTTTGTTTTGTTTTACTGACTTTAAAGGGGTGGTGGGGGGGTGGGGTGTCTGGCGACTGTTTATAACTGGTATAACGTAAGCGAGAACTTGTTTCATGGTCATTGTACAACATTAAATGTAGCTGTAAATGAGTCCGCAAAGGATTTCGCAGAGTTTTTTTGTGATTGCGATGCAACTTGCGGAGTTTCTTTTTTGTTTTGTTTCGTTTTTTTTTTTTTTTTTTTTTTTTTTTGGAAAACTACTTGAATTGTCGAAATTGTTTCGCAGTGATGTTCGACGCACGTGAATCGAAGAGGGCTTTGACTGAATGTGCGTTGTGATGACATCACATGATGCGTTTCGGCTCAAATCTGCGGTAAATCGGAGGTAATTTTGATAAATTGCAAGCTCCGACCGGATATTGTGGAGTTTCCTTGATTTTGTGTTCATTTCTGCGATCGCAAGATCCTGGAGGGACTGACGAATGGATAAAAAGTGTGAGGTGGTGTTCTTTAATAAGTAAAACATTGTTAGTGTTGGGAAATGACTCTGGTATAAGAAGAAATAAAACCCTTCAGGACGTGTGCTGTTATTGGAAAATAATCAACTTTCCGGTGGTGGTAACAGGAACTCTGCGTCATCACACCGCCCAGATGTTAATTATTTTCTCATAAGCGCATTCCCTGAAGTAATTTATTTCTAGTTGGTTAATTGAAATATATTTCTGCACTCAATACGTACTTGATATTGACGGAAAATGTGAAATCTAAAATTTATTGTTATAAATATTAACAACGGATCCCTTAAGTGGATCCAAATGTCGTTACACTCGTCCGCCATGTTTGCAGGTTGAATCCGGCGAAGCGAACCGTCACAAAACTCCTCCCCCTCCTCCCTCGCGCAAGGAGTTGTGGGTAATATTAGCTGAAAAAGTGTCGACGGATCCACACTTCGAAAATCTACCATAAATACTAAACCATCCGGGTTCCTTTGGGATACTCGATTCAATATATTGTGATTCGGATCGCACTAATCCTAATCCGGATACTATTTCGGACGGATAGTAGGCGAATTGGGACGCAGCATTAGGCTTCAAAAACGCACAAAGGGAGGAAATGGCAGCATGGTGATCACTTATACTGTATATACAATCATTGGTTACGATATTTAGTCGAACACAGCAGCAATCATCAGGAAATGACACAGAAGAGCTAAAGAGTTTGTTAATAATAAGCGTGCTGTTTGTAATTTTCATGAATTAGTAGTGACACCGAATGAATCTGAATGGATTATTAATCACCAAATTGGTTTGAACTAAAACACACATCTAAACACATACATTTAAATGATACAGGGTGTTGAATTGTAATCCAATCTGCATGCTGTTATCTGTGTGTGTGTGTGTGTGTGTGTGTGTGTGTGTGTGTGTGTGTGTGTTTGAGTTTGAGTCGTGATGAATCCTGCCAGATCCTCCGAGGAGCTTTAATCTGAGCCAAGTCCAAACAGAGCTGTCATCACCTCGCTTCAGCAAGCTGGGCAGAACCACCTGCCGCTCAGTGCTTCCCGCCAGTGCCTGTGTGTGTGTGTGTGTGTGTGTGTGTGTGTGTGTGTGTGTGTGTGTGTGTGTGTGTGTGTGGGTGTGTGTGGGTGGGTGTGTGTGTGTGTGTGTGTGTGTGGGAAGGCTGCACAGACCTGAACCTTCTCCAAATGAAAGGTCCAACTGTGTAGTTGCCATGCAGAAAGGAAAGGAGCACTCACCCAATAAACACCCACTGGTCCTGACCAAAACCAATAAAGTCCAAAACACACACACATACACACACACACACACACACACACACACACACACACACACACACACACACACACACACAGGAGCGGACGTGGTTCCTTAGCAACTCTAAAAAGCTTACAGGATTGATGCTATTTGTGGACAGTCATTTAATCCTGTCAGACTTCTCTAACACACTTTTCTCCGGAAACTTCTGCAGTATAAATTCAGTGTAGATTCTCCAGCCTGAATATTTACACATTAGAGTGATTGCTGTACAGCTGATACTCCACACTTTACAGTAATATCAGTATTTCAGATATTTCCATCTAGACGTGTTAAACAACTTAGAACTTGGCACCTTTTGTTTGAACCCACCCATTTTGTCAAGTGATCAAAAATATTGGAACATGTGATTGATAGGTGTTTCTTGCTGCCCAGGTGTGTCCTGTTAAATTGATTGCTAAAAGGATGAATAGCTCTGAATGTCTACTCTTGGTTTGAGCCCTAGGTTTCGCCTGTGAAGACTGCATTTGTTGTTAAAAAGGATGAACCAACATGAAGACGAGAGAGCTGTCTATGGGAGACAAGCAAGCCGTTTTGAAGCTGAGAAAAGAGGGGAAATCAATCAGAGGCACTGTACAAGCATTGGGCATAGCCAATACAACAGTTTAGACTTTCCTGAAAAAGAAAGAAACCACTGGTGTAACAACCAGACATGGAACACGTCGGCCAAGGAAAACAACAACAGTCGATGACAGAAACATTGTGAGCGCTATGAAGAAAAACCCAAAAACAACAGTGAGTGACGGCAGCAACAGCCTCCACGGGTCAGGGGTGAAGGGGTATCACAATCCACCGTTTGAAGAAGACTTCGAGAGCAGAAATATAGAGGCCATACCACAAGATACAAACCACTCATCAGCTGTATGAATCAGAAAGCCAGATTGGAATTTGCAAAGAAATACAGAGCTACAAAAGTTCTGGAACTAAGATTAACCTCTACCAAAGTGATGGAAAGGCCAAAGTGTGGAGAAGGAAAGAATCTGCTCATGATCCAAAACATACAACTCATCTGTGAAACATGGTGGAGGTAGTGTCATGGCTTGGGCTTGTATGGATGCTTGTGGAACAGGTTCGCTAATCTTTATTGATGATGGGACTCATGATGGTAGCAGCAGAATGAATTCAGTTTTAGACTGGCCAAGTCAATCACCAGACCTTAACCCAACTGAGCAGTATTTCACCTCCTGAACAGGAGACTGAAGGTAGAAACACCCCCTCCCCACACACACACACCCCACCCCCCACCCCCCCACCCCCCGAAACAAACAACAACTGAAAGAGAAAAGCATCACAAAAGAAGAACCCAACAAGTCGTTGACTTGATGCAGTTATTGCAAGCAAGGGATATGCAACCAAATATTAAGTGTTAATTATTTTAATTTACTTCAAGGTTTATCTGTCCCTATACTTTTGCTCACCTAAAATTGGGTGGTCTGATACAAAAGGTCTCTATATTTTATGTCGTTTAACACGTCTAGATGTAAATACCAGGAAATAAAAGCTGAAATCCTAAACTCTCGTCTCATCTCCATCTTCTGATCTCAAACCCAAATGTATTTGGTGTATAACACAAACAAATGAACTGGCCTTGTTGTTCCAATAGTTTTGGAGGGGACTGTATATTTTTTTTAAAGTCTTATCATTCACATTATGTTTCTTCTCTCATCTCATTATTCTTTTCTTATTCTCTTTCTTTTTTCTTCCCCTCTAATTATTTTCTTTTTCTCTTTTATCTCTCATCTTATCAACTCCTCAGCCTCTCCCCTCCCTCCTGAACTCTCACATTTTTCTTTTCATCTTTTTATTCTACTCTCTTATATCCGTTCTTTCTTTTCCCCTCATTTCTCTCTGCTTCTCCTCTCCACAGCCCATCTTTTATTCCTCTTCTCTTCTCTTCTCTTCCAACCTCTGATCTTTATCTTTAACTCTCACATTTCTCATCTCTCCTCTTATTTTCTTTCTTTTTATTCTCTCCTCTAATTCATTTTTTTAATCTTTTACCTCTCCTTTCTGCTCTTCTCCACTCTTTACTCCCTCCTTTTTCTCCTTAACGCTTGTTTTTTTTTCTTTCTCTTCTCTTCTCCCTTTTAGTCTCTTTCTCTTCCTTTTTCTCTTTCATCCCTACTCACCTGTTTCCTTTCCATTTTCCTCTCTTCTCTCATTTTCTTTCTATTCTTTCCTTTAGTCTCTGTCTCTTTCTTTTTTGTCTCTTTCTTCCCTCTCCTCTCTGTTCTAATCTTTCTTCATTTTTTTTTTCTCTTATCCATTTCTTTTCTCTTATCTATATTAGTCTCTCTGCTTCATTTTTTCTGCTCCACTCCTCCACCTTTCCTCTGTCTCCTTAACTCTCACCTTTCCATTCATCACTCTTCTGTCATTTTTGGTCTTTTACTTCTCTCCTCTCTCCTGGTGTCTATTCTTTAGTCTCTCTTCTTTCGTTTTCTTTCTTTTCTCTTCTCTCTTTTAGTCCCTTTTTTCTTTTTTCATTTCTTTCATTTTTTTCTCCCCTCATCACTTTATTCTCCTCATTTCTCTGATTTTTTCTTTATACTTCTCTCTTTTAGTCCCTTTCTTTCTTTTTTTATTTGTTTATCTCTCCTCTTTCCTCTTCTTTTTTCAATTTTTTCATCTCTCAACACTTTATTCTCCTCTTTTTTCTCTGATTTTCCTTTTTTCATCTTTTAGTTGCAAACTCCATCAGTGCTTTACTTTTTTTCCTCTTTTTCATCTCTCTCTCTCTCTCTCTCTCTCTCTCTCTCTCTCTCTCTCTCTCTCTCTCTCTCTCTCTCTCTCTCCCTCTCTCCCCGATGTTTCTGAGAGAGAGACTGTGTGACTGTTTCAGGTCACCTATTTAGAGCAAGTTGTGCTGTACCTGTTTACCTGAGCTATGACAGAAAGAGGCAACAGTGATGAATGTATTCACACACACACACACACACACACACACACACACACACACACACACACACACACACACACACACACACACACACACACACACACAATCTAATGTCCATTGTGTCCATTAAGAAAAATAAACCAATAATCAGAGACCAAGACAAGATCAGGTATCAGTTTTATCATTCATCTGTTTTATTATAGCTTCTCTTTTTTTTTTTTACAGTGACACCAAATGTATTCTCTCTATTTTCTTTTTTTGCTTGCTATTTTAGGAGATGCGTTTGAATTGTAAACAGTGAAAATGATAAAATACATTTCGTAAACCCCTTACAAGCAGTGTATGACCAAGGAAAGGGTGGATTTCACCCACCGACTTTCCCCTTTTTTTTTCTGATAACATTACGTCATTTTATAGCTTTGAGGCTCTGAGTATTTACATACATACAGCGGAGTTGCGTGGGATTTCCCCACCAGACCTTGTGTTTTTGTCTTTTTTCTTCGTTTTATTCTTTTCTTAAGAATTATATTTACATCCATAAACCCCCGGCTGCCTGCTGCCAGGATGTACACAGTTAATAACTCACTTAATATGAACTAAATACTCTCTTAAAACTGCAACTCAGTCTTCGAGCGGGTCGAATTTTTCCGACAAATGAAAATCCATCGTCAAAGTGAAACTTATCCAAAAGATAAGCAGAGTAACAAAAAAATAAAAACATATTGCACTTACATAAGGACAGTTGAGGATCATGGGTAAAGGGAGGGGGGGAAATGTGGGAGGGGTGCTTTTTTTTTTGTTTAGCTGAGTGCAATTAACTGAACGAGACATCCAGCGAGGATCTAAATAAATATGCAAATTTACTTTCTGTACAGGTAAAGCATTATCTTTCTTATTAACAACAAAAACAAAATCTACGGAGTGCAGGTTTAAACCTAATAAAAAATAATAATATATACAAGAAAGGATGTGAAATTAAGGTCAAACAAGCCTGAAAGCTTCATAGTTGAGTGCCGTACAGTCCTGAGAATCCTCTCGTCAAGTCCCCACATGGAGCTACAATGAATATTACAGAAACTGTCACGCTTTTGACCTTTGCAGACCTGCGGATGGATGGTTGCGTTCCATGTGCAGAAGCATGAGAGTCCGTGTTTTGGTCCGTTCCGCAAAAAACGTCTTTCAGGACAGGTGGACGCCAAAGGAGACGCCACGTTACAAGTGCATGACCACAGGGGGAAGGAAAGACAGGAAGGAAGCGTGTGCACTTTGTATCGATCCGGCCATGATGGCTTGAGAATGAGAGCGACAAAACAAAAAAAAAAAGTGGCATCTGCGTCGTACCGAGAGCACAGAGTGCGGAAACGATAAACAAAACAGTACCCGACTGTCTTTGCATGGAAGAGTAGATCCCCGTCCCCCACCCTGACTTCTCTCCAAAACCATACTTTTTTTTTTGAAATGGTCAAAAATAAAGACGATGTAGCTCGTTACACAGACACTCCACACGTCTCTTCGCTCAGCCTCCGGATCGGACAACTGCCTCTTCCTTTCTGCCGTCTCTCCGTCCTGATCGTCCCCTCTCGTTTTTCTCTCCTCGTCGTAGGACAGGATGGCGGATGAGAACAAAAGTGTCCACGATGCTAGTTAGATTTTTAAATTTTTTTTTGTCAAGCGTCTCTCTGCGCCGTGGTTCCTCTTACGACGAGGATGCCGTAGACGTGGCACTCGCTTTCTTTTGGTTCACTAAGTCCAGGTAGAGTTCCGAGCGCAGGAACCGCGGATACGAGTCCTTCTCCATCAAGCCGTATATCCGCCGCTGGGCCAGGTCGAAACAGGAGCGTGTGACGTTCTGAAGGTTCTCCTTGGTGTGCTCTCGTGTATATGAGTCAAGGTTCACCTAGAGGGAAAAAGCAGAGGAATACAGTTACTCGCAAATCCACGTCAGGTCAGGATACACGTCCTCGGTTTAATGTAAATTATAGCTGGTCTTGTTTGGAATTTTTTGCTTGCTCCAAACTCAAAAAAGTGAAAACATGAGCTAAAACCAGAGGCTTAGTGTTACACGGGTACATGTGCATTTATTAGTCAGGGATGACCTCATATCCTCCAGGCCTCTCAGGCCTCCATGTGGGAACCATACACACAGACTAGCTCATTCATTGCCTGCCTCATGCCTCCTCTGGAGGAGAAACAAGGGGGATGGGACATGCAGGATTTACACTCCGCTGCCCATGTGTGTTTACTTAGAAACCTTTCAAACTGTCTCAACTCTGATTTGTTTGTTTGGATGTGGACGCTGTTTGGCCTCAGCTTTAACATACAGCTAGTGTTCGAGAACTCTGCCTTACCTCTTTACAAGACTGAATGGCGATGTACTCGGCGAAGATCTTCTTAGCCTTCGAGGCCATCTTGGACTGCGACTTGATCTTCTTGTAATCCTCGCATGCCAGCCAGAATTCCAGATTCTCCTCACTGAACTCGGTGCGCAGGAACGCTCTGAACGCCGCCAGCCCATCTGATGAAGAAACAGCGAGGGTGTTATTGGATGAGTGGACAGGAAGAACCATAGGAACACCACGTTCGGCTGAGCTCAGCGCGAGATAAAGATCATTCCATACGGATTATCAGCTTCCTCTCTCGCCCTTCCATTGCTCGTGATTCGGGATGAAGATCCACTACCATTTTGAAAGCCATTTTAAAATGCTGAAACGATTCATTTATCCTCGTTATACATTTTCAATGCAACTCGTCGCGAATTTATTTGGCTTCGCCGTCTTTTCCGTCCCGCGCAAGATATTTTTCGTGCAGTTTGATGACATTATAATGGTTTGCTGAAACCTGGTGCGCATTCTCGTTTTGGAAAGCCGATTACAAAAACATTCCTTTCCTTGCAGCTTGCATCGACATTTCTGACAGGCTTTTGGAAATTGCTCACAGGTTCCGTCAGTAAGAATACAAGGAAGCGAGGAGCCACCCCGCCGACTGAGAGCGCTTTTCCGCTGCAGATAAGCTGGCTGCGGAGTTGTTGGTTGTTGGGTTGTTTTTTTTTTTCTCTTTTTGCGACAGGGAAATGGTTGAATAAGTGCACCCTGCAGATAAGTCTGTCTTGTGCACATGACATGCTGACTGGTAATACTGAACGCATGCATGCAATTTTTCTTACAGTCAATACAAACGATATTAAAAACATCAAAGCCTGGATTATGGATTATGGATAATGGATTATGGAGAGCAGATATAAATAGAAAGAGCGCACTAATCCCTTTGGAGCACACTAATCCCTACGTGCTGCTATTTCCTCCCTGCTGATGCATGGCTCAATTCATATGGAGTTAATTCATGCGACACACACACACACACTGCACCAACCACAGAAAACTGCACACACGTCATTCAACGGTTCCAGGCCAGAGGAAAGTGCTCAATCAGTAAGCTTAATACAAACCCAGAATTCCATACATTATTTTAAAAATAATAAATCCTGACTTACATTTATGGACGAGCAGCTTGTCAAGGGATTCTCCCCACTTGAGCGCCTCCTCCGGCGTGGGCCTGCAGATGAAAGCAGAACGGTTCTTGAGCAAGCCCATTTCTGTCAGGTTTCTCATTGTGTGACCCATCCGAAGCCCTGTGCTCCTCTCCAGCCCGGTGTGTGTGTTAATGTGTGTGTACAAGTCTCTCTGAACGCCTCTGGTGGAGAGCTTAGCTTTATGACTAACCTCAGAAGGGAGGGGTGGAGGTGGAGCTACAGCCAGCCAGTAGGACGGTACTATAGCTCCGCCTCCAGCCTCTCGCTTTCCAAAGCTCCTTTTCATTGTGTGACTACAATTAACAGCTCTACAACATCTGCTCCTTTATTGACTTTAGGAGCAAGTCAGTCTTTCTGCACGATAGGGTGGCATTGTACGCTGCATCCACGGGCAATTAGGCAGGCGTTAGTCATGCTAAAGAAGTGACACCCGTGCATATGTTCAACCAGCTGGGATGTGGTGCGTTGTATATTACACATAGTATTACCTTGTATGCACAAAATAATTTTTTTCCCCTGATTATTCTTTCCAGTGCAGCTCAAAACCAAGATATAACAACAATTCCTTATGTTTGACATGTTCTATTAGTACAAAGTAAATGTTTTGGCACCCACATGGTGAGATTTGTTATTTCTGGTTTTGAAACAATGAATGCTATAAGCACAAATGTTACCATGTACCAAATAAGGTAATTAGTTCATGGAAAGATATACACACTAAACATGACAACCGCATGACAATGTGATGACACAAATAGACAACTTCCTTTTTTCCACCACTTCTTCTCTCAGGCCATGTGCACACCCATATGCGTCAACACACACACCCACACCCACATGCATGCATGCACACACCCACACGTAACACTTACTTGACTGACTTCATAGTTTTGTCCAGCTTGCCGGCCGGAGTGCTTCCAGGAGATTCATTCCTTCTCCTCAGGAATGCCAGTCGGTTCTTCATGTCTTTGGCCCTGTATGGACACACACACACACACAAGCAGTAGGTCAGAGATGAGTCTTAGATCCAGACATCATGGAAAACATCAAAACATCTCCAACACCAGCTCCATATGACTTGACAAAACCCTAAATTGTGAAAACAAAAATCCATATCGAGTGTACATTTTCTCCGCAGTCAAGCTCAAAGCAGCGATAAGATTCCAGCACGATGTTGAGAATTGGAAGAGAGACACTGTCTGTCTCTCTCTCGCTCTCTCTCTATCTCTCATGCGCACTCGTCTCACTCCTGTCCTTCGTCCTCTCTCTCCTCTTCTTCCTTCCTGATTGACAGAGTGACGTACTGGCAGAGGGATGAGGCTGAGTGTCGCTCTCTACCTCCACACCTCTCTCTAGGATTCTCCGTAATGCCCCTGGGCTCGTGACCTCGGGGTCAGAGCCCTTGAGGGGACTAACAGCATACAGCTGCACACCTCTCCATCTAGCCAAACTTTAGGCTTCGTGACACGCCCTCCTCCCATCCCTGAGCACTCGTCCTCACACACTCCGACCTCACTCGCGTCCTCGTGGAATGCCCGACCTACCCGTAACACCTATTTCCTGCCGTTTGATTTCCACAGTGGATTAGCGAGGCCTCTGCTCTCATCAGCACCACGTTGGGAGACCATTCTGTTTTTGAACCTCCCTAGACACGGTTCCTAAATCGGTCCATCTGTCCTGCCCTCGTCATGCCTCTTTTCTATAATGGTTTCTGGACTTATTATCATGTGGAATTCGGTGAGGCCTAACAGGAGGAATGAGCCACTTATTTATCAGAGCACATTCAGACTCTTAACATCTGTGTTTTTTTTAAAGGAAATAATTAATGCCATGTTTTTGGGGCCACCACTGGTTAACCATTAGCTGTCTCTTTGAATCCAGCTAAGCTTAAGTGAAAGAACCAAGACGTGAGCCCTCATAGGAAACAGGAAGTCTGTAACAATTTATGACATCATTCAGTGTTGTGCTCAAATCTGGAAACAATGCCCCCCCACCTCTTACTAAAAAAAAAACCCATCAAACCCAACTGACTAAATGATGAACAATCACCTTAAAATACAACACCAGGCATTTTTTCAGCAGGAGTAAAGACACAATTAAACCACTTCCGAAAGATGTGGCTTCACAGACTTCCTCTTTAACCCACCACATATTTATTCTAGGTCGTTCCACGTTCAAACGTTCCATTACCGCATGAACAGTGCACATGATAATGATGCGACTTCACAATTTTGATTTTCCACCAAGCTGCTTTTGTGTTTCAAAGTCAAGGCCATTCAGGACTGAGGCTACTGCTCTTATCTTTGTCAACAGGAAGAAGGAGGAAGGTCAGCTGTGATGATGCATGCGCAAGACTGCTGAGAGGCACTTCGCTCTTTCAGTCGGAAGCGGGTAGAGTCAGAGAGAATCATTTATGAATATGTTAACAAGCCCACCACCATGGGGACTTTGGTGAAATATAGTACTAAATATGGGGTAGTTGAGGTTCTGGACTAGAAGGGTTCAGATCCCAGAATTGTCACTGTTTTGGTCTCTTAAACATTGATGTATGCTTGGATTTCACTCCGAGTACCCCATCCTTGGCAACACAGTACAAAAAAACAAAGCTAATGTCTCCTTCTTTTCATTTCATGGAAAGGAAACCATTCCAAAATATTCAGTCATTCATTCGTTCATCTTCAGTAACCGATTTATCCTGATCACCGGGTCTCAGTGGATATGAGAGCCTATCCCGGGATCACTGAGAGCGATGCAGGAATACATCCTGGATAGATTCACCAATCCACCTACCAGCATGGTCTTGAGAGGAAACCAGCCTGGAACATCCGAAACTCCATACAGACAGTAACCTGAGCTAAGGATTGACCTGGGAATCGATTCGCTGTGAGGCAACAATGCTACCCACTGCACCACCACGCCACCTAAATAGAACTCGATGCCAACAATGAAAATGAGTTGCTAATTTTGCAGTCCAAGTCAATTCTCTTCCAATTTTCCACTCATTAACAGCTCTAAACTTGGACAACCATGTGTATCCCAAAGAAAACCATTCCAAAAAAAAAATAAAAATGTCATTTCTGTCAGCCAGTCAAATAAGAGCAAATATTCTTTGGCTCATCAAAGACCTAAATCTTTGCATTTAAGAATAAGTAGGGCATTTAATTATATAAATGACAGTGCTTTGCTTTTCCAATAAAATTTCTCTAGAAGGTGTGTATGATATATCATCGGAAACTACACCCTTCTACACCATTATCTCATGATGTTGACAAAGACCTTAATGCCATTTATACATAAACATGTTTTATTTTGGATGACGCCGGCGATGACGCACCCAATCCCTGCTACTCACTCAAATCCGTTCTGATAAGATAAGAGCGGTGAAATGGTCAAGTAGTTAAGGAGCTGCATTCATCATATCGCATTCCTCTCTGACTGCTCACACGGAGAAGCTGTTTCGGATTGTTTTGACTAGCATTAACACTGTAAATACAATTCACGGCGAAATACTAGTCCATGTTAATATTTCGAGACTGAAACCGAATCCAGCGAAAACACCCCCTATTGGGGGAGGGGGGGGTGAATTGGAAACCTGAAGAGATCTACTCAATAAAAAGCCTTTTTTAGACAGCGTAAAGCAGAAACAGATGATCGGGACTTGTTTGATTGCGTTTATTTTTTTTTTACACTTCCAGTGGGAAATCTGGAGAAAGCAAGGTTTGAGGCATTGTGGGAGTCGAGAGCCTCTGTTAAATAGTTTACAGTCCTTGGAAAAAAGAGTTGCGAGTTTAATGGAACAATTTATTGTCTTGATCTGGTTTCAATACAGCAGGCGGGAGTTGAGAAGAGGCTTAAGCTCAGGAAGAAAAAATAGACAGAGGATCCAAACATGCTACGAAAACTGATCTGAGAGCAGTCGGGATGTTTTGACGCTTTGGAGAAGTCGAAGGAAATAGGCCTCAGTGAAGCAGTAGGATGTAAATAAAACGCATCAGGGGAAATAAGACACATATTTAACTCAACACTGCCACCTAGTGTTCAGTAGCGTACACTACACTTGATATACAGCCTTCTAATGACATCACAGTTGTAGCAAATGTGCAGATGTCCATAAATTTACTTTATTATACTATAAAGCAAACACATACATGTGACTGCTGTTAGTACGATATAAAAAATATCAGTTTGGAAGTCAGGGTCATGGTGAAGGTCAGACACGGAGCTGGCTCAAGGACAGAGGCTCCATGACTATTTTGTTTTTCTGTTTTGCTGTCAAATTGTGTTTTATTTTTTATTTGTTGATTTGCACACATGCACATGTCATTTTTTCTCTTTTCTCTTCTTTCTTTTTATTTATTTATTTATTTATTTTCTCTTCCTCTTGGTTACGATTTGTTGATTTGCAAATGCACCACTGCATAATATTGTTTTTTCTACTTTTAGGTCTACTTTTTAATATTCATTTTAAAATGTCCTTTTTTCTGTTTGTTTGTTTTTTTGTTTGTTTGTTTGTTTTTTGTCTACCTTTTATTTCCTTGCCTTTTTTCTTTCCCTCTTGCTTTAGATTTTTTTGTTGTTGTTGTTGTTGTTTTTTTTTTAACCTATGCATGCAGCATAATATTTTCTTCCCTTTTTTCTCTCCCTCTCATTTTTAAAAAAATCTTTTATCTGCACATGCACACTCGCATATCTTTTCTTTTTTTTCTCTCATTTTTGTAGTGTCTTTACTTTTAATTCAAATTTTCTCCTGCGTTTTTCTATATTTATTTCTTTATTTTCCTTTCTTTCTTTCTCTTTGTTTTTCTAAAACATTTTTTTTCTTTGTTGATATGATATGCACAATTGTTTTTCATATCTCCTTTCTTTCCATTTTCATTTTTTATTTGAATTTTTCCCCCTATTTTTCTCTTTTTATATTTGTATATTACTTTTTTTTTTCCTTTTCCCTTTTTTTCCCCTCTTCCTCTCATTTTGGATTTTTCTGGATCTGCAAATGCATATGTTTTCTCTTTCTTCTAGTATTTTGTTTTTTCATATTTTTCAGATTTGCACATGAAGATAAGCATAATGTTATTTTTTTTCGACTTTCTCTCCTTTTTTAAGCTTTTTTCTTCTTCTTCTTAATTTCTTCTGCATCTTCTTTCTTTCCTTATTGCAGTTTATTATTAATAAAAAGCTTCTTGATGGCTGGTTAAAACGTTCTTGTCTCAACTGAATTAACATAATTAATTATTCAAATATGCAAATGAAAGAATTGTCATTTATTACTCTATAATCAATATAGACCCTATCACTGAAATTGTGCCTCACACTCTGATCTATTCTTTACTAGTGCATTATGGGTATTCTCTACCCTCTAGGCCCATATTTCTCAAAAATGGTTCCATGAAACATGTTCTACTTCTTTTTGTAATTTAAAGTTATTGAAGTTTTTATTCTGATAAATAATTCTGACAATTTTTTTTAATAAAAATGGGTTAAAAATAACTAAAAAGTAAAACAACCAGACTCTGGTAAGTAGCCAAAATATTACTGTACTGGTTAAATAATGTGCCTATTTTGTTTTTGTTTTTTTCATTCCTTTGTAAATATAAATCTGTAATTTTATATTTTAAATCTTGTAAATAATTCTGTACATTTTTTTGAGTTTGAGAGCCCTTGCTCTGGAGTACATCACTTTTGGAATTCTGAGATGTGAAACATTTTTCCAATACATTAAATTTTTTGGATGTGCATGTAAGAGTTTGTGTGTGTGTGTGTGTGTGTGTGTGTGTGTGTGTGTGTGTGTGTGTGTGTGTGTGTTTGTGTGCATGCAAGTGACAGCAGGGTTTTTTTTGCACATTCCCTGAGCATAGTCCTGCAGATGGTCTACATTCTACACCCCTGTGTGAATATGTCCACCTCTCAGGCATGCGGTGTCGATGTGGCCTGCCGCAAAATAGCCGAGAGTTATTTCAGTTTGCGGCTTCATAACGCGCGGCTGAGGAAATGTCAGACAGGACATCGATGACCTTCAAGACCTTAACTAGAACCCCAAATCCCAGCCTTTCATCAGCGAGATAATCTCACCTGGATTCTATAGATTTGTATCTGCTGCTGCAGTTATAAAGATATGTGCTCGTCCCATTAAAGTGAATAATAATAATAATAATAATAATAATAATAATAATAATAATAAGGATAAGGATAAGGATAAGGATAAAATTCCAGTTGCACATCTAAACATGCTCGCACATCATTGGATCCAAAGAACTCCTAGACAAAAAAAGTGCTCGCTCACTATCAGCCAGAAACACACGTAAACATTAGACGCGCTTATTCACTGCAACCGCAGCTTATCAAAATCGCTCTGACGTCTAACATTTCCCCTCGACTGCCTTCCGAGGGAGGAACGTCTCCATCCAAATCCGAATCGTCTCCAGGCTCCAGTTCCCACTCTGGCAGGCCCTTATTATCTCTCGCAGCATTGCTCTGAGCTATTCTGGTGCAAGAAAACCAGGACGCCTGCAGTGGGAAAGACATTTTAGAATGTGACAGCAGCCCGGAGAGACTCTGCAGCAATGATGGAGCTTAAAAAAAACTACACCAATGGGAATGAGGTGGGGGGAAAAAAAGAATCCAGGCTTGTAGTTCAACCAGAATGAGTGACCATTTTTGTTGCTATTCTACATCCAGGTTTATGCAGTGGAGAAAAAAAAAAAAAAAAGACTGAGGCTTCCATAAACCGTGCAAAAGTATACATTAAAGACTGAAATAAACACATGCACGACATCAGGCGTGTGCAGAGGCCCCTCGTGCTTCTCTGCTGGGGCGTCGAGAGTGTTTGCATGCCTGCTGGAGCCTTCAAATGTCACTCTGTTGTGTCAATAACACAGGACTGTACTGTGCATTGCTTTTCTCCACTACAAACACTGCAAAGTACATATTTACAGACAAATGGTAGAGACGCAAGAAAACAGAGAACATCTCCAACATCAGCTCCCAACAAAACACACACACACACATACAAAGCAAAAAAGACCAGATAACTCACGTGGATCTCTCCCAAATCCCAGCAGAGACGAGCTCAACTTCTCACTTCACACCGTTTCCTTAGTTTATTCTCTATTCTAAGCTCCTTTCTCTTTCTTCCTCTCCCTCCCCTCCTTGTTCATCCTCAATCTGTCCATCACAGAAAGCTCGGAGGAGATGAACAGGATGCCTACCTTTCCAAGTACTTCTCGGAGAAGTCCACCATTGTATGGAACATGTGTGTGTGTATGTGTGTGTGTGTGTGTGTGGGGCAGGGTGGGCAACGAGGCACATTCATCTATCCAAGCTCGGCTCCTCTGAGCCTTTTTAAAGCCAGGGGAGGGGAAGACAGGAGGGCGGGGGTGGGATCACGCCTCAGCCAATCACAGTGCGGAGAGGAGACGCTCCTGTGTTGTGTATCCGCCTGTTTACAGCTCACTCAATGTGTCAAAGATCCAGGAAAATCCAGGAAATGACTTTAGGGTATCAGTTAAAAGGGTTTGTTAGGGCGTGTAATGTTTCTCTCAAAGTGTGCTAGCAAAATTAACAAAGTAACTGTTACTATTAGACTTATTCCTACTATTACTACTACTTTTATTACTCTTGGACTCAGTTTTAGCCCAGGACTTACCAGGTCTAGACAAAACCAACCCCAACTATAACATAACTGGACTAAACAGAAAATTAACTTTATAAATGATAACTTTATCTATTTTAATACTAATAGCTAGCTGTAGAAGCAGTGCAATGGCTTCCTATTAGTATTACATGAAGTATTAAACTTTAAAAACTTTCCAAATTAATACAACATGGCACAGAAATCTTCATCTTAAGTCTTTATTTAAATAAACGAACACTACTGTAATGTTGCACGGTGCTTATTTAGTGTACTTAGCCTATAAGTGTGAGCAAATCATCTCTAGGCCAATATTAACTAACTTTTAAAATGACTTTGATGTTGGAAATTTGGCGTTCAAACAGAAATTTGGTGTTAAAATCACAGAAACGAAGAAAAATTATGAACTGATGTCATTTTAGGTGGCCCACTAAAATAAAAAAAATAAAATACAAGCAAATCTAAAGTATGGGTTATTTCTTCCACTGGTGCTCAAGAAGGAAACACGATACATTAAGAGCCAGGGGGGTGTAAATTCTGAACAGGATGATTGGTGTAAATTGTTATTTTGTTTTAAGATCTTATTTTTTTCATTTAGTACCGCCCTTCAGAAGCTACAGAAGACATTTATATGTTTCCCAGAAGACAAAATAATAACAAATTACATCAATCGTCCTGTTCAATCCTTCCTGGGCATCAGTGAATGTTTGCACCTTTTGTAATAGGTGTGTACGAGTCCCTCAGTCGTCCTCAGTCTGAAGATGCAGAAGATGCTGGAAAAGCAAAGAATGTGCAGGACCTGGAGGATTTTTCTGAAGAACAGTGGGCAGTTTAACTACTCAGGACAAACAAGGGACTCGTGAACAACTATCACAAAACATAACAACAGTCGTTGATCATCCAGGTAACGACACACAGTATTAAGAATCGAGCGCGTGTAAACTTTTGAACTGGTTCATTTGTGTAAATTCATTTATTATTGTGTCTCGTGGACTATATGTAAACATCTGTTATGTGAAATAGCTTATTCAAGGCAGAACTAAATAAAAAGATAAATGCAATTTTAATGATCCCTCTTATTTTTATTTTATTTTTTTAAATTATTAACATTTGGCGGATTCAGCAAGCGTATGTAAACTTATGACCGCAACTGTAACTTCAGTTGTTGTCATGTCTGAAACGAGGTTGTCGCCAAGTTTGCCTCCAAGTCTCTTCCTGTTCTGAATCTCCCTCCTCTCTGTGTGTCAGAAATAAAGCCAAAAACAAAGGCCTTGACAGAGTGCCAGTTCTGGTTTTTGGGGATTCTTAGGATTTTAGTCCTGCTTGAATGAGTACATACTCTGCCCCGTCTCATTCCACAGTGGGACTGAGAGTGTACTGTACCTGAAATTAAACAAACAGTTCAACCAAAAACAAAATCTACACTACTGACTACAGCCAGTCAGCCAAAAATGTTTGGATTTTTTTGTATCTGACTGGAGCTGTGAGGCTAACTAGCATATAAAGGAAACTTTTACAGTTTAGTGTTGTGTAAGCAAGTGGGAATTGGTGAAATGGAAAGAAAACTGGGTTCAAATCTAAAAGAAATAGGTGTGGACTGATTAAACAAACTTCCAGTAATTTCACTGTGGTATTTGGGTCTGTTGGTGACATGTTCATTTTGGATGTCATTGCAGTATTTGAAACTACATAACTAAGTCTAAAACCTAGTGAGAATTGGCAAAATTGTGTTCAAATTGAAAGAATTGATGATAAACCAAACAATCTGAAAGCCACACCCCCTACCTGAGCAAATAAAGAGCCATTTTTATCAATAAGTGTGTGTCATACAGTGAATAAATCTGCAAAAGTGAGTCTAAAGCTTGGTGATAATGGGCAGACTGGGTTCAAAGTTAACATTCTAGAAATTTCCAGTAATTTGACATTTTCATTTTGGATGTCATCACAGTATTTGAAACCACATAGTCTAAAAGTCTAAAAGTAAATGGGAATTAGCAAAACTGGACAAAATTGTGTTATAATTGAAAAAAAAAAAAAAAAAAAAAAAGATAAACCAAACAGTATGAAATCCATACCCCCTACCTGGGCGAAAACAAAAAAGCCATTTTCATCAAAAAAGTGAATTATGCTTTGGGCGTGTTTTTCTGATAAGGGGACAGGACAACTGTACCGCATCAAAGGGACGAACCTCCTTCCCTCAGCCAGGACCTTGAAAATGGGTCGTGGATGGGTATTCCAGCATGACAATGACCCAAAACACACAGCCAAGGCAACAAAGGAGTGGCTCAAGCAGAAGCACATTGAGGTCCTGGAGTGGCCTAGCCAGTCTCCAGACCTTAATCCCATAGAAAATCTGTGGAGGGAGCTGAAGGTTCGAGTTGCCAAACGTCAGCCTCGAGACCTTAATGACTGGAAGAGGATCTGCAAAGAGGACTGGGACAAAATCTCTCCTGAGATGTGTGCAAACCTGGTGGCCAACTACAAGAAATGTCTGACCTCTGTGATTGCCAACAAGCCTTTTGCCACCAAGCACTAAGTCGAAGGGGTCAAATACTTATTTCACTCATTAAAATGCAAATCAATTTATGACTTTTTTGAAATGTGTTTTTCTGGATTTTTTTGGTGTTATTCTGTCTCTCACTGTTAAAATACACCTACCATTAAAATTATAGACTGATCATTTCTTTGTCAGTGGGCAAACTTACAAAATCAGCAGGAGATCAAATGCTTCTTTCCCCCACTGTATGTTGTAAGAGGGAAAAAAAAATTCTCAGATCAATCACGTTTCTTTATTACGTGTTTAAAATATTTTCATTGTAGTGTTTGAAAGCTAGTTGGGAAGATTTTTTTTTATGGGTTTGGGCTGATAAACCAAACAATCCACTATAAATTTAAGAGAACATTCTTGAAAGATCTTGTGATACTACTTGGCTATTTGGGTCTATTGGTTAATTTTACATTTTGTATTTATGGTATAAACGGAAAAACATTTTTTAACCTCAGGTCAAGAGCTTTATCAGATGTATCTTTATTAGCATATCTTTAGTATGGCAAATATTTTTCATCGCAGCGTTTGAAACCACATAACTAAATCTAAATCTAGGTGGAAATTGGCAAAATTGGATGAAAACTGAGTTCAAACAAAAATAAATGGCCGATCAACCAAACAATATGTTATAAACTCTGAGGAACACACTAGAAATTTCACTTAGGTAATTGGGTTTGCTGGTGAAAGTTTCATTTTGGATCTAATACAAAAGATTAGCCAACACTCAGCAGCCATTGTTTAAGTAGGTGTTAATGTGTGGCTTTTGATTGACATGTGACACTGAGCCAATCAACAGCTGATGAAGCATGGGCAGCTTTAACACCAACATAAACTTTTCACACCTTGCACACAGGTGATCATCTCTCTCTGATCACTTGCTCACACACACCAATAAGATCTCGCTGGTGAGAACACACACACATGCACTAATCACATTTACCACAGCATTAACATATTTGGCTTTAACATTATTTCAGTTTTTTTTTCCCACGATTGATTTCACACCGACTTCTCACCGGCACAAGATTCTCAAGGTGACCGGCGCAAATCTGGAAACACAATGCTCCACGTTCAAGTGTAAATTTTGTGCTACATTTCAGAAAAAAATGCATACAATTGAAAATCTCACACAAAAATTCTAATTAAGTGCTAGTTCTACATATAGGGTTTTGGGTTTAAACTACTTTCATTGACATGTTGGTCTGTTTTTACTTTGGTTAACGGTTTCCTACATTACCCACAATGCCATTTGATACGCCACACCAGTAGGATTTAGCCCTCGCTTCATCTCTTCCTAAAGAAATTGATGCAGCGGAGCTTCAGTCCTTCAGTCTGTGCATCTCTCTCTTCTTCATCTGCACACTCCTCTCAAACAGATCAGCTTCCAAAGCTTCAACTTTCATGCTAATACCGCCATCAATTGCATCAAGCTCATCATCTCATAGAATGCTAACTAGCCAAGCTACATCTCTGCCGTAACCTAGTGCAAGACTGTGTCATATCGCTGCATTGCATTCTGGGACTTTAACAAGCTTGTCATCGGGAATAACGAAAATGCAGCAACAAACCAACCAACAAACAAGCGCCAGAATCTCTAAACACATCACAAATATTCCAATATGAACAGATTTAACGTGTTCCAGGATGGAGTTTTCCTTTAATTGTATTTTTTTTTTAATTAAAAAAGAAAGAAGAAAAAAAAAAGAAAAGAAAAACAGTAACACCTGCTAGTCAAGTTTCACGGGAGTTTCATTCAGTTCAGTCATTCATTCCCATGAAGTTGTGGTGTGTATTGTGTGACCATTTACAGTTTTTCCACTCGTGTGGATAAAAAGCACAAAGTAAATAAATACAGCAATAAATATTTCATTACATCCATAACTCCAGCACAAAGCGCTTCCTGTTCTCTCAACACTTTCTATTTTATCCTGCTAAAACAAAGTGAAAACAGGAAAATTCACCTCCATTTATATCCTCCAATATATCTCAAATAAATATGTAAATAAAATGCTAAATTATTATCATTATTAAACACTATGACCACCGTTAATAACTGCTAATACCATGGCTTGGAAAATAATAGAAGAAAAATAATATTTTGTCTTTCTAGTGGAATATTTTTCCTACTAATATGAAGTAACGTAACATTTCCTAGACATGAAACTGGAAACTAACTGAAATCCCTAAGGTATTAAACTAATCTTCAATCATGGCACCAGTTCAGCATGGTATGTGTACAGCACAAGATGATGATTTTAGGCCTTTCAGATAAACAAACAAATAAATAAATAAATATATCAGGGAAACAGTGGTTTAAATGAAGTGCCAGAAGATTTGTTTTTTGTTTTTTTACAGAGATGTGATTGTACACACGAAGAAAAAGTTTCACATTACGTGGCCCTGTGAAGAAAATGTCCCAGTGATGCACTTTTCCCCCAAAACCATTCTGCACAATAGAAGAAAAGACGCTCGAATTTCAAAGTTCTCAAATACGTATTTAGCATGCGGTAGTGTGAGGAACCACAATTCATCCTGAACCCCCCTGGGAACATCACGTAACAGAAGAAAATCAATGTTTGCGAGCTTGCGCTTTGAATCATGAATAGCTTTTGTGTCAACTGGTCGAGCAGGAAAACTCAATAGTACACCAGAGAGATAGCACTCTAAGGAAACTGAAGAACTTACAGGTTCTTGGACTTCTTTTTCTTGGTTCCGTCAGGGCTGACGTCACAGCTGCACTCGGATCCAGCGCTCAGCTGCAGGGAGAGCAAAAGAACAACAGTAGGCATCATCCATCCAGGCTGCCATTGAGCATGTGGAAAACAGACTGTGCTAAATCCTCAAGAGCCATAGTCCTGGAGAATGTATAATGGACCCTGCACCAGATTAGGTGTGTTTGTGTGTGTGTGTGTTGGCCCAGCTAATTTAATGTTCTGACATAGTCCCAGAGTGTGTTTTTGATTAGAAAGGAACCTCTGTATAAGTGGGAGTCCGTCTACTAGCCTCAAACTGTGGCCAAGATTAAAGCCTCGGGCTTGGACCTTGGAGTCAGGTTACCTTCCTGTCTTTGGAGGCTTCTGATTGGACAAGTGGACTGTGGAGGAGGAGGATGGGGGGGTGGGGTGGTTGGTGTAGGAGGTGGGGAGGTAGTAATCGGTCTGAGACTCTCCTGGGCTGGTGAGTAGGGGTGGGCTGTTCTGGGTAATGTGTTTGTTAAAGAATGCCCCATTGTGTTGGGAAGTGACCTCAAGTCTTGATCCTGATATGGCCTTACATGGAGCTGAGCTCTCACACTGTGCCAGGACAACACGTACCCGAATCCTGGCACAGACAGGTAAACACATATTCTACTCTTTTCTGTATTTCAACAAATCCAATTTTCTATTTTCTGAATTCATGACATGAGGAATGGTACAAAATTGCCACAGATGAGCATCAGCATTACAACTTTAACCAAACTAATTGTGAAAAGGATCATCTCCATTACTGATTGTGAACTTATATGCCCATCATTTCCCTTTAACTTCATCAAACCTTCTAAATGTCTTTAATATTGGCACCACTTTGTTTTTTATTGTTCTTGAAATTGGGGGTTGCACACTTTTGAACCCACTGTATGTATCATATGTTGTTGCACATACATACTGAGGATTTTCCAGGATTTTAGCTTCAGGTTAGCATCAACTAATCTTCAACCAAACATCATAACACATTTGACTTCAAGACTAACTTGTAGATGCACCATTTACCTTCATTACTGCCTCAAACCTGTTTCAAACCTCCTGAAAGTCTTTGGGATCCTCTGGCTTTAATATTAGCACCACTGTAGCTTCTTGACATATCAATTAAAACTCAGCCAGATGTCATACACTGCCTTTTTCATATCAGGACACAACATTCCAATATATCTTTCTGATTTTGTCTTGTTGTGGATTGTTGTCTTGATACAAGATAAACCTACCTTAAAAATAAAAGTATGCTTTTGCATTCAATGTATGATATGTTGTTGCATGTCTATGTTCAGGCTTTTCCTATATGTCTAACCTTTTCTGAATGGTGCAAACTAGCCTCAGATTAGCACTAGCAATACAACATCAACCAAACTTCAAGACTTGACTTCAAGACTAACTTCTATCTCCACCATTTTACTGTATAACTTCTTCTAATCACTTTCAAACCTCCTCAGCCATATTTTAATATTGGCACCCCTGTAGCTCCCTTGATATTGACTTACAGTGCCTTGAATAAGTATTTACCCCCATTTAACTTTTCTATATTTTGTAGTGTTACAACCTGGAACTGAAATGCCATCAGACTTCACTTGATTAGTGGAATTTATTCTTGTCTTGATGCAACATACACCCACATTAAATTCGTTAAATATTTTACAGATTCCAATTTCCTATTTTCTAAATGCATGACATGTGGAATGGAAAGAACTGACCTATGTCATCCGGGCTGCACAAATTTTGAGCAAAAGTCTGAAAGATTAGGTCTGTGTTTGACAGAACAAGATCTAAACAATATGAAATGGCCTATTAGTCATTGCATTATGTCATTTACCCGAAACCAGACCTGTACATGTACACAACAATCAATCTAATCTATTAAGCAAGGCGTATAAAGCATCATACGTCCAGTAAAACCTAGCTGAACAATATTTCCAGAAAGTGCTTGCATTTTCACCTGCCCCGATTCCTCTTAAACACCTTATAAAGTGCCGGAGCTGTACACAGTGTTCTCAAGACGCCCGGGGTTACGATGAGGCTCTAGGATAAGTGAGCATGGAAGCAAATAGACCACTGTTAGCATGCGTTCAGCGCTTATTGGTGTGATGCTAGCACAGAGGCAGTAGATCAGAATAATATACAGTAGCACAGAGAGAGAGAGAGAGAGAGAGAGAGAGAGAGAGAAGCTAGACAAATGCTAAGTGCTCTTCAAAGGCACCAGTGCGAAGTATACACTCAGTGTTCTGGCATTGCACACTGAGTGTACACTTTGACATTTTGGCAACTTTGTGTGCCTTCCAGAATTATTGGCATATATTTATATTTATATTTATATATATATTTTATATATATATATATATATATATATATATATAATGAACATGTAATGTGCCATAACAGGATTTTTAAGCTCAAACATACAGGAACACAAACAACGTTTTTTTTTTTTTTGTGTGTGTGTGTGTGTGTAAACAACATAAAAATGACATATGAGCTTTATTTGGCCAAACCCAAGCTATCCTGTTGTGTCAAACACAGCAGGCAATGTCAAACAAGGATGATCCATTATCTATATCAAACAAGGCAAAGGTCAAAACTAGGAAGTATAATGAAACAGTACTCAGAAAACAAAACTAGGGCATAAAGTTACTAATTTCATGATAAAAGTTTGCACAACGTGGGCACAACAGGGTATAAATGAGCAAACAAATCAAGAAATAACATGGAAAAGGTGTACACAGTAGAGTAACAAACGCTATTATTTACTCTATTATTAGCCTTGTTCTTTCCAGCAGTAATTCTCCAGCATTGAGCTTCCTTTTCTAGATTTTAAAATACATTTGCATGAAAACATATCCGCTGTCTGGTGATTTATGTTACGACCCTTGCTTCGGAGTAGCACAAGAAGTCTGATGTTTTAAATTGTTTTGGTTCCTAAAATATATTAGCTAGTTCCCAGACCCAGCTTTGGCTTTGGCATCGTGTCAATAGTTCTTATCAGTACTTTTGTAATAAATTCCTATTAACACCACTCGTTTGATTCAGTTCCTGTCTGCAGTTGTCAGGCTGCATCTTGCCCTCGACCACATCAGGGCCGGTTCTCACTGGGTCAGACAGCTGTTGTAATGTGCCAAACCGCAATGCCATGAGACCTTGCTTTTCAGAAGAGCAGAAACCTGAGAACGGCTACTACCCATAATCCCACCAGGGTCAAAAGTGCTATGAAAATAAAGTGTCTAATCTTAGAGCTTGGAACATGAGAACCAAAGTAACCAAAGTGAAAAAAATAAAAATACCCGAGGGAAATTGTTCCACAGGCAGCATTAGCACTGCCAATAGGGTGCAGAGGGAAATCTGTATATTACATATGCGGCTGTCCTGAACTTTCCTCTATATTGCTTTCACAATAAGCTTGAAATAGTCTTGTTCTGTTATCTATTATATATATTTTTTTACACTTTGGAATTTTGGCATCTTTGTGTGCCTTCCAGAATTATTGGCACCCTTCAGCAAAGGTGTGTGTGTGTGTGTGTGTGTGTGTGTGTGTGTATATATATATATAAAAACATGTAATATGCACAATAACAGGATATTTTGAGCTCAGACATACAGGAACACAAACAATTTATATTTTTTTTTTTTGCGTAAAAAAAAGTTTTTGAGTTTTATTTGGCCAAATCCAAGAATCCTATGTGTCAAACACAGCAGAACAGATGTCAAACGAAGGAAAGGTCAAAACTAGGAAGTACAATGAAACAGTACTCATGAAGCAAAATGCATAAAGTTACTATTTTTTTTTTTTTATTTTAAGCATTTATTTCTAGTTTGAAATTCTAAAAGCACCTAAAACAGGCTGAACATTATAATATTTGGTTTATAATAATCTCATAAGAAATATTAGATACATTTGCCCATATTCAACATAGTTTTGCTTGCTAAGTTTATATATATATATAAATTTTCTAGTAAACCGTGGAATTCAAGACTTCATAAGATGTCCTAGGGTCCCTAGACCATTGCACATGTTTATTCTCCTGCTAATGCATGCATTCAGTTTAATCCCCATAGCTGATCACTCTCCTCACTGCAAAGTTAAAGTGTACTAAAATCAAGCAAATAAATCTGCCAATGGGGTAAGCAAAACTGACTGTAAGAATTCTTGAAAATAGCATAAATATCTAGTCACCAAAAAATGCTGTTAGATCTTAAAACTAGACAAAAATGCCAAAAATTTAAGCAAGTTGTGCTTATTACAAGCAAGGAAAAGTCAGTTATTAAAGATAGACTTACTTAAAATTAGTATTTTGGTCTCTTGATTGAGCTGACTAAGAATTTCTCCCTTAATTTAATTTAAGGTTAATAATTAGCAGAAAGAAAGAAAAAAAAGCTTACAATAGGACACAATTTCTTCAAACAGCATAACAAAATAAGTGACTTTGAAAACACTGTGAAAACAAGAACCATAAACGTAACTATGGACACAAGGGAAAACCATGCAGACTATGAGAGCGGCTGTAGGACACATTACAACACATGAACACGACAACAACAAAAGCTTGACAATTAGGTGCTGAAAAACTAGAACTTCTATAGGGGTGCTTATTAGGGGTAACACAGAACAGATGTGAGTGATCAGTGGGACATGCGACATGGTCATGTGACATGCCGGGTCTGATGGGTAATGTAGTTTAGTGTGGATTTCAGCATTACCATGACACATAGCTGCTTCATTGAAAAAATGTAAGTTGTGCAAGTGGTCTTAGTCTTGAAGTAAGGAAAACAATTGTGTTCCTCTGCTGGAATATTATGCAAACCATTGTTATAGCTTGTTACTGGTTAAATCTAGCTTAATGTTAGCTGAGTTAGATATATTTTCTTAAAATGAGATTACCTTTCTAATGCAAAACATGCTTGACAAGATTATTTTTCTTTTTACACAGAAAATAAGACTCATTTCCCAGAAACAAGGCTTTTTTTTTTTTACTTTCGTGAAATTCCTTTTTTTGTGGTGCTGTGTGTTTACAATGTCCTGAGAGACAGCCGGGACACAACAAGATGGAGCAGGTCTTCTCTGGCACACCGAACGCAAACACATATACACTCAGGAAGTTTGTTAATATGCTCCTCTCGTTCCTCTCATGAAGGTTGCTCTGACGGGCGCCCATAACGGCGTCCAGCTGTTCTCCAGACACATCTGCGGTCAGCAGAGATGCAACTATTTACTAGCATTTCCCTAAACAGGTCATTTACAAGCTTTGAAAAAATGTAAACCGTCGCTTCACTTGGAGGTCGGAGTAGTACAACGGATTAGCTTAAAGCATGCATCGTGCAGATATGACTCATCTTTATGAAACGGGAGGTCATTTATGGATAGCATCATCTCTCTGGGTGCTTTTTACCTGAACAAAACACTTCCCAGTAACAGTGGCTCTGTAGTATGTATTAGTTCTACCGAATACATACACAATAGCATATCCTGTAGAGTTATAGAGAAGGGTGGATAAATTATGCATAACACTGTGAAGCCTTTTCATACCACAGCCCTGTTGAATTCTTCATTCTGTTTGTTCAGAAGGTGTTGATTTTTACTTTCCTATAACGGCAACTGAAAAATCACAGGTTTATATTAATGCTAATGTTCTAATATGTTACTGTTTCTGTAGTAACAACTTACACAGGGACTGGTTTAGCGGACACTCAACATAAACATATTGGAGAAAAAAAAAAGAAAATAAGTATAATTGTTGATGTGGTAAAGTTTTCTGTAAGGAGTCTCCAGTGTCAGAGTTTGTAAAAACCAGAGGTAAAGCTCTTCCAGGAAAGGTTTCAGGACAGAGGACTTTATGCTTTATGGTTTCTTGGTAACATGAGAAGCTTAATTTTTATTTATTTATTTATTTATTTTACTTGAAGAAAGAGAAAAACAGAGAGGCTGGTGAGGGAGCAACTCTTTGTAGCTGCTAAAACATAAGCGATAACAGGAAATAGATAGATTGATTGATTGATGATCTTTGTCATTGTATAGCTCTGCATACAACAAAATTTGAAGCGCTACTCCTCTCGATGTTCATAAATTGTTTGATGTTGATAAGTAACTTGTTTTCTGATGTCCACGCCCTTAACCCTCTACTGCATGAATTAGTTCAAGTAATAAAAAAAAATATATATAAAAAAAATAAAATAAAACATTTGAGGGGGGGTAGTTGGTAAATTGTTGCCATATGGCAACAATGTGCAATGGTGGAAAGTATCATATAGTCAACAATAACACAAATTATAGTAGAGGTTTTTTTTTTTTTTTTGCCACCTAGTAAGTAAACATGTAAAAGTTTCATCTTCTAGAAAGGAGTTACAGTTGTAAAAAGTATGTAGATGGATTTACTCACTCACAATACATACAAAAATTAGATCCAAACCTGTTTGTGGTAAAGTATCTGTTTAATTCTTTCTCTTGAATTCTTAATTCTTTCTCTTAAAACATACAATTTTGAAAATAAGGTGCAATTGCGAAATGTCTGAAATTACAGCAGTTTTTCTTACTTTGAATTTGGAAAAAATGTAAATATACTATTAGAGAAGCCGAGTGTCCTTTTTGCTATGTAGGCCTGTTTCAATTAATGAACGCACATACTACAGTTCCATTATCGCATGTCGTTGCCATATGGCAACAATTTCGTTTTACCATTTAGCATAATGCTCAAAATATATAAACTTGTTTGAATGACAAAAAATAAATAAATATTAACTTAGTGTTTCAATTTTTCCTTTAAGTAGTTTTTCCTAAATATTGACAAATTAATCCAATTTTAAGAGCCCTCCAATGATGACCTTCACCATGCCATGTGACCGCAGAAAAGGAAGTGCAAACAGCACTTCCTGGTCATGTGACATAGCATTTTACTTGTTATGTCAAATTTAAAGCCCCATTTTTCCAGTTATAAAGGAAAATAGTAACTTTGTATTAATGCCTATCAAAAAATTGGAGATAAATTAATTGTTGCCATATGGCAACACCATGTAGTAAAGGGTTAAATGTAACCATAAACTGATAAAAAAGAACTAAATCTCATTTTTTATTTTAAAAACAATGTTAGTGTTAGCAAATTACTAGGAATAAAACACTTTGGCATGTGCTATTATAGGAAAATAATCAACTTCGGGCCACATCACACCACCCTGTCGTTGATTAATATTTTATAACAGCACGTCCTGTCGTCTTTTATAAATGCAGCGTTTAACTGACAGCGTTTTAACAATCCACAGTTCGCGTTATTCGTATCACAGCCTGCCAGATGTTGCTGATTCAGGTTCACGCATGCTTTCTTCCAACAAAACAAAACAAAAAACAAAAAAATCTTTATACTGTCATACAATCCATATGGTGCGAAATTACAAGGAAGACATAATAAAGCTCTATTCTTTTCATCTTTTTGCACGCATCACACAGCACTGGCATGGTCTGCTCTGCAGAATTTAGCTAAATTTAACCACACACACACACACACACACACACACACACACACACACACACCCATCACAATGTTACTGAGGAAAAAATGTAAATAAATAAATAAATGGCTGAATGTTACGAAGAGAATATGGGATAGAGGAGTGCTAGAGCAAAAAAATAAGCTGGTGATGAGAAAATGAAGAAAATGGATCACATTGAATGAGTAAGGAGGAAAAGCACATACATTATCTGCACTCTTAGAAAAATGGTTCTTCAGGGGGTTCTTAGCTTGCTAAAAGAGGTTGTGAAGCCTTTTTCCTGACAGGAAAACAACCTCTAAACCTTTTTAGGGGGCTTACAATTTGTCTCTTGTAGCTGTTTAGCAACCGCTACTGTTGTCACTTGTGGGCGTGGCCAGTCCACCATTTTCTTAATTCTGATGAGAAACCGTAGTAGCTATATGTATCTTCTAAAGCTAATTAGTTAAACAGCAAATAAATAATGAACAAAGCAGTGGTTTGTTTGTTTGTTTGATTTACATGTTACATGCTAGGCTTCGTACTCAGATTAGATTAGCAAAGCAAGCTAACTGAACTAGCTACATACGCTCACAAGAGGCACCGACCATCTTCTTTCCCAGCTCTATTTTTCTTCATAATGTCTGTACGCGCATTTAACGAGAGGGTGTATAGGACAGGATAAGATGAAGCAGCAAGTTTTTCGATCAGTAAACGGGAGCTAACTGCAGGTTGTGAGCGGGGAACCGAAGAAACGTACGAGGAATCATTCGAGATAATTAAAGCCCAAATAAAGCCCAACAGGATCAAGGACGCTGTAGTTACTCCATTCCTCACAAGATTTTCCCGTAGGTTTCCTCAGAAAAGAACTTCGTGAAGCGCAAACAGACACTTGCTATAGAGACACACTGAAACCTGCGAGCGATCCCATCTCAGATAGACGAACGATCTGCATGCTTTAAGCTAATCCTTTGTAACAGTCTGATCTCGCGCCATATGCATGCTTTACATTTTTAACATCCAGGTTATTTGGGTGCAAGCGCTCCAGTGCATCACGGGAAATGTCAGTCAAGAAAATCCCTTTTCCCGAGTCCTCGCTGAGAGCTTCTGTCAGTGAGAGACGGAGACAACGTCGGGTCACTGAACACCGACAACGCAAACAGCTAGCATGAGGCGAACAAGAGTGCAGGGCTCGGTCAAGGAAAACGCAAACAGAAAAATAATACAATCATTCATTAAATATTTGCTTTATAAAAGCGACACCATACAATGAAGGATATTTTTTCACTAGACAACAATCATAGTTTCTTTAATATTTAAAGAAATACAGTATAACATTATATTATATTATATTATATTATATTATATTATATTACAGTACAAGTCTACTGTTGAACTATTGGCACCCTTTGTGAAAGTGTTTCAAAATGAATAAATAAAAAATAATATTATCAATTAGTGATATTTTGGTATATCAGAGTGCTGTTTATTTCCATAAACAGTTTCTGTTCATTTTT
Organism: Cranoglanis bouderius; assembly: GCA_023630585.1. Classification (NCBI taxonomy): domain Eukaryota; kingdom Metazoa; phylum Chordata; class Actinopteri; order Siluriformes; family Cranoglanididae; genus Cranoglanis; species Cranoglanis bouderius. Next base: position 14,975,750 of record CM042565.1, on the reverse strand, counting down.
TTTATTTCCAAGCATCTACAAATGTATTTACGTCAAAACAAATCATACCATAACGCCGTAGAATTCTCGATTCTGATTGGTCAGAAGGTGCCGATTCATTTTCTATAACAACAGCACTGACAGCAAGTCACAGGTTATTATTTTTATAGTAGCCACTAATTTTCAGGGACTCTGTGTAATTGTTGATAAGGAGATGTTTATTTAACATTTATGGAAGGAGTCTCCAGTGTCAGAAAGTCCTCAGTTTACTCTTTGCGATTTCTTGGTAACATGACAAACTGGTTTATTTATTTATTTATTTATTTATTTATTTTTATTGTTTTGCCTTATCGACTTCAGGAGAGAGAACAAATTGAGGACGATGAGACTGTTGTTTACTGCTGAAACAGAAGTGATACCAGGAACTAACTTGTTTTCTGGACGTTCCACAACATTGAATAGAACTATAAACTATATTCACTTATTAAGGACTAAAAAAAAAATTAACAAATTTCTGTTGTATAAGAGGAATAAAACACTTCCGGACATGCTGTTATCGGAAAATAATCAACCTCAGGGTAAAATGGTATCTCCGCTTCGTGACGAGCCACCACCCCCACCAAAACGCTAACTTCGACATCTCATGTTCTTGACGACTCAACCTTTAACTGAGTGTTGTTCCTGCTTCCTGTTACAGAAGGTGACTTGGGTAATTACCTTCCTGTTATTCCGGCCTCTTTGCATCATGCTTCCTCCTCGTACCTTTCCGTTTCTCTCCCTCCTTTCTTTCTTCTCCATCCACGTTCAACAGAATCAGCTACCTGAGCACAATACGCGTCCCCGAGCGACTTCTCCGAGACGTTGTGAATGTTTGGGTCGCGGTTTCCTCGCATTGTGCCGTGTGTGTGAGAGAGCAGGACGCAGGACGTGACCTCTTTCTCCCGAGGGTAAAAGGTCTCACAATGGAACGATTTACTTTTATAATAATAATCATTTTAAACAAAAATGGGTGAAGCAAGAACAAAGCTCGCAGGCTGGAACTGGTAAGATTCAGGCAGATGAGGAACTCAAGCTGAAACTGAAGCTGTTGCGCCGAATAAAAATATCAGAAGGATATTTTATAAGTTCATGTGGTGACCTCGGGTTACATCTGTAAATGAATAATTGAGGTAATGTCATCAGTGGCGTGAGTGATTAAGTCATCTGTTGACTTTCCGAGCGCTGACGATGAGTCACGGATTTTCACAAAAGATTTCATCATGAGAATCCACAATACTTGGGTAAAGCATGTGTACAAATGAAATAACTGGGTTGCTTTAGTGGAGTTGTAGCCTATATACAGTATATTTATATAAATCAGTAGCCGGGAGTCTGAGAGAGAGTGATTGGTCGTGCTTTCCGTATGGGAGGGAGGATGTTACTTACCCAGCTGTCAATCAAAGCGAATCTATGAGCTCATGTATGTGGAAGAGGGCAGACAGGAATTTCCTCCGAGCTGAACTGTGACGTACATGTAGCATGGGCAAAAGCTTGCTGGTTTCAAGTTTCTCAGATGGAGCACATGCCAGCCTTAACATTGACCTTCCCCTAGTGGTGACAGCAAAGAACTCGATATTGGGTGGGAATTGACAATGACTAAAAGTAAAAAGTAAAAAAAAAAAAAAAGAAAAGAAATCTGTGTTAAATACTAAATATTGACCCCAATACCCCAATTTGCATAAGCGCATCACTCTTGCTTGCTGTAATTAGTATTAATTTCTTATTAGTATTAGAATCTTTACGTAAGTAAATAAAAGTCACATTGAAATGTCTTGAAGATCATTTATAATTCATCCTGAACCAGGACATTACTGAATAATATCATTTACACCTACATAACTGCATTCGGTCCTTCCTCAGACACACACACACACACACACACACTCTGCCGGATGCTCAGTAGCCATGAGCAATTGCTTACTCAATGAGTGTTAAATACCAGAGGGATGAAAGTTCAACAGTAGAGAATGCACTAGTGTGTGTGTGTGTGTGTGTGTGTGTGTGTGTTTGCATTAAGCTCATATTCCTGCTGTTATTGGTGTCAGCTGCAGCAGGACATGTCTGCTTCCTGCTGGTGTCATGGCTTCCTGTGGTGTGGGATGTTTGTGAACAATGCCGTGCCGTGTTCGGGTCACGATCATATTCAGGCTTCCTCTTACATTCCCAATCAACGATCCGCTCGGCCAGATCCCGGCCTGGCAAGCACATTCCCGAACACAGTGTCAGCAACATGCTCTCTTGCTTCTGGGGATCTCGAAAGTATTATCGGACACAGAGAAGCGATTAAGAAAAGGAAAGACAGGAAACACGGGAAAAGCTTGTCACAGAGCAGGCATGGATTAATAAGGTCTCTGTTCCGCCCACGAATCCGGGTTCCACTTATATCCCGAGATAAGAGCCTGTGCTGGAGTATATTTAGTCATCAGAATTCCATAACAACAACAGACCAACAGTAACCATAGATAAAGAGCGCTAATATCTGCTAACGGGAAGGACAGGGAATCCTGTTTGGACATGTTAATAATGTTTTTGGTCTATTTTAAGATCTATGGAAAGCATGTGAGAATGTAGAGTGTGTCCAATGTGCCTTTCTTTGCTACTATCTGTATTTTGACACCAAGTCCCTGTAAAAGCAGAATTGAACTTTCGTGGCGTTTAGTGTGAATATTTTAGCCTTAAGGTTATCTATAAGCTGGCGCGCTCCAAAACAATGGCGAAATTCGCATTTAGAAGAGATACGCAGTCTCTCTCTGCCACCAATACGGATACAACAATTTTGATTACATCATTCTGCACTTCAGCTTCTCGTCAGATTTTCTGTCCAATCAAATGCTCTCTAGAATCCGAAGCGTCCCGTCAGCCAACATTATAAAAATCACCTTGCCGTTGTTGGGCGAGAGAAATCATGTCAGCAAGTATGGGTCGTAAATGTGTCTTTGCTGTTCGAATGCGCGAGTTTTATTCAGTTGTCTAACTGTACGTTGGTTAAGAAGGAAAAGGTTTGAATTCATTCACTTTCAAGGAGGTATTTGTGACAGCTCACGGCTTTGTGACAGGCATTTTTCCACGGTACTGACTGCCAAGTACGGCTTAGCCCGGGGTTTGAGGTAAGTTAATCGCTATTGACTATTTAAAAAGGGGGAGGGACCACATGATATGTCCCGCCCTGACTTCCTGTTTCAGTGGAAATTACATCAACACCTCGAATAAATGAACTTCACGGGGACTTCAACTAACATTTATTGAACATCATAAGATAGCTATGTTTTTTGTTTGTTTGTTTGTCTTTATAAAAAAAACTAAACAAAACAAACCTAAAAGCAAGTTGTGGGGGGAAAAAATGTTGAAATGCTAAGCGATTATTTTGTCTTAAACTTTAACAGAATAAGAAGTATTCAGTAAACTATTCATATTGGTAGACTGTTGGGTGTTAAACATTAAGCTGAAATTATGAGATAATATGAATGTCAAACTAATGAGATATTAAGTCAAAATAAGGACATAATGTCTTGAAATAACGAGCTATTAATTTGAAATAATGAGATATTCAGCTGAAGTAGTGAAATATTGAATAGAAATTATGAGATAATGTGAATATGTCAAACGACAAAGATACTGTATTAAGTAAAAAAAATAATGACAATATTTTGAAATAAGTTATTAATTTGAAATAATGAGATAGACACTAAGCAAAGAAAGAAAGAAGGAAGGAAGGAAGGAAGGAAGGAAGGAAGAAAAGAAAGACACTAAGGAAGGAGGGAAGGAAGGAAGGAAGGAAGGAAGGAAGGAAGGAAGGAAGAAAAGAAAGACACTAAGGAAGGAAGGAGGGAAGGAAGGAAGGAAAAAAGGTCATGAAAGAAGAAAGGAAGGAAGCAAGGAAAGTAGACATTAAGCAAAGAAAGAAAGAAAGAAAGAAGGAAAGAAAGAAAGAAAGACACTAAGGAGGGAAGGAAAAAAGGTCATGAAGGAAGCAAGGAAGGAAGGAAGGAAAGTAGACACTAAGCAAGGAAAGAAAGAACGGAAGGACGGCCACCAAGGACAGAAGGAAAAAGAAGGAAGGAAAAAGGCCATTAAAGAAGGAAGGAATAAAGGAAGGAAGCTACTGACAAACATTGATTGTGAAACTCCATACGTATCCTATAGCATGTAACCACACCACAATGATAACAGCACAGTAACTGACCAAGCTAACTGTCTGATGCTTTCTGCTGTGTAGATCGGACCGTGACGCTGATCACACTACAGAACATTCAGAAGCCGTTTATCGGACATCCTTGGCAGCAAAATTGTGTTTAAATCATCAGTATGTGCAGAAACACAAGAGACGCATGCAGAGGAACGCTCACCGGTAAAAAGCCATGTAGGAAAATGTTGTCTCATTGCTGAACACGCAAACACACGAAATGTCCCGCAAACACACACACATAAACAAATCAAATCCCCACTACCACTTCTCCATGTGTTTGCCATCCACAAATACTGAGACCATGACAACAGAGTGGTAAGATGTCTCTACCTTACGGTAACTGGACCTTGCACATCTACACACACACACACACACACACACACACACACACACACACACACACACACACAGCATCAGTGACATCGCTGTACACTCAGCAGACCTCCACCTGCCTCCATCTATTCTGCCAGATCCATATTGGCAAAGACTCTGCTATAGCAACCAGGACACACACACAGGAAACACAAAAGAGCAAAGGGCGCCATGTGTCTGTGGCCTTCGAGAGACGGAGCTACACTCCATGAACGTCAGATCTGGCATTACGGCCGTGTGTGTTATGGACAACTTATACTGCTCCACAACAACTGTATATACTGCAGGAAGAGTCGTGTGTGATGGAATGACAAGAAATGGCTGAGATATTCAAATTGACACACAGTCTCAGGCTCATGGTGTGAGGCAAGAATCAATAATGAATCAGTGGTAAAGCACCGGTGAGTCAATAGAGATTCAATGATGAATCAATAGAGAAAAAATGATAAATGAATGGTAAATCAGAAGAGAATCAATAGAGATTCAATAAAGAATCAATGATGAATCAATGATGAATCAATAGTGAAAAAAGTATAAATGAATGGTGAATCAGAAGGGAATCAATAGAGATTCAATAAGGAATCAATGGTGAATCAATAGAGAGTCGATGAAGAATCAAAGGCGAATCAATGGAGATTTGATGAAGAATCAGTGGCGAATCAATGATGAATCAATGGGGAATCGTTAAAGATTAAATGAACAATTAATGGTCAATAAATGGTGAATCAATAATGAATCAATAGTAATTAAATAATGAATCAATAAAGAATACACGGAAAGTCAATAGTGATTTAATAGAGATTCAATGATCAATAATGGATAAATGGTGAACCAATAATGAATCAATGGTAATTCAATAGTGAATCAATAGTGAATAAATAGAAAAAATTTATTAATCAATGGTGAATCAATAGAGATTCAATAAAGCATCAATGGTGAATCGATGCTGTATCAGTTGTGTATCAGTACCCCAGTGATGTAGTTCAAATCTTTCAACTCTTAACAAAGCTGTTTTCTGTCTCAGTTGTAAGTCACTTCGGATAAAAGCATCAGCAATGAATGTAAATGTAAATGAATCAAAGGTGAATCAATAATGAATCAATTGTAATAACTGGAATCCATGGTGTAACCGTCATGAATCAGTGGTGAATAAACACCAAAAATAGTGCTGGTTTGTGATATAGATATATATGTGTGGCAAGAACCAATAGTAAATCAAAGGTGACTCAATAGTGAATCAATGGGGAATGAACACAAAAAAGAAAAAAATAATAATAATTCCATCATACAAGTCTCTGTATAAGCTGTTATTATAGAAACGATAACTTATTAGAACATGTGTGTTAATATAAACCTATGATTTGGAGCTGCTGTTATAAAAAATTAATCCAGACCTTCTGACCTCGGATCAGCATCCAGAATTCGACTGGATGTTCGTTCCAAATGTCTTCTGAAGCTTTTGCACTGACAGACGAAGTGCTAATCCAGGATCTTTTGCATTCCTAAACAAAGATGATTCATGAATTTGTACCTTCGCACCTTTTAGTGCTGGTGGAAGCCAAAAGCACACCGAGCTGGAGGATCAGTTTCCAACATCCATGAATTCACGCTGCTCCTGCAGTGAGATGTTCCCACGCCGTTAACCTGCTCGCCAAAACGCTCCTTTTCAAACAGCATGCAAACAAACAGCTTCTAATTAACTCTGGATTAGGAGTTCATTGTGTGCTCTGTGGTTTGATTTGTATTGCAGTGAGTCGAAAGATATTTATCTTGGGCTAGGTAATGCTGCTAACATCACAGTGCTATTTACATGGTTAGGAGTGAAACTGAAGTGCCCGTGGTTCAGTAATAAACTATATTTTTGTAGATCTTGCTATACATGCTGAGAGTTGGAGCATTTAATCCTGGACTGTAACATAATCATTCTTCCTGAAGGAACTTTCCTAGCCAGGACTTTTCTTTTGTACAGCTGTAAATGGAAATGCTAATTAAGCGCTGCTTGCTATAACAGACATTATGTAAGCTTTTGTCGAGTAAGTAATAAGCAGGAAGGAGATTGAGGCAGAGCAGCGGGTTCTTTAGTGAACAGGTTATAATCCTAGAAGACGTGTGCCACATCACAGAGTAATGAAGTGTGAGAGGAGCTGTTTAAGAACGCGCTAGACTGCTGAGGGCTATTATTAGCCTAGCTAAACTAAACGAGGTGGGATGTGTTTGACCTGACATGGCTCAGCACAGTGAGCGGCGTGGGCCTAAAGAGTAAACCCCATAGAGGAACAGAGGATGGGTGGAAGGAAAGATGGAAGGAAAGAAAGAAAGAAACTGAAACAGAAGAAAGAAGAAGAAAAGAACAGAATAGAAAAGAAAAAAAACAAATGAAAAATAAAGAAAGAAAGCCACAGAGTGAGAAAGAAAGAGAAGGACGAAAAAAGAAAGGAAAGATGTTGAGTAAGAAAGAAATAACAAAAAAGCTAAAGAAAATAAGAAAGAACAGAAAAGAAAGAAAGAAACTGAAAAAGAAACAAACAACAAAAGAAAAGAAGAAAAGAAACAAAGAAAAGAAAAAAAAGGCACTGAGAAAGAAAGAAATAACAAAAGAAAATAAGGAAAGAAAAGAGACACTGAGAAAGAAAGAAATCAAAGAATAGGAAACAAAGCAAAAGAAGCAAAGCAAAGAAAGAAAGACACTGACAGAGAAAGAAATAAGAAAAGAAAAGAATAAGAAATAAAATAAAAATGAATGGAAAATAATGAAAATGAGCCACAAAGTGAGAAAGAAAGAAAGAAAGAAAGAAAGAAAGAAAGAAAGAAAGAAAGAAAGAAAGAAAGAAAGAAAGAAAGAACAATAGTTGAAAGATGAAAACAACACACACACACATACACACACAGACATACACACACACACAGACATACACACACAGACAGAGGTAATCATGTGTTTGTTATTACATTAGTGTGATGACCTCATCACTCTGGGTAAATAATAAGAAAAACAAAGTGAGGTTATTTTTGGGCTCATCACTGGGGCAGGGTGAGGGAGAGAGAGAGAGAGAGAGAGAGAGAGAGAGAGAGAGAGAGAGATAAGATTACATTTATTTGAATGAATTATAGTAAACAGTTATTAGAGAGAGAGAGAGAGAGAGAGAGAGAGAGAGAGAGAGAGAGAGTTTCCATCTCCACATGTATCTCATGTACACATCTTATACACTGCGGATAATCAACTGAGCCAAAAAAGGAAGAAGACGGTAAGATGGTAGAGGAAGACAGTTCACTCCTGGCAGCTTCTCGCTACCAGCGTCATAACATCACAGCACTTCACCTTCTCATTACCCATAAAACCACTGTGCATGTGTGGGAGATCGTGTTTCAGTAACGCAGATGCAGACTTCTAATACACACTATTTATACAGCCTTTACTGGAAACTTACTAATGACAGCAGGTCAGTGAACTCATCCTGAGTACTGGCAGAACAAAGAGAAGTATGATTAGAAAATGAAGAAAAAGAAGAAAAACTCAATAAAAAGAGAGAAAACAGAAGAAAGAAAGAAAGAAAGAAAGAAAGAAAGAAAGAAAGAAAGAAAGAAAGACGTTAAGCTAGGAAGGAAAGAAGGAAGCAGGCAATCTAGGAAGGAAGAAATGAAGGAAGGAGGCCATGCAGGAAGAAAGAAAGAAAGAAAGAAAGAAAGAAAGAAAGAAAGAAAGAAAGAAAGAAAGAAAGAAAGAAAGAAAGAAAGAAAGACGTTAAGCAAGGAAGGAAAGAAGGCAGCAGGCAATCTAGGAAGGAAGAAATGAAGGAAGGAGGCCATGCAGGAAGGAAGGAAGGAAGGAAGGAAGGAAGGAGGCCATGCAGGAAGGAAGGAAGATAGAAAGAAAGAAAGAAAGAAAGAAAGAAAGAAAGAAAGAAAGAAAGAGGTCATGGAGGAAGAAAGGAAGGAAGGTGCTTCCATAAATTCTAAATAAATGCCTCCTTACAGGAAGAAAAAGAAATAAAAAGAAATAAAAGGACAGAAAAAAGAAGACGGATTCTGGATCAGGTGCAAAAAGAAAGAAAGAAAGAAAAGAAGGAAAGAAAGAAAAGAGGGAAGGAGGCCATGCAGGAAGGAAGGAAGGAAGGAAGGAAGGAAGGAAGGAAGGAAGGAAGGAAGGAATGTGCTTCCATAAATCCTAAATAAGTGTTTCCTTACAGAAAACTTCAATGTATCAACGATTATCCACTCACCGGCCACTTTATTAGGAACACCTACTCATGCAATTCTGTTGGTGCAAGATTGACAGGTTTGAGTGTTTCAGAAGCTGCTGGGATTTTCACGCACAACAGTCGCTAGAGTTTACACAAAATGGTGCAAAAAACATCTAGTGAGTGGCAGTTCTGCAGGTGGAAACGCCTTGTTGATGAGAGAGAGAGATGTTGAGAGAGATAGAGATCAGAGGAGAATGGCCAAACTGGTATGTGCTGACAGGAAGGCTACAGTAACTCAAATAACCACTCTTTACAACCGCCGTGAGCATAAAAGCATCTCAGAAAGCACTACATGCCGAATCTTCAATGGTGGATGGGCTGCAACAGCATGAATCTATGGACCCAACCTGCTTTGTGTCATCAGTTCAGGCTGCTGTTGGTGGTGGTGAAATGGTGCAGGGAATGTTTTCTTGGCAAACGTTGCTCATCGTAATACCAATCGAGCACGGTTTGAACACCACAGCTTATCTGATTATCGTCACTGACCGCGTGCATCCCTTTATGGCCACAGTTTACCATCCTATCAGATTAGCAACATGAATTGTGCAGCTGATATGCTGTATATTCACCAACTTTGTGATGCAATCACTAGAACATGGACTCAAAGGAATGTTTCCAACACCCTGCAGAATCGTGAAGATTTGAGGCTGTTTCCGAGAGCAAACTGGAGTCCCACCCGGTATTAACATGGTGTTCCTAATAAAGTGGCCGGCCAGTGTATGCTTTTTAAGTTGTTATAGTTATTATAGAAACTATACGACACATTATTAGTGTGCGCTGTGGTATGAAACTGTGTGTATGTGCCTGGAGGTCATGTGACCCAGTGGATACAGATTGGAAAACGGCTGCTCTTCTGTTTTCAGTACTGTAGGTTCTGTTCACTGTGTCAAGTGTCTGTTACTTAAACGAGCCATACAGGCAGAGGACAGACATACTGGAATACGTACACACACACGCACGTACACGCACGCACACACACTCTTCCAAGAACACTTGATGAGGTAAATGATGTTTGAACAAGACGTTAGCACCTTTTTGAAGTGCCTCAATCTTTTTCCAAGACAAATATGCACTGTAACGCGGCTGCTGCGTAAAAAGCCTCTTCGAGCCAAAAAAGGACGGCGTGATCCGTGTGAGTTAGATAATTAGAGTGTAAAAATAAAAACGCTTAATGTCACAGAGTCTCAAGAACATATAAACATTAAACATAATTTGAGTCTAGGGAACAAAAACAAAGAAAAACGCCAGACGTTTTTACCACTCTGCTTCTCTGGCAGCCAAAACATCCACAGTGTTTACTCTCCAGGCAAACATTTACTCATTACACACTGGGAAGCCCCTAATTCAGGTTGGCACTGTTCAGATAAATCGACTCGACCTTGTCACCTTTTGTCCGGTTCCCAATCCTCACATAACATCCCCGGTGCCGTCGTCCCGCACGCTTCTACAGCATCCAGGCACGAGCACACACCGGCATGACACTTCGACATCAAACAAACACCCAGCCAGGAACACAAGTCCAGCACCTACACCTCGTTAATTGTGTTTAGCATTTAGTCAATGCTAACATGCTAATGCAGGGTGTTATGTGATGTTCCCTACTTCGGATGTTGACTTCAGCGTCGACCCGAAAGTTTCTCACTGTTCCCTGAAACTCTGTGCAAAGAATCTATTTTTAGCATCAAGTCTCTTATCAGAGGTCACAGAAACGAACAGATTCATTAATAACTGGAGGGGAGAGAAAACAAAGTCATGGTGGTGATAAGACAGAAAGAAAGAAAGAAAGAAAGAGAGAAAGAGAGAAAGAAAGAAAGAAAGGAAGAAAAAGAAAGAAAGAAAGAAAGAAAGAAAGAAAGAAAGAAAGAAAGAAAGAAAGATACTGAAGAAGGAAGGAAGGAGCTAACATATCTGAAAGAAAGAAAGAGAGAGAGAGAGAGAGAGAGAGAGAGAGAGAGAGAGAGAGAGAGAGAGAGAGAGAGAGAAGATACTGGGGAAGGAAGGAACATATCTGAAAGAAAGGAAGAAAGAAAAAGAAAGAAAGAAAAAGGAAGAAGATACTGGGGAAGGAGGGAAGGAGGGATGGAAGGAAGGAAGGAAGGAAAAAGCATGTCTGAAAGAAAGAAAAAAGGGAAAGGAAAGAAAGAACGAATGAAAGAAAGAGGGAAAGGAAGGAAGGAAGAAAGATACTGAGGAAGGAAGGAAGGAATGATGAACGAACCTATCTGAAAGAAAGAAAGAAAGAAAGAAAGAAAGAAAGAAAGAAAGAAAGAAAGAAAGAAAGAAAGAAGATACTGGGGAAGGAAGGAAGGCAGGAACATATAAGAAAGAAAGAAAGAAAGAAAGAAAGAAAGAAAGAAAGAAAGAAAGAAAGAAAGAAAGACTTATTTAAAGTCTGCTTATTTAAAAAGCAAAGCAAATACAAAAATAAGAAAGAAAGTGCATATTTTAAAAGAAAGAAAGAAGCTCAACAGCACACTTTCGAGGCTGGAGAGCAGAAGAGTTAATCAGTGCTCCCTCTAGTGTCAGTCTGTGGAACTGTAGCCAGTCAGTAATGAGATTCTCCAGGAGCCGCTGCATAAAACATTAAACAGTTTCCTCAGTGGCGTTATTAAGCACTGCAATGACGATGCATCTGCTTCAGTACAATACAGCATTCCAGTCTCTCTCAAGCTGCTGGGAACTACACCCTTGGTACCTGTTTGGGATAGTTCTTGTTCTTTTTAAGTGTTCAGTGGAAAAATGTCACGTGCGGTTCACAGATACTTGACTTCCATGGATGAGTTCCAGCCATGACAGGTCTTTTAGCACCAGCCCCACTGTAAATCTTTGCGATATCATTTCTAGTGTATCCTTAAAATCTCTCCTCACTGTGGCACGTTTTCTTCACTGCTTTATTCTTGCTAACACCGTATTCATCTTCACATATTTATTTTCACATCTATTAAAATAATCAAGAAACACCCACTATTCCATCAGTTTAATGATCACTGTGACTGATCCTGCCATGTGAACTCAGTAGGAAGTGACATCTGTTGGGGCGTATCTTCAGCCAAGTTAGCTTCAGAGTCAATCGCCAGTATGGACTATAGAACCCGAAGCTGCAGAGGACTGACCGCTCGTTTCCAGCTGAGATTGAAATTGATGAGTAATAAAAGTGTCTCTGCTGCGTTCGGACCATCTGCTGCTGGTGGGAGGTGAGACTGGCAAAGCTGCAGCAGCTACCGAAGACCCGGGAGAAGAACCGGGAGATCAGTCATTCACAAAACTCCCCATAATGCAGCTATCCAGTGCCTTTATCAGCATGATATTTAATCAAAACCTCTAATTATTTATTTGGAACTCAGTACAGGGTGGAAAATAAAGGTGGGAATATACAGTGAGTGCTTTGGTCGTGTCTTAAATTTGCAGGGTGTAAAAGGACTGTTTATGAATTATAGCATCCAAAAGATATTACCAGCACTGACTGATTTTTTAATTGAGAGGAGTTTGTAATACCTGGAGTGTCCTTTTACACACAGAGGACAGAAAATATCTGTGGATGGAAGGAAGGAAGATGTCTGAAAGAAAGAAAGAAAGAAAGAAAGAAAGAAAGAAAGAAAGAAAGAAAGAAAGAAAGAAAGAAAGAAAGAAAGAAAGAAAGAAACTGTATTTCAGAAAGAAAGAAAGGAAGGTGGACATTTGAAAGAAAGAAAGAAACAAACAAAGAAACAAATGAAGGTGGGCATTTGAAAGAAAGGAAGAAAGAAAGGAACAAATGAAGGTGGACATTTGAAAGAAAGAAAGAAAGAAAGAAAGAAAGAAAGAAAGAAAGAAAGAAAGAAAGAAAGAAAGAAAGAAAGAAAGAAAGAAAGAAAGAAACTGTATTTCAGAAAGAAAGAAAGAAAGGAAGGTGGACAGTTGAAAGAAAGAAAGAAAGAAAGAAAGAAAGAAAGAAAGAAAGAAAAGAAAGAAAGAAAAGAAAGAAAGAAAGAAACAAACAAAGAAACAAAGAAACAAAGGAAGGTGGACATTTGAAAGAAAGAAAGAAAGAAAGAAAGAAAGAAAGAAAGAAAGAAAGAAAGAAAGAAAGAAAGAAAGAAAGAAAGAAAGAAAGAAAGAAACTGTAGTTCAGAAAGAAAGAAAGGAAGGTGGACATTTGAAAGAAAGAAAGAAAGAAAGAAAGAAAGAAAGACAGAAACTGTATTGCAGAAAGAAAGAAAGAAAGAAAGAAAGAAAGAAAGAAAGAAAGAAAGAAAGAAAAAGAAAGAAAGAAAGAAAGAAACTGTATTTCAGAAAGAAAGAAAGGAAGGTGAACATTTGAAAGAAAGAAAGAAAGAAAGAAAGAAAGAAAGAAAGAAAAAGAAAGAAAGAAAGAAAGAAACTGTATTTCAGAAAGAAAGAAAGGAAGGTGAACATTTGAAAGAAAGGAAGAAAGAAAGAAAGGAACAAAGGAAGGTGGACATTTGAAAGAAAGGAAGAAAGAAAGAAAGAAAGAAAGAAAGAAAGAAAGAAAGAAAGAAAGAAAGAAAGAAAGAAAGAAAGAAAGAAAGAAAGAAATGAAGGTGGGCTTTTGAAAGAAAGAAACAAACAAACAAAGAAACAAAGAAACAAAGGAAGGTGGACATTTGAAAGAAAGAAAGAAAGAAAGAAAGAAAGAAAGAAAGAAAGAAAGAAAGAAAGAAAGAAATGAAGGTTGGCATTTGAAAGAAAGCAAGAAAGAAAGAAAGAAAGAAAGAAAGAAAGAAAGAAAGAAAGAAAGAAAGAAAGAAAGGTGGGCATTTAAAAGAAAGAAAGAAAGAAAGAAAGATGGACGTTCCAGATAAATAGATTAAGAGCGTGTTGTTAAAGGTACAGCCGTAGATGTGGTGAAACAGTGAAAGCTTTTGAGACATTTATTTATGTGTTATAACAATTATAGAAAAATAAAAAAAAATTTAAAGTAGCAGAACCAAAGCAGAACTTCCTGTCCTTCTCATTTACTCTGCCTATTCTCAGTCACATCTCTGTAGCTTGCAGCTAAATAACATTATAATGATGAAACTAAATCCCATCCATCTTAAACAACGGCCATTATTAATGTCAGCTCTGTAGAGCACGTGTGCATCACTCAGCCCTGCTTATTTGGTCTTCCAGTAGAGCAGCACTATGGACACCAGTGAAACAGGACCTTCTAAGTCAAGCCTGGTCTAACAGTCTAGCCTGCAAATATGTAATAATCATTGCTATTATTTATTGGAGTGGAGTCTGTGAGCGCTGCCTTCTCACGGTGATATGGAGCAGCAACAAAATGTTCTCTTCTAAGATTACGTGTACTGTGGTGTACTGTTCTGTCCTAGCACACTTTTCTGTACCCCTTCTCCATGCTCTTGCTCTCTCTCTCTCTCTCTCTCTCTCTCTCTCTCTCTCTCTCTCTCCTCCACAGCCTGAGAGCACTCCCACATTTCAGCCTTACACCGAAGACAGCAAGCTCTTCTACTCACATACAGATTGTTCCGAGATATGAGACAGTCTAACATGTCAAAGCCGAGTCAGAAGCAGGCGCCTCAAAAACCTCAAAACGGGTTTATTTTTATTAGAAGTGCTTACTATTAGTGTAATTATTAGTGTAAACACTTTATTCTGATCAGGGTCACGGTGGATCTGGAGCCTATCCCGGGAACGCTGTGCACGAGACGGGATTACACCCTGGATGGGACGCCAGTCCATCACAGGGCACCGTGCACACACACGCACATTCACACACTCAAGCCACCTACTTTTAGGAGGAAACCTGAGAACCTGGAGGAAACCCACATGGACATGCAAAACTCCATATAGACAGTAACCCGAGCTCAGGATCGAACTGGGGACCCTGCCACTCTACTACACTTCAGTATAGTATAATTACTGTCTAGATGTCACTATACTATAATTACTTTATACATATGAAACCAATATGAATACATAAACGAACAGATACAAAGAGGAGGCGCACTATTCATTTTTGTTGTTATTGTTGTACTTATTGTTTTTTTTGTTTTTTTTCCTTTAGAAAGCTTTCCAGAAAGACTAGAGGTGTGCATCTGGACTGAAATCCCACAGGACAAAACAAAAAATTAGCAAAAACAAGAGGTTTTTACTTTCATGCAGGGTCGAGCAAGCAGTCAGATATGAAACAAACAAACATTAAAACGTGCAATGCATTTACAGTGTTCATTCATTCATCCTTAGTAACTGCCTGGTCAGGGTCACAGTAGGTTTAAATTAGGCTACTAGTTTGTTTATTTATATTTTGGGAAATAGAACCAAGTCAATTTGTTAGAAAATATTGCAAGCAGGAACAAACTCTGTGTATTGTCTGAGATTAAACAAACAGTCCTACAAACATCGTTCGTTAAGACTAATTATGAACTGGAGTGATGTAGCTGAGGGCGAGAAACTGTAAGAGCTAGAATTCACACACCACGCTGACCCTGTTGACATTTCTACATCTACGGTTATTCCAGTGTTTTCCAGTGTTATAGTGGTAGAATTCATATTAATATTATTTTTTTATTTATTTTTTTATCCTGGTTTAGGCCACACCCACTTTGGGTTTACGTCCAAATACAGATACAGGTACGGATATTTGGAGCACTAAACAGATATAGATAATGTTACAGCGTTACACCACTACACTTCAGTATAATTACACAATAATTATTTTATTCACTTTAGTACACCATCATTACATTTATACTTTAGTACACTACATTAAATTCTTACATTTGAGTAAGCAACACCTAGTGAATTTAGAATTTTGATGCTTTTTCACTCCCTAAAAATGGTTTTAGTATTAATGATACAGGCACGGTTTCTTTCTTTCTTTTTATCTAAAATTTTTTTAAAAAACAAAAAACATAATAGTGATCCATAATAACGATGTGCTTATTCGGAAATTCCCATTTCTGTGCATGGTCAGATTTAATTTGAGGGGCAACAACCTGAATTAGTACAGACAGTTCTACTCTGGCATCTGCATGATACTACTACTAATTCAATTATTCTAACTCACTGAGTGGAAATATGGAATGACTTGATGTTACATAATAAAACGGTGTGGTTTTTATGAAGACGCTTTATCGCGCTGTCCTTACAAGACACCCAGCAGTGTGTTTTAGTGTGTGTGTGTGTGTGTGTGTGTGTGTGTGTGTGTGTGTTGAAGTGGAAAAAGAGTGGTGTGGGAGATATATAGCATGGTGGTCCTGTGCTCCATCTTGTTTTATTGCTTCTCTCCACAAATGATGGTTTCTCACTATCGGATGTTGGAAGGGGGATAAGCTACGAAGAAGAGCAGATCGGAAAGACGGGATAAAAGCACGGGCCAGGAAGTGACACAGAGTGAGAGATACAGAAAGAGAAAAAGAGAGAGAGAGAGACATCGGAATGGAAAATACATGTCTCCGGCTGTAATCCAACTGTCTAGGAAGTTCCTACTTGAACAAACAGTCAAACACCAAATCTGGAGGAAAGGATCAAAGAAAAGAATGAATGCATCTGCCTTTCAACTCTTTGACCTCTTTTAATCTCTTATACATAACACTATATCAGTGCTTTTTATGACATCATCTATATTCTTTTATAACATTGCTACAGAAAACACTCATTTCTGTGGTGTTATTAACTTATACTTCATGTAGAGATGAAAAAAAATTACAAATTAATTATGCATTAAGAAATTGCGTATAGGCTACAGTGACAATCACAACAACAAATGTATAACGGTAGTCAATTCATATGGTGGGAGGAGGGTGAGGAACGACTGAAAAATGAAATCTGGTTGCTATTTTCACAACATGCAGTTATTAGTAAGCACACTCTTAGAATGTTTAGAGCCCTTAAAGATTCTCTGGTTGTCCATGTAATGTGTAAGTGTCCTAGGGTTTATATTTTAATATGTAAAACTACTTTTGACCATCAAGTCTACAAGAAGCTCCTATGCATACAGTACATGTATTCTATTTTTATAATAATAATAATAATAATAATAATAATAATAATAATAATAATAATAATAATAATTTGTTACATTTATATAGCGCTTCTCTAGGCACTCAAAGCACTTTAAATAGTATGGGGGAAATCTCCTCAACCACCACCAGTGTGCGGCATCTAACCTGGATGATGCGACGGCAGCCATAGTGCACCAGAACGCCCACCACACACCAGCTATAGGTGGAGAGGAGAGGAGCGTGATACAGCCAATTCAGGGATGGAGATTATTAGGGGACCATGATAGATAAGGGTCAATGGGGAATTTCGCCAGGATTTTTAATGACCACAGAGAATCGGGACCCTGGTTTAAGACACATCCAAAAGACAGCGCTCTTTCTACAGTATAGCATCTCCATCACTATACTGGGGCATTAGGACCCATACACACTACAGGGAGTGCACCCCCTGTTGGCCTCCCTTATACCACTTTCAGCAGCAACCTTAGTTTCCCCCAGGAGGTCTCCCATCCACATACTGGACAGACTCAACACTGCTTAACTTCAGTAGGAAACCAGACGAGAACTGCAGGCTGATATGGCTTTTTAAAAGAATTTGCTGGAATTGTGGAAAGCTGTAACATCCTAAATCAATAAGATTCATAACTTTGCACGGACAAGACCAAGTTCAAACGGTGCAATGGAAACAGTTATGGCAGACAGCGCACACTCCAAAGCCTATAACTCTCATCAGGCAGCGTCTTAAAGCTGATTTGTGACTTTTTCCATTCTCTTCTTTAATTTGTGTTTGTGCAGTCAATGAGAACTGTCTACACAGCAATGTCTGTTATGCACACTAACATTCACTTCAACTAAACAGACGGCAAACACACTGTAGAGTTTTAGCCCTGCAGACAAGGAGCTTCAAAAGATGCTGACACCAAAATTTGTGTTAGTTTATTATGCTGTGGCATGGATGAGTTTGATCTAACAAGCCACACTAGGAATATCCAAGAATCAGGACCATAAAAATTTGGACTATCCAAAAATCAAAGCCAAAAAAGACTGAGACTAAGCAGGAACTAGAGCCTTAAATTCTAGGACTGTCAAAGAATTAAAGCCTTAAAAACTGTGAATAAACAAGAATTAAAGTCTTAATGACTGAGATTAACCAATAATCAGAGCCATGAAGACTGGGATTCACCAAGAACTAGAGCTACAAAAACTGGGACTTACCAATAATTAGAGTATATAAGACTGGGACTATTCAAATTAGAGCCATAAATACTGGTATTATCCAAGAATCACAGCCAAAAATATTAGGACTAGCCAAGAATTAGAGCCTCAATGATTGGGACTAACTAAGCATGACATCCTTAAAGATTGGGATTAAACAATAACTAGAGCCTTAAAGACTGGGACTAACCACGAACCAGATCCTTAAAGACTGGGACTAGTCAAGAACCAGATCCTTAAAGACTGGGACTAACCAAGAACTAGATCCTAAAAGACTGGGACTAACCAAGAACTAGATCCTTAAAGACTGGGACTAACCAAGAACTAGAGCCTTAAAGACTGGGACTAACCAAGAACTAGATCCTTAAAGACTGGGACTAACCAAGAACTAGAGCCTTAAAGATTGAGATTAACCAGGTACTAGAGCCTGAAAGACTGGGACTAACCAAGGACTAGATCCTTAAAGACTGGGACTAACCAAGAACTAGAGCCATAAAGACTGGGACTAACCAAGAACTAGAGCCTTAAAGACTGAGATTAACCAGGAACTAGAGCCTGAAAAACTGGGACTAACCAAGAACTAGATCCTTAAAGAATGGGACTAACCAAGAACTAGAGCCGTAAAGACTGGGACTAACCAAGAACCAGAGCCTTAAAGACTGAGATTAACCAAGAACTACAGCCTGAAAGACTGGGACTAACCATGAACCAGATCCTTAAAGACTGGGACTAACCAAGAACTAGATCCTTAAAGATTGGGACTAACCAAAAACTAGAGCCTTAAAGACTGAGATTAACCAAAATCTAGAGCCTTAAAGACTGAGATTAACCAAGAACTAGAGCCTGAAAGACTGGGACTAACCAAAGAC
Organism: Cranoglanis bouderius; assembly: GCA_023630585.1. NCBI lineage: Eukaryota > Metazoa > Chordata > Actinopteri > Siluriformes > Cranoglanididae > Cranoglanis > Cranoglanis bouderius. The sequence continues at coordinate 14,956,900 of CM042565.1, read as the reverse complement.
TAGATCCTTAAAGCCTGGGACTAACCACTGAAGGCTATACTTTAAAAAATATTCTAGTGCTGTAATGTTCAGTTTTTTGAAAATGTCTAAGCTGATATATGATATATTGTTCCCCATGATAATTAGGTTGTATTGTTATCACACTGTAAATATATCATACTTCACTGTGCATCACAGTAGATTGTGGGGTTTTTTTTTGCACATTTGGGTCCTCACAGATGCAAAGCAGTGCTGCAGGGTCCTCCTGAGCTCTCCGAGAGCTCTACAGCTCTTTTTTGTTAATTTTTTTTTAAATGTCATTGGAAATGTCAGCTTGATTTACTGTACGGCTCATGCATTGTTTTATGGAAAGATGCTCGGCGATATACGGCCACAGATACAGGGTTCTTCCAAACAGCCCACAGCTGGGGAAAAAAGCGAGCCTGATGACGCCAATAGGTAGTAAAATTACACTGAGATTCAGCCAAAACACACACACACACACACACACAGATACACACACACACACACACACATACACACACACACTACATCATGGTGCATTCCTTCTTCTATGCTAACACTGCCATTTAAGGCTCCGAATTCTCCTGGACTGGCTGCATCCATCTCATCCATTCTATCTCTCTACCTCTCTCTCCCTCTCCCTCTCTCTCTCTCTCACACACACACATACACACATACACACGTTATATACACATACATATACTACATATATAATGATAGTATGTTAAAATGGAGTTTTACTCCCCTATTTGCCTCCAAGGACCTTTTCAATGTCTCTTATGCTTCGTTTGAATTTTTGCAAATCTGTCAATGGGGATACAAACTTTTGCACTCAATTACATACACATGCACTACATTTAGCTGGTAGTCATGTGTACTCAGGTAAAAGTGCAGTCTTTTTCAAGCTTCAGCAGGACACAAAGCTAAACAGCGCCATTCAGTGGACGAAACAAAAAAAAAACACGGCTTCCTGAAGCTCTTCAACCCCTGACTATGAACATCTGCCTACAGAAATCAGGATCCAATGTAAAATCAGGTCTGCTGGTATGTGAATTCTGCAGAAACAAGGACGCCGGTCGCTTGTCTTACCGTATACTGTATTGTAGGAGGTGACATGTAGTTGATGTACAGTAATATACGATATATACAAAAATCGGTTATACAATACACCAGGATATTCAGTATTCAGTGTTATTATTGTTTACACTTCAGAATGTCTAGGTGATGTGACTTTGGACATTTGTGTTGAATTCATTTTGCATATTTATAGCTGTAGTTGGAAGTTAATACAGCTACTAAATCCCTTATCGGGTACAACTGTGTAGCTTCGGGGCGGTGGTAGCTCAGTGGTTAAGAAGTTGGGCTACCAATTGGAAGGTCATGAGTTCAAATCCCAGCACTGCCCAACTGCCACTGTTAGGCACTTGAGCAAGGCCCTTAACCCTCCACTGCTCCCCAGGCACTGCAGCAAAAATAGCTGCCCACTACTCCGGGTGTGTTCATGGTTTGTAGTGTGTGTGTGTTCACAACTCCTAATGTGTGTGCACTAACTTGGATGGGTTAAATGCAGAGGACAAATTCCAAGTATGGGTTACCATACATTGGCCTTCACACATCACTTTCTTTCACTTATATGCTGAGTACTTTGGATATCATTTTTAGTTTAACTTAAATAATAATTTAAAGTCATTTTCAAATTGTATTATCTGTGCCTTCTATTTAATTCCAAAATATGAAATGCAGTAATTTTATGTAAACAAAAACTAGTCCTGTAGAGCAGTAACATGCATTTTTAAACACGCAATGCAAAATACATGACTTGTTTTTGGTTTATTTTTTTTATTTTTTGTAACAATCTAAGGTTAGCTCTTTATCAGTTCATGATTAGTAAGTAAGTATTAACTCGGGTATTAGTGCATGAATATTTATGTACTGTTATAGTAAAGCGTTACTGTATTTTTTGTTATTTCGGGATGTTTGGATTGGATTCTCTCTCACACTGTATGTCACTTTGGATACAGTAACGTAAATGTAAAATAATGCCATACACTCATATACTGTATACATGATATACACCTAGACATTCATTATATTTTACACTGCATTTATACTGCAGTCTTGTTGCTGGAATAATCAGGTTTTTGTTCAAACTATCGGTTTCTGGGTTCCTCTGTTATTTTACAGAAGTGACCACTTGGTGGCATCAGGACCGCGTTATCATGAAGAGAGCGAGAGATTTCGAGTCTTCTGTAGTGTTGCATTTCAGCCCAAAAACTTAATAGAGCACTAATAATAATAATAATAATAATAATAATAAGGCAACTGTTCAGCCACACAGAACATGCTGGGGTCATGCTTGAGTGTGTACTGTTTCTCTGTGCTGAATGCATTTAATAGGACCTTGTATGATGTAATTGTTAGACATAAGTTGGTCATAAGTTGTCATGACTAGCTACTTTGCTGAGACATGTTTATGAAATGATTATGTCAGTGTTATAATGCAGTGTTCTGGTTTGAACACATATTTCTAGAAGAGCAGCTCACCTTCCTGCCGGAGAAAAGCATGCAGAGTTGGTGCATGGAGCCTCCGTTCTTGGTCAGCTCCTTCTTCAGTGTTTTGGGTGAGGGCAGCGTCCAGCCCCCCTTGCTAGCGGTGGTCACCTCCAGGCGGTTGATGGCGTTATCAGAGGTGAAGCAGGTGGTGCGTGGGTCCTGCAGGAGGCTCCCCTCGCTGTGTGTGCGTCTGCGAAGCGAGTTCTGTACGCTCAGACCTCCGGAGCCACCGTGCTTCTCACACGAGCCCGCCTCCACCATGCTCCTCCTCTTAGTGGGCTCCAAGTAGTTCTCATCACTGTCTTCCTCATCTTCATCATCATCATCATCTTCTTCATCCTCGTCCTCGTCTTCTTCGTCAGTGCCGGTCGAGGACAGAGCGTCGGCGCTGAAAGAGCGGTCCAGACGTAACTCGGGGATGATGAAGGATGAGGAAGAAGAGGATGCCTGAGGGTTGGTGTCGTAATCCTCGTCTTTCTCGTTCTTCTCCTCGACTTCATCTGCTTCGGCACCGTGTGAGCCTTCTTCTTCTTCTTCTTCTTCTTCTGTAGGGGTCTTTTTCTCTTCCTCATCCTCCTCTCCTCTATCCACCCTCCAGATGTCACTCAAGCTGCCCTCGGTGGATGGGGGAGGTGTAGGAGGTACAAGGTGCCGATTCTCGTCCAGAGGAGTGCTGCCCGAAGTGCCTGTTGTGCCTGGGGCGTCAGACGGGCTGCCGAGTGAGTGCTCGTCCTCCGAGGGCCGCCACTGAGCACCCAGATCACACTGTTCATCCAGTTTAGGCTCCAGCATCTGAGGAAACAGTAAAAACAATAATCTGATTAAAAATAAAAAGTGGGCTTTAACTCATAATGTGTGTAAACAATTTAATATGATACCATTTATAGATGATTTGATTTGATATACAGTAATACAAAGTGATTTATTATTGGCAAAGTTACTAAAAATGGTATAATTGTATAATGTGTGGCACTAGCAGTAAAGAGGCCACGCCTCCTTTGCTGGGTCTGATAAACAGAGAGGCCACGCCTTCTTCACTGGGATGGACAGTAAAAAAGGTGTGACAGACAGAGGCCACACCTCCTCAACTGATATACTAACACATGGCCAAAATCCTTCACCAGGACTGAGAGTAAAAGACGCCATGCCTCTTTTACAGGGACCACACCTCCTTCATTTGGCCACACCTCCTTCACTGAGACACTCAGAGACCACACCTCCTTCACTGGGACTGACAGCAAAAGAAGCCACACCACTTTTACAGAGGCTACACCTCCTTAACTGACACTAACACACACAGAGGTCACACATCATTCACTGAAACTAACAGACAGAGGCCACACATCCTTCACTGGCCACACCTCCTTCACTGATACACACAGAGGCCACGCCTCCTTCACTGGGACTGATAGTAAAAGGAGCCACACGTCTTTTACAAAGGCCACACCTCCTTCATTGATACTAACACAGACAGAGGCCATGCCTCATTCACTGATGCTCAACGAGGCCACGCCTCCTTCACTGGGACAGACAGCAAAAGAAGCCACACTTCTTTTACAAAGGCCACACCTCCTTCATTGATACTAACACAGACAGAGGCCACGCCTCATTCACTGGGACAGACAGCAAAAGAAGCCACACCTCTTTTACAAAGGCCACACCTCCTTCATTGATAGTAACACAGACAGAGGCCACACCTCCTTCACTGATGCACACCGAGGCCACGCCTCCTTCACTGGGACAGACAGCAAAAGAAGCCACACCTCTTTTACAAAGGCCACACCTCCTTCATTGATACTAACACAGACAGAGGCCACACCTCCTTCACTGGCCACACCTCCTTCACTGATACACACAGAGGCCACGCCTCCTTCACTGATACACTCAGAGACCACACCTCCTTCACTGGGACAGACAGCAAAAGAAGCCACACCTCTTTTACAGAGGCTACAACTCTTTAACTGACACTAACACAAACAGAGGTCACACTTCTTTCACTGAAACTAGCACAGACAGAGGCCACACATCTTTCACTGGCCACACCTCCTTCACTGATACACACAGAGGCCATGCCTCCTTCACTGGGACTGATAGCAAAAGAAGCCACACCTCTTTTACAGAGGCCAGACCTTCACTAGCCTAACACAGATGGAGGCCACACCTTTTTCACTGGGACTGACAGCAAAAGTAGCCACATCTGCTTTACAGAGGCCACACCTCCTTAACAGGGACTCATACACACTCATACATACATACACAGAGGCCACACCTCTGTAATAAGTACACACACACACACACACACACACACACACACACACACACACACACACACACACACACACACAAATCAATTATAAACAAGATTTTCACCTAAAGAATGCTGATTTAAATCGTATTGTAAATACTGTGTGCATTGAGTCAAAACTGCATCATTACACCATTTTAATATCTGATTAATACTTTACTTAAATCTTAAGTTAATTTGTTCATGTCAGGAAAAATGTAACTATGAGCACGTGTGTTAGCATGCACGCTTGTTAGGGAGCTCTCCAGGAGAGCCGCATGTTATTTTAGGAACAATTTAGACACATTTTTCTGCCTAATCCTGTCATCCTTGACTGGGCAGCACACACTAAACACACTCTGAAACTCGGCAAACAAACAGCACCTAAAGACCTCTTAGCAAGTGTTAATTATTGCAGGTGAAGCCCTGTTTATGATCAGTGTCAGTGTAACACAGCTATGAGCTCATGTTTAAGTCTTTCCAAATGATTTGACAGGCTGTCCTGTGATCCCTGCTCTCTCTCTCTCTCTCTCTCTCTCTCTCTCTCTCTCTCTCTCTCTCTCTCTCTGCATGTCACACTATCATTAGCTAACAGTCCGGCGGCTGCGGATTGCCACCTGGCCCTTTCCGGGAATAGTGGTACATTGCTGCACTGCTTGTTTACGCCTCGGTGGCACTTCTCAGTATTCCATTAGTTCCGCACCACATGCTCTGAGCGCCACCGCTTCAAAAAGGTCATAAGTGATGAAGGTTTAGTGAAACATTTACAGCATGTCCAAGAGTCAACAGACAGTAGGCGCTGTAGAGGAGCTCATGCGGACGGCAATACGCAATAAAGTTAGTGTGAACACACACACACACACGCACACACACACACACAAACACACACACACACCTCATTCTCATTATTCCTAAAATAAAACCAAAACTGAAGTTACAAAATGATCCATTATATTCCTAGTCAGGATTGCAGTCGATCTATCCCGGGAACACTATGTGCAAATGCGAATGTGGAATACACCCTGAATGGGACGGACACACAATTTCGGACACACACAGTTGGAGGAAGAAACTCGGGTTACTGTGTAACAACAGAACATTCAAATTAAACATGCCTTTTTATTCCTCTAATAACACAGCAATTTGTTAATCATATTTTTTTTTTATTTGTTAAAGAACTAAATTTTTTTCCCGTTTATTGTTACGTTTAACGTTGTGGCTCGCTTAGGAATCAAGTTAGTTCCTGTTATCGCAGCTATAAACAGTCATTCCTTCACTAGCCTCCCTTGAACTTAATGAGATTAAAAAAAAACGCAGCTTGTCATGTTACGAAGAAACCGCAAAACAAAACGTTAGAAAACTGTGTAAGATGTTACTATAGAAACGATAATGTATTAGAACAAGTGTATTCATTTAAAATATGAAAAGCTGCACTATTCTCAGAACTGCTGTTACAGAAAATTCATCAACACACACTAACCAATCAGAACTGAGCATTGAACACATTCAGTTCCTCCAGGATTTTGCTGATCGCAGAAATGAACACAAAATCAAGGAAACTCCGCAATACTCGGTGGAGCTTGCAATTTTTTTAAAACTACCGCAGATTTTCCGCAGATTTGGGCCAAGATACGTCACGTGACGTCGTCACGACGCGCATTCGGTCAAAGCCCTCTCCGATTCACGTGCGTCAAACATGAGTACGGCTAAAAGGTCTCATTTACCAACAAACATCACTGTGAAAGGCCGCACAAAACAATTTTGTGCAGTTGCGATTTCGCCAAATTCAAAAAGGCTCTAAAGGCTCGTCTAACAGCTGCGCCTGTTAGACGTTTGTTCCCCCGAGGCTGATTCCCCTCGGTTTGCTTGGCTGGTGTATCACAGCGGGGAAGGCGAGCTCTGTCGGGAAACCTCTCCCGGAATAAATCCACTTTGGGCCAAAAGCTTCTGCGCACATTTATTACCTGGCAAACAAGTGAAACACTGCAGTGTTATACTGTAGTACAGAAAAAGATTCTCTAAAGCTGTGTGTTCACGTGAGTGTATGACTGGCCCCCGGCTCGCCTTCTACAGTGAGCGAGAGAAGTGAATTATACACACATACAACATTCGTTCGTAGAACTATAACATTAGCATTATCGTGGGGAGATGGCGGGTGCGAATCCGCGGCCGGGCGTCTAGAGGGCAAAATTGGCCTTTTAGAAGAATAGAATTGAAATAAACTTCATGCACTGTGGCAGACTGTATTCTGTCAAGCGCGCTTTCGGAGCCGCAGGTTGCGCATTGCTATCCAATCACACTAGATTAGAGTCAGATCAGCCACGACAGATTTGTTTTGGAGTTGAACATGGTGGAAAAACCTTCCAGATGTATACATTGCATCATCCATCCATCCATCCATCCATCCATCCATCCATCCAAGGAAGTCCTCTCATTGAGCTATAAGAGCAGCTCTGTTGATACACACAAGCTTCCATGCTGTGCATTCTCAGTTTCAGAATCAACGATTTCAGCTGTGCCACATGGTTGTTAATTAAAATTACCTAATAATCTCAATCTCTCTCTCTCTCTCTCTCTCTCTCTCGATCGAGCTACACGTGCTACTACTGAAACACCGGTGATCCTGACCCTATTTATGCCCTACTTGGAAATCACCACTTAAAAACCATGAAGATGGCTTTGGACTCCAATTGCCACCAACAGTTTTGCTCAAGTCTCCATCAGTGAACAGTTAATAACGTCAACAAAATAGACTTCTTGTGAAATCTATAATGAATTTCCCGGTCACACAAATGCACTATGACCATGTAGTACACATTTATAGAAGGGATTTATTTATGATCGCACTATCTGGTGTCACCCAGATGAGGATGGGTTCCCTTTTGAGTCAAGGTTTTTTTTCCTCATATCATCTCAGGGAGTTTTTCCTTGTCACAGTCGCCTCTGGTTTGCTCATTGGGGATACATTTATAAGCTTAAAATTAATATATTTCCAGAAAGCTGCTTCGTGACAATGTCTATTGTTAAAAGCGCTATACAAATAAAAGTGAATTGAATTGAAAGTGAGGTTTGATGCATTCTTGCTGTTGTTTATCAGTATTTAACCGCCTTTAAAATAGTGACCTCCTATCAGTTTCACCTTTAACTACTGGTAGAAAAAAGACGACTAGTCAACTACTATTTTGAAACACTGGTTAAATAGTAAAACCCGTACAACCCTGCAAGTGAGCATTACGGATCCGGATCGGTATCGGATTTGGATTTTTTGGGATATTTTTCCATATTTTCAAGCGAAATAGTGGTTTTGTTTGGTTTTTTTTTACACCTGCTGTAACATTGTAACATTTGTAACATTGGTTTACAGTTTATTTTCCATTTCGTGCAAGGACAAACACTCCAGTCAAGATCAATTCCCATCACATTATTAGCTGAACGGATAAATAACGGCAAAAGTTATTTGCATCTTTACACCAGCCGTAATGTTTTGAAATCAGTATTGAATCGGTATCGGCCACACGGACATTCAGAGCTCAGGTGATGCAACATTATGAATGAAAATGAATTGATATTGATTCTAACATTACAACATACATGGCAGTTTAATGATGTTTAATGATTGTCCATTAAGGCTGGATGGTGGAGTGATTGGATTGCAAAGCACTTTGCAGGATTCACGTTTCAAAAAGCTGAGGGCAGACCAACGAAACCAACCATTAGTCATTTCCGTTCCTGGCTTTCGTTTCTCAAATATCCCAGTGAGGAGTGTGTGCTCTTTAGAACGTCCTGTCATTCCTCACGAGCTGGAACACCTCAGGCTCTGTCCCCTGTGCTTCATTAATTTGTTCTGGATTTTGTAGGGAACAGCAGCACTGGGTCTTTAAATAGTAAATGGGATAACATGACTCCGTAAATAAACAGCAAAAGCAATGTCTGCTGTCTTGTAAGATTTTACAGTTCACAGGATCACGTACGGAAAAATCGCGTACACGTGATTACGTGAGTAATTTGTGAAGAGAAAAAAAAAAATGAAAATGTGTTTCGACATGTTATGCCTTAAAAGTGCACATGCAAATATGTGATAAATAAAAGCACTCGTGTAACATATCTGATGCTCAAATACTAAATGAAGCATGTCAGAAAATATAAATAAATAAAGAAGTAAAAAAAAAAATCATATGTGGAAAAGAAATCACGAAAATAAATGAATCTCGTAGCAATATCATGTAAAAAAAAAAATAATAATAATAATAATAATGTGCCTCTTTTCTGTACGGGAAGATGAGTCACAAAGAGTTATATAAATTCTACAAGTCATTTGATCCATAGCCTGGAGCAGGATCTTCGTCGTGCATCCGGGGTTTTTTTTTTTACACTCCATAATAAAGCGCAAAGAAGGTCAGGACATGGAATCGTTTGAAGATGACTCTCAGATGACTCTCTAGAGGCTTTCAGCCTCTAGAGCCCTGGGGTCTGGGATCATATGATGAAGTGATGAAGTACACGCTAGCATTCAAAGCTGAACCTCGTAAATTTAAGAAAGTCCCTTTTTTATTTTATTCATAAAGATGAAAAACGTCTGAAATGCCATAAATCATTTTCGGCTATGTGGGGGGAAAAAAAAAAAAACTCAACCTAGAAAGCATTACAATTACAAGGTGCTTTGACAGCTGCGATTTCGTCCTCGTGCGTAAATGCGTTTGTCAAGAGATGACTTCATCTAGCAGGTTTATGGCTCGCTTCTCTAAACGCCCTTCAATACAAACAGCGTTTTATGGAACTGATGACCTAAGCGTACTGTTTTAACAGGAATGACAAAGAGGAACCAGATTTCCTGAAACTGGGCCAAGGAAACATATAGAGGGAGATGAATGAGGGATAAACTGATCTGATGATGATGATGATGATGTTGATATGCTAGCGGTTATTGAGCTAGAGATGAGGAAGAATCGCAACACACGTCATCACACAAACATCTGATATTGTTAAACGAAAACTGCGTCCTGAAAAAACATTAAAAATGATTCTTGGTTGTTGTTGCTAGCACAGTTACAATGGAGTTAATTGGAGAACAAAAAAAAATCTCAAACATAATCAACGAGAAGAAGCAGTGGAGACGTTGAAGCAAGCATTGGATTCAAAGTCCCAGAATGCAATGCAGCTACATGACAGTTAGAGCAGAGACCCAGCTCAGCTATTAACATGAACCTTGAAGCTTTGGTAGGTAAGCTGTTTGAGCAGAGTGTACAGATGATGAGGTCAGAGTGGCAGACTAAAGGACTAAAGCGCCGCCGCATTGCTCTCTTTAGGTAGAGATGAAACAAGTCCTAAATCCCACTGCACCACTATCAGCATGGCATTGTGGGTAACGTAGGAAACCGTTACATGGAAATAGACCAACACGTCAATAAAAGATATTTAAACCAAAATGTAAGGAATAAAACCATGTGTTTTGTTGGTATAGGAAAATAATCAAAGACAGGATGATGTGATGAAGCCACTGACTGGTGCCACGCCAAAGTTGATTTCTTTCTTATAGCACAGCGCATCGAAAAGTGTGTTATTCCTCTTATACTACAGCAACTTGCTAATGATTGATGTTTTTAATTTCTAAATAGTTACATTTAATACTGATACGCTCGATGTTTTTTTTAATTTTTTTTTGCTTTAATGCTGCCATGCTGGAAAAGCAAATAAGGCCTAAATCCTTTTTACATCAATTACATCAATTAACTACAATGAATGTTCCTGCAGCAACTCCACAACAACAACAGGCGTATCCCCTAACAGAGTTTTGGAGTAATTGATACATCGGTTGAGCCTGTGGTCGAACGTAACCTTGTTGCACCACCATAAGCCCTAAAGCTTCTTTCTTTTTTTTCTTTATCTACTCCAAAACTTCACGCTTTAGTCTGCCTAAAAGTAACCGTGTGAGCACAAAGCCTTCCTGCAATGCCGCTTGATATCAATCTCATTCACGAGACAGCAAACACATAATGAGATGAGAGAAGCGCTATCGATCGCCACGCTAAACCGATCGATATACAGAGACACGTGAGAGGCGCAGCCCGAAAGCTCGAAAACTATCCGGGAACAACGATCGTTTGTGAGTAATAATCGTTATTGCGCAGCGCTAAGCTGTGGTGTGGGGACGCTGCTTTCAATTCACACACACACACACAAAACACACACAAAGACTGTAAATCGGAAGGAAAAAAAAGGAAGTGGGTGAACTTGGGTTTTTCAGGATGAAAGGATTTCTAACCTCAAACATCATACTAGAGCTGAATGAGAGAAAAAGTCATACTTATATACGTATCATGTAATGAAGCAAATCTCCTGTTACGACTCTATAAAGTTCATTGTTTTTCTATATCAGCACGTCCAGAGGTGTGTGCTATTCCTCTTATACCACATCCAACAACTGCAAATTTCTATCAATTGAAGACTGATGTACTTTTTATCCATTTATAGTTACATCTAAGGTTGTGCAGCATCAACAAAACGAATTAGCAGCTCTAAACAATCATTCCCTAATACAGTCATAATGTGTTACATTATTATTATTATTATTATTATTATTATTATTATTATTATTATTATTATTATTATTATTATTATTATTATTCGTCCCCCTGAGGAAATCCTCTACACAGAACCCTACAAGAAAGCGTTCTCCTATCACAACAAAAATGGTTCGTGTGATAATTAAGGGTTCCTAAATTCCTAAAAGGATTCTACTTGTAACCCTTTCTAATGGAGCAACACTCTGTTGTAGGGTTCTACGTAAAACCTGTATGGGTTCCCCAAGAAAGACAATTCAAGCATCTTTAACTCTTTACTGCACGGTGTTGCCATATGGCAACAATTAATTTATCTCCAATTTTTTGATAGGCAATAATACAAAACTACTATTTTCCTATGTAACTGGAAAATGGGGGCTTTAACTTTGACATAAGCAAAAAAATGCCATGCCACATGACCAGGAAGTGCATAATTTACCAATTATTTATACAATTACATAATTTACCAACTACCAACTAGAAAAACTCTCTTAGTTGGTTCTTTAAGGGATCTTTAAGGGTCCATTGGATAATTAAGGGTTCTTAGTCTCCTAAAAAGGTTGGCACACTTTCTGATCAATATTTGTGTTTATATACAGCACACTCTTAAAAAAGAGGTTCTTTAATAATGCTTTAGAATTCATTGGATAATTAAGGTCCTTATTTCCAAAACAAAATGGTCCTACTTGGAAAACTTTCTGATAGAGAGACACCTTTAAAGGTTAGCAAAGAGGGACAACAACAACAACAAGAAAAAAAAAAACGAATAATGTCGACACCTAGAACCTGTGATGAGTTTAAACTGTAGCTAAATGCACCTTCTTGGCTCTCCAATGTTCTTTAAGGGTCCACTGGATAATTAAGGCCCCTTCAGGCCCCATAAAATGATTGGACCCCTTTCTGGTCACTATATACTGTTATACGTATATAGTCTTAGAAAAATAGGTTCTTTAATAGTACTTTGAGAATTCACTGGATAATGAAGGGTTCTTATGTCCAAAAAAATGGTTCTACTTAGAAACCCTTTCTGGTAGAGAGACACATTTAAGGGTTCTAAATTTTCCTCACTGAAATGGTTCTTTGGTTTGTTTATTCGGGCAGAACCCTTAATGGTTCTATGTAGAATCTTACAACGAATGGTTTCCTTTTTTTTTTTTTTTTTTTAAATCAGAAAATATTCCGGAGGCTCCCTGCGGTGGAAGGAAACACGTACAGTATGTGCCGAGAACATAAGAGAAGCGGACGAGTGGAAAAGGCTTTCTCAGAAAGAGCGGGAAAATGTGCTGAGAGCTAAAAGGTCATGCATGATTCAGGTGTAAAGAAACGGCGCTCTTGCCGAGATAAGATAACAGGAGAAGGGAGGGAGAGATGAGAGAAGGGATGAGTGGATGTGAGAGAGAGAGAGAGAGAGAGAGAGAGAGAGAGAGAGAGAGGTAAAAGTAAATGGTAAAAGCAGACAAATAGACTTTTGCTGACGAAGGACGCTGGAGTGAAGTTTGTGCAAATAATTAATAAAGACGTGAAGAATGATGACACGGAGTTCGGATTCGAATCGGACGCATGGGTTCTTTGGTTTGTCCCAGTAGCAGAACATGCATTTAGAAGTTGTGAAGTGACTCAATAAGATGGATTTTATTTCATTAATTTATTAATGAACTCAAAACATTCTCCATCTCCATGGGTGCATCTTTCAAGCGGGAAAATCGAGAGGAGACCCGAGATAACTAATGTAAGATGGGGGAAAGGGGGCGGGGTTTCCAAGGCAGCAGTCAATATCGGAGAGTTCAAAACACCTACGCAACTGTCAGTCATTCCAGATTCATATGTTGATTGGCTCATTTTTGGGCAAATAAAAAAAAAGACTGCTCTTTTTCCATGTTTTGAGTGATAAATAATTAGCGTAATTAGCATACCCCAACATTAAAATGTGGAGTTCCTACACAAACTGCGTAAAGGTGGGCAGGTCTGCTAATGTGATCAGCTGATCCTGATCAGCTTCAATTCGTATAATTGTCAGTGATTTACCACAAAATCTCTTTGCACTTTACCACTGATTGGCTTTTATCTGGTACTGAAATTTTTGCCTGGTTGTTCCTCTCATCTTTGTAGAACCCTACAACAAAGCGTTTTCCTATCAAAAACAGTTGCAGATAAAATTCTTTTGGGAAACTACTATCCAGTGAAACATAAAGAACCTTTGAAGGATTCCTTTGTTTAAGAGTACCAAGTACCAAGATGGTTTAGCTACAGTACATTTTAAACACCTGATAAGTTCTAGGTACTAAAAAAAAAAAGATCTTCAAGATTTTCTTCAAGGGTTCATTAGATAATTAAGGTTTCTTAGCCTTCTAAAAGTGTTCTACTTGAAAGACTTTCTGGTATTGAAGAGTTCTACATAGAACGTTTAAGATTTCCACCACAGGGACAACCAGAGAAGCCTTAAACATTGTAAATTTTCTACCGTAAAGAGTTATTAGGTTTGTCCAACTGGCAGAACATTTAAAGGTTCAACAAATGGTTTCAGAAAAGATTAAAAGTAAAGCAACGCATGGTTTGTCCATGGTTTGTATTATTTGGTTTGTCCAAGTGGCAAAACACTTAAACGTTCTATGTAGAATCATACAGTAAATAGAACATTTTTAGAAAGCTTGAACTTTCCAAGAAAGCATTTACTGGGGTTTTCTTTTTCTTTTTTTCTCTTTCTTTTTTTTCTTTTTTTTTTTTTTTTACAAAAACATGTACACACAACTTTACAAAATTCAATGAGGCCCAAATCAGCTTTAAAGAAATCCAGATGTAGATTTAGATCCCTAATGAACGAGCCAGAGGTGACGGTGGCCCTGAGATGAGCTGGACTCAACATGGGAACCCATTTCTCCAACTGAACTGGAAGCCTCCTCTTACTGCGAGCCAGTCGTTTCATTCTAATTTGGCCTCTTAGCCTCCTCGAAGGGTAAAACGAGAAATCAGGCCACCAGCCAGATCTTCCAACCGTTTACAGACACATCATGCACTCTGGAGTCTGAAGCTCAAACTTTTGCTGAGTAGCACAGACAGAATTTGGTGAGCTGGATGATATAAGCGCTGATTTGAATTCATTCCAGCAATAAAGAATGCAAGTACTCCTAAATCAGTGTCTTGGTGCATCTATAGTGGAATCACAGGGGGAGGTAAAGTGGCTTCTTGTTACCTTTCTTGGCCATGTCTTTGTGTAAGTGCTGAATAAGTGGCAGCATTCCTTTGCTGTTTCCCATCACATATTGACGTTAAATTATTTTCTCGAACGAGACAGAGAAACGATCTCGGTCCAGCTGAACCTCTCCACCATGCTGTTTAATTAGGTTTTTTTTTTTTTTTTTTTAAGGGAGATTCTGTCAAATGTATGCATGAATGCTTTATTTCTCCCATCATAAAAGTTTCCATTTTTTGTTCTTAGTATCATTTCAGGTATCGACTAAAGTTCAACTGAAAAAAAAAATCTTCTAAATCAATGAATATTTTGAAGTGCTAAAGCAATTTTCTTAAAAAAAAAAAAAAAAACTCTTGGATAGAAATGTAGCTTAAATGGACAGAAGCAAAGGTTCACTAAGAATATCTGATTGGGAATTTATTAGTGAGATTATGACACACTACATCACACATTCAGACCATAAGGTGGTTCATCGGCATGACGTCGATACCTTACCGACGACATATTGTTCCACTAACAGGCCCTTGAATCGGATAATAATAGCAGACATGCTAAGCAGTTGGAGAAGAAATCGAATGTACAGACGTCAAAGGTCACTTACATACACCACTCATCAGAATGATATTCCTGCTGAAACACTCGTCAAACGTTTATTTATGAAGCCCAAGATCATAAGCATGCACCAGTGGGCTTTATTCCTACTTATACCAGAGTGCTGTTGAATTCTGGATTCTGATTGGTCATTATTATTTTTATATATATATATATATATATATATATATATATATATATATATATATATATATATATATATATATATATATATATATATATATAAAATAACAGCAGCTCTGACAGCCGCAAATCACAGGTTTATATTAATGTGTTCTTTAATACGTCATCGTTTCTGTAGTAACAGCTCATTCATGAAGACTTGTATTACGATGGACCCGCTACAGATAAATGGATGTATGTCCTCAATGTGTCTCCGAAGACTTAAATAGCTGGAAAGCAATTATGCACAAAATAACAATAATGATACTAATAATTATAAGTAATCCCGAAGGTAATTACAATGCATTTTGGTTTATCATTTTTCAGGGTTTAATTAAAGTCATTCCAGCGTCTGATATCGGTCCCTTTAGACTTGACTATTATTCGGCAGTCGGTTTTTAGTGTCGTTCCTTCCACATCCGTGCGTACAGGAGAGTAAATTAGCACGGCTGCAGCTTCGTGGTTAAACACAATAAAATCAGCTGATGTTTATCCATAAAGTTGAAGAGCTTTATAGATTTATTGATATTAGTGCTAAGCGGGGGTGTGGGGGGGGGGGAATACTTTTGCAAAGCACTTCACGCAGAGCACTGGGATCATGAAAGACGTATGTGATCGCAGGATGAACATAGACAGAAATGCACACAAATACACAGAATGGTCATCAAGAACATACAAAACAAATGTTATTGTAAGTTCGAGTTTGCTGGAACCCTGCGAGATTTTGAAATACAGCTCATGAATCTCTCGAGGCAGATCATTATCTCGCGCGAGCCGAGTAAGATGATTGCATGGATATATCACTGTTTTACACACGACGGGACGATTAGCGACGATTGATTCCCGCTCACGAGGCTGTCAGAGCCGTACTTACTATAAAGCAATGATTATGAATGATATCAGTGACTTTGTAAACTTTCTGTCGTCAGTGAAAAGGATTGATGGGACGGTGCATGCTTGAGTGAACTTAAATAAAATGAGGCTCTGATTTAGTAAGAAAGCAAATCACGTGTGCTAACATGCATGTGGAAAGGGATAAACAGGCTTTATAATACTGTACAGAGCTGCATGATCGTTTCTATAGTAACGACACATTCACAGGGTTTCGTACGGCGGACGCTCCACATCGTCTAAGCCTGATGATAAACAGATTAAAACACATATTACTTAACAAATAAATTACTTTAAATACATTACTTTGTTTAGCTGTAGTTTTCTATTTTAGCATTTTTTTTTTTTAATTCATGATTTCTTTTGTTTGTTTGTTTGTTTTTTGTAGCTTTATTTTTAGTGTTTGCTACCTATAGTAACCCTGATACCATCTTGCTGGTTTTTATGGTTTTTATTGTTTTTTTTTTGTTTTTTTTTCTTAAATCTGAAATCCACACCACTTTAATGCACACGGTGCAATAAAATCCTCCCTAATGAACCACTCACACACAGAATTGCTCCCACGGAAACGTTCATTTGTCCATTACGGCGTCCGTTTACAGAAATATTTCTCAGATCACAGCACGGATTTACACACCCCAGTCTCACAGAAAAAAAACAATAATAATGAGCTCGTGAAAAATCTCTCTGTCGGGCTTGCAAGTCATATGGCAACATGATACGCTAATACAGGGATTTTTTAAAACATTGGAAACGTCCCGTATCCTAAAAAACCCTGCGTCACCGTATCGTGTTGCCATGGGACTAATTACGTTTGCAGACAAGAAGTTAGGCTTATATCATGAGCCAGATAAGTCTAATCATATGTTGTGAAAAGCACAAACTTTACCCAATATGGTTAAAAACATATTGCGTATCGTAGTGGTAGAGGTGGGCGTGGTTAAATTAGATCGGTCAGAATAGGCTTGCGATATTATCCTCCTCACACGATACTGTATTATATGATATCACCTGCGTTTCGCATTGGAGCTTCACAAAAACATCGGACTATGCTTGATCACTCAAAAATACAGTACGCCAGTCTATTTCTCCACAATAAAATGACCAATCAACATATGAATCTGGAATGATCTGCACCCTCCAATAATAACAGACACTTCCTGGAGGCTCCGCCCGCCCCTTTCCCGAATATTTTCAGTTCATTAACGCGAAATAAAATCTAGCAGTGTGTGTTTGAGATGATTAATATTAGACACGTACACTGTATATTTCAGACGGAACAAAGATGTCGATTCAAACAGTTTAAGTAGAACTACGACGAAGTGTCAAATCTAATACTTTACAAATGATGACACTTAGAAAGTGATTAAAAACGTCCTTGAGCGGCATCGACAGAGAAAATGGCAGCCACGTGGACGTTAAATGAAATGTTTATCGCACGTTACTGCAAAATCACTTCCATAGTAATATTACTACGCACTCTTGTACTTCCCTTAAGGCTGAAACGGTGGAACTGCTCATTCTCCTGCATGTTTTAGGATGAAGATTCTGGACGATTCAATCATTTATCGCGATATTTTCAAATGGAAAATCACGATGAGGGAAAAATCCGTATCGAACAAGCCCAGAGCTGAACGTGGTCTACAGAGCATACAAGTGACAGTTTGATATGCGTTTAAGCTGCACGCTTTTTTTTTAAACTCAACAGATTCAACCTGCTCTGTTTTTACTCTGTTTTGAGACACGGTTCCAGACAGTGGAAGGACGAGGGCTTTAGTCAGGTGCTATTCATCAAACCCTTAAGGTCAAGGACACGCTGACCTCATTAAGTATATCTAAACAATCAGAGTTGTTCTGACCTGGCCAGTGAAAAAACACCCAACTCGGTGATCAACTGGACGATGACGTCATTCTCGCTGTCTCCAGCTCCTGACCTCACCTCACTGAGGTCCTCCATCCAAACTTGATGCCTCGTTCCAGCTGCACGCACTCGTGAAAATCCTAATGAATAATGTACGTGTATGTGTGTGAGAGAGAGAGAGAGAGAGAGAGAGAGAGGTTTGAGTAGCTCAGTGAAGGCACTGGCCCAGAGAAGAACCACCAGGGATGAAATATAATATGATTTGATATTGCATATATATATACATATATATGCCACACTGAGAAACCGTTCAGAAATGATCAACCACAACCACACTGTACAGCTTGGCTCAACCATACTCAAATCAACCAGGACAGCCGGAAACCTCAGGGTGACATTTGATGACCACTTGACCTTTACAGACCACATTTCAATAACTGCATGATCCTGTAGGTTAATTCTGTACAACATCATGTACAAATCAGACCCTATCTCACTGATCAGGCCACACGGCTACTAGTCCAGGCGCTTGTTATCTCAAAACCGGACTATTGCAACGCACTACTCCCGGGCCTCCCCTTCAGATGATTCAGAATGCAGCAGCACGCCTTGTTTTCAACCAGCCCAAAAGAACCCATGTCACACCCCTCTTCATCTCCCTCCACTGGCTTCCTCTAGGAAGGCCTTGATGCTCACCTTAAGGTTTATGTTCCCTCACGCAACCTGCGATCACTAACAATCGACGCCTGGTGGTGCCTACTCAGCGACGCATGAGGTTCCTTTCCAGAACCTTCAAACTGTTTGTTTGGAAACAGTTCTCCGCTTGATATATCGTTTTGCTTGTATTTCCTCATTTGTAAGTTAAAAGCATCTGCTAAATAAATAAGCGTGAATGTAAACGAATGGTTTGAGGAACACGGCAGAGAGTTCAAGGCGTTGAACTCGGCCTCCAGATTCCCCAGATCTCAATCCGATCGAGCGTCTGTGGGATGACAAACAAGTCAGATCCATGGAGGCCCCACCTCACTACTTACAGCACTTAAAGGATCTGCTGCTAAGGTCTCGGTGCCAGATACTACAAGACACCTTCAGAGGTCTTGTTGGAGTCCATGCCTCGACGGGTCAGAGCTGTTTCGGTGGCACAAGGGGAGGGGGACCTACACAATATTAGGCAGGTGGTTTTAATGTTATGGCTGTTCGGTGTATTTTCTTTCTCTTCATTTCTGCTCTTCAGTAAAGTTTTCAGATTTGATTTATTCATTTTTTTTAATTTTCGTTTAGTATTTTATAGACCTTAAAGAAATCGTCTGAATTATTGTCAGAAACCATGAGTAACACTTTCTATGAAGGTCATACCTATAATAAACTATGAACTCATTCATGCCATGTTATAATGCATTCATAAGGCATTACACACACTGTCATAATTATTAATGAAAATCCATTTTCACACTTTATAGCTTTATAGCCATCTCTATTATGCATTATGAATTATTAACATGATGCATTATACTGTAAGTAGCGTTCATAACATCATATTAGCACTTGAGTGCATTATGAGAAGACACAATGGTGACATAGCGTGTTATAAGCACTACGTATAATGCATTCTTTTAACAGTTCATAAATGTAACGCCGATTCATAAGTAATGTGTAAAGAACAATGTTTATAATGTCTTATGAATGCATTATAACATGTCATGAATGATATTTAGGTTATAATAAGAGATGGAGTTCGGTGATTATAATTCGTTATAAACACTTTATAAATG
>CM042565.1:14892012-14932012 GCA_023630585.1 Cranoglanis bouderius | reverse complement strand
CCTGTAACGACCTGCCATGAAGACGAATGCTCTATTATGTTTAATATACATTTATTAGCATTTTCTTTTGTTTGTCATAATGCATTATAAGCTGTAATACAGATACTACACCAGAACTTATCCAAAGCGCTTTATCTGATCATGATATTATAATCTGTTATATGTGTGACATCATATATTTGTGTTTTATAGCTATGAGTGCTTATAAGCATTGATTATAAGGCATTATAAGGTGTTATTAATGCTATATAACATAATGCATTACGAACGATGGATTCGTAGGAAGTGTTTTTCACGTTGTCTTATCTCAAACCAATTTTATCAGCAGGAGTCATTCATAAAGCAGTAAGACCCGAAGGACACATACTCGGGCACACACACACACACACACACACACACACACACACACTTGTGTAAAACCGTATAACAGGAGCTGATGAGCTGAGTAAACAAAGCACAGCTGAGCGCAAAGGCTGTAAATCCTGTGAAGTCAACACACACACACACACACACACACATACACACACACACACACACACACACACTACAATTTTGCTTTATAAAATCTGTTAAAATAAAAATGTTAAAAATTCTACAATTAATTTTTTTTTTTTTTAAATCATCCAATTTGGTCACATTGTTTTTTTCCTTATATCAATATCACTGATTGGTTAAACAGTCATGATAATTAAGCATTCCAGCACACACACACACACACACACACACACACACACACACACACACACACACACTCACACACACACACACACACACACACACACACACACACACACACACAATGCAAAAGCAGGTGTACCTTAGAAATAGGCATCTGTGAGCCGGCCGTGCGTCTGCGAGGTAGCGAGTAGAAGTCGCAGCTCGTGTGTGTGTGTGTGTGTGTGTGTGTGTGTGTGTGTGTGTGTGTGTGTGTGTGTGTGTGTGTCAGTTTAGGTGCAAGTCCACTAAGAGTCAATAGATGCCCTTTCTTTTCTTGGCTACTGTCTATTTATTACTGTCTGTCTATCTGTCTGTCTGTCTCACACCCCCTGTCTCACACCCTTTATTACTAGTCTGTCTGTCTGTCTGTCTCTCTCTCAGTTTCCCCGTTCATTCATGCTCCCGTTCCCTCGCTCGCTCGTCGCCACTCTACAGTAATTACAGCCGAGCGTGTACACGCTCGCGGCTGCTGAGCCATTGGAGGGATAGAGAGGGGTGGAGGACAGGATAGAGGGAGGGGCAGGGAAAGGGATAGACAGAGAGAGAGAGAGAGAAAGAGAAAGAGAAAGAGAGAGAGAGAGAGAGCGGCTGCAGTACCCGTGCTCTTCTCTCTCTCAGGAGACTCGCGTCCCGCACCTCTGTCGGCTATTTTTAGCAGCCGTGAAATCAAAGCCCCGCAATGAAAAATGGGCTCATGCCACACACACACACACACACACACACACACACACACACACACACACACACACACACACACACACACACACACACACACAAAGCCCTCAATGGCTGTCTCTGATGTAAATTTGGGTCACAAACCATAACACACTCTCAAGGTCATTCAGTACTGCTGTCATCTTTACTGTACATTATTAGATTTACACTGGGCTACAATGCTAATGCTAATGTAGCTAACTAGCCGTCTGTATCATGCAAATTAATATTCACGTTCATAACAACTCAACAGAATCGAATCATATGCAAAGTTACAAAGGTTCGAGCTCCACCCAGTTCTCTCAACACGGCTGATATCTTTGGTGCACTTTTCAGGCCACGAGATTCAGAATCGTTAAGGCTGCAGTCTGATTGGTTCTCTACATTTCCATGCACTGACATCTAATCTAAAACCGGCTTTTGAACACGATGAGCTTATCCGATGCCACGCCGTGTCCACAGCATGTCCGATATCGTTCGCGCAGTTTTAGTTTTAAAAAAAAATTCAAAAATCTGATGTTTGTTGACAGGTGACGGGAAAAGGTCTGTGATTGGTCGTTTGCCATGTCAGTCAGTCAATTATTCTTTTTATGAAAGTGGGCGTGGTTAGAGTTCATACTTTTATAACTCCATGTAAATAAATTCCAACCATGTTGCAGGATCTCAATAAAAATAGAAACTGTATTAACAGACTTCTGGGTTAAGTCCGCCTACTGTGTGTGTGTGTGAGGGGAAAAAAGTGATTCGTTCCAGATCTTTAAATAAATAAATAAAAAAAACTGGACTAAAAATGTAACCTCAGCCATTTTTCTGTTTAATGTAAAAACTAATAGCAGCTGTGAAGTGGGAACGCTGAATAATACAACACTGTTTCCTTTTATAATTCATGACCTGCTGCAGCCACTGAGTGCTGTAAAGTGTGTAAAATAGTAAATGGCAAGTCGTGGATGGAAGGATGGAAGGATGGATGAGACGAACTGTATACACCAAGAACAATAAATAATTTAAACATATACTTTTATATAAAACTATGTTTGAACAGAATCTGTGCTTCAAGTAATCAGGCTGTGTTAGTTACAGAGATATGTGGAAGAAGAAGATAAAGGAGGAGGAGGAGGAGGGAAAAGGAGAGGAAGAAGAAGAAGAACAACAACAACAACAACAACAAGACGATGATAAAGAGTAAAAGAAGATAAAGGAGAAGAAGAAGAACAACAACAACAACAACAAGATAAAGGAGGAGGAGAAGAAGAAGAAGAAGAAGAAGAAGAAGAAGAAGAAGAACAACAACAACAACAACAACAACAAGATAAAGGAGAAGAAGAACAACAACAACAAGAACAACAACAATAACAACAAGACGATGATAAAAGAGAAAAGGAGAGGAAGAAGAAGAACAACAACAACAACAACAAGATAAAGGAGAAGAAGAAGAACAACAACAACAACAAGAACAACAAGACCATGATGAAGGAGAAATGAAGAAGAAGAACAACAACAACAACACAATGATAAAGGAGAAAAGCAGATAAAGGAGAAGAAGAAGAAGAAGAAGAATAAGAAAATAAAGGAGGAGGAGGAGAAGAAGAACAAGAACATCAACAACAACAAGACAATAAAGAAGAAAAAAGAAGAAAAAGAAGAAGAAGAATTTTCAAACACTGAACACTAATCACACAGATTTAGACAGAACTGAATGCAAAATAAAGACAGATAAAAACAGAGACAGAGAGAGAGACAGACAGGCAGAGAGAGAGAGAGACAGAGAGACAGAGAGAGAGACAGACAGGCAGAGAGAGAGAGAGAGAGAGAGAGAGAGAGAGAGAGAGAGAGAGAGAGAGAGAGAATGACAGACAAAGAAATGGCTACAAACAAAAGAGAAAGACAGAGAGACTGTCTTAGGGAATGCTATCATGTGAACATGTCCTATCTCTCTCTCTCACACACACACACACACACACACACACACACACACACACACACACACACAGAATCATTCTTCAACACGCTGTGATCCCAAGTTTTTGCCTGTGTGTGTGTGTGTGTGTGTGTGTGTGTGTGTGTGTGTGTGTGTGTGTGTGTGTGTGTGTGTAGCGTACGTTTACCATTTTAATTGGACATTCTGACTTACAGCACTCTGATCAGTCACTCTTCTCATAACAACGCTACTCTGATGAAGTTCATGAAAAATGAACGTATTAAAACCATTAGGAGAGAAAAGAATAAAGCGCTCGGTAAAAACAGCCATCTGTCATTTACCGCTTAAGGATGATTTATCAAACAAACAATACATTTCTCCATCACTCTCCCTTTAATAACCCGTAATGCAGTGTTAATCACATCGCGACGTGGAGAAGTGAAAACTACACGGAGGAAAGAATAAATGTGGCGTGTGAGCGTTACATCATCATTACCCGGCCACCTCAGCTACCTCGGCGCGTGCCACGCAGGCGTTATTAATCGCCCAAACATTTTCCTTTTCTGAGCGCGAGAAAAAACACGATCCATCAGAGTGACTGCGCCGACGTTTAAAGCGTGGAGAGAGAGAGAGAACTGATCCAGAACTGATGTCTCCGAATACGACCACGTCGGATCGAAAAAACACGTCAGATGGATCTGAAAGCCGAATTAACACGTCATATCCTTTACGCACTTTTCAGGCCACAAGCTTCAGGATCATCAGGCCGCAATCTGATTGGTTGGCTACAGCAGTCGTGCGCTACACCTGGCTTCTGAAGTAAAATTGATATAAATTGATATTTTCATATCAGCACGACGAGTCACTGGACTGAAAAAGGTTTACATCTTTAAAATTAAAATCGCAAACTGGAAACAAAGAAAGAATGAAATAAAAAAATAAACACAAAAATTACACTGAAAACAAAAACTTTGGATGAATTTTTTTTTTTAAAATGCGTCAACTTAAAATTTAGCAACAATTTTTTTTTTTTTTTCATTTTTAGTTTAGTTTTAGGTTGTTTTTTTTGTGCAGTTATAAACCGTATGTGCGTTACTAAATGTATCCTTGAACAGGATAAAAAAAATAAATGAATGTCTGAGTCAAATTTCCACTCTATAAATGTTTTCTCTTTTCTGTAACAATATAAAAATAATAATTTTACAATTTCAACACTCAAAAGCTTCAAGCCTCTTCCCCCCCACCCCCCCCCCCCCACCCCCCCCACCCCCCCCCACCCCCCCTTGCTGATGTTAACACACGGAAACCGAACAGCGTGTCAGGAATTCCACGTTTTGTGCGATTAATATCTAGATGAGGTTCTAGAATCGCAAAAATAAATAAATAAATAAATAAAATCAGGTGCATAAAATGCTGAACATTTTTTGTAATAAGGAGTCGTAGTTGGTTCACATAGCAGAAGGGGCGGAGCCATAAATAAGGAATAAAACACTTGGGGTTGCGCAGTTACAGGAAAATAATCAGCAACTGGGTGGTGTGATGAAGCGGAGTTACTGTTACCACCACAAAGTCGATTAACAGCACGTCCTGAAGTGTTTTATTCCTCTTTGTTTGTTTGTTTGTTTGTTTTTTTGTAAAGAACAACATGTCATACTTTTTATCTGATTACAGTTACATTTGATGTTGGAACGTCCACAAAACAAGTTATCAGACAGTCCAGTCCCTCCAGGATTTCACGATTCTGCGACCGCAGGAATTAATGCAAAATCAAGCAGACGCTGCAGTATTACATATAATATATCGAACATGAGTGCAGCCAAAAGGTCTCATTTACCAAGAAACATCAGTGCGAAAGATCGTGAAAGACTGTTTAGTGCATTGCGGTTTCATTCCGATTCAAGTGGTTTTCCGCAAAAAGAAAAAAAAAAAAAGCACAAAAATTTTGAAACAAGCCACCGCGAAATCGAACATTTTTGGCCGCGAACTCTGTGAAGTCCTGTACGAACTGAGAGTCATTTGTTCGCAAGGCTCTTTTTTAATTCGATTTAAAGAAAACTGTCCGTTGACTTAACACACACAAGCTGGTTTTTACACTCCTCTTATTAATCTTGTAGCGTGTTAAAGAATAGTGCGCCACACACACACACACACACACACACACAGACACATACACACACACACGTCACCACTCAGATGTCAATCACACTGGCAGGCACTTAGCGATTATTTCTAGCCCGTGTGAGGTCGACATTCTGTTTCAGACTCTTAGACATTTACAGAGAGCGATTTATAAATAAAGACGCTGGAATGTAGCGAGCGATCGCTTTTAGTAACCGGATAAACGGCACAGCGTCCTCTTCACACACACGAGGTTTTGTTATAAGCTGTGAAATTTCAGCAGCACGCAACAGTTTCTCATGTGCTTGATGTGCTTGAGTGTTAACGAACTAATTCCTCGACACATTCGGAACGTAGTCTGATGGGCTATCCGAAGTATCCGGGTTTTCTCTCGTGGTGTCACATTTTTGAGCCGAGAAAACACGATCCAGCTGTTGCGAGAGGTCGGTGAATGATCGCTTTATGCAGCTGGGTAAATTTGTCTTTCTCATGCGCCAACTCGACTTTAATGCCATCCAGAAGGCGATGTTTGGATACGCGGGTGTGTGACGAACACATAGGCTTGTGTGAGTGTGTGTGTGTGGCTTGGTGTTGTGTTAAATGGGGGGGGGGGGGGGGGGCGGATAATGACGGGACTAGACCTCGGACACGTCCCGGAATAGAAAGAGAACCAGACAGGGCTGAGAGTTATCTTTTAGTCAAGGTACAAATACTGTATATACTCGAGTCAGGTATCACACCTTGAGTGTGTACTAAAGCTAATATTATACTTAGGGTTTATGCTTGAGTATTATGCTGAATTCTCAAATCTGATTGGTCAGAAGGTGTGGATTAATTTTCTAGAGCATCAGATGCAGATCAGAGGCTTAAAAACGTACACAGGTTCTTCCGTGGAAGTGGTAGTAGTTAAGACTTGTGGTGTAGTACTGCTCAGAAGGTCGTGAGCTCAAGTCCCAGCACTGCCAAGCTGCCAGTCCTGGGCCCTTGAGCAAGGCTCTTAACCCTGCACTTGTATAAATGAGATAAATGAAAGTCGTTTTCTGGGGCGTCTGCCAGATGCTGCAAGTGTATAGCAGAAGCCGCATTAATGTACTAAAAATGCGTGTAATCACCGTCATCATACGGTGAAGTCTTCTGCAAACATTTAGCATTTATCAGTCAGTACAGGATTTCGAGGAGGTTTTTTTTTTTTTTTTTTTTTTTTTTGTGATTATTGCGGCCAGAAATGCTTGATTTTGCTGCGGCTTTTTTCAAAATTCAGTGAGTTTTTTTGTGCATTTCTGTGGAAAACTACTTGAATCGAAGGGGGCTTTGGTTGAAAAATCGCCTTGCGATGGCGTCACATTGTGCCTTGGTGATGATGTCATCTGACGCGTCTTGGCCCAAATCCGCGGTCATTTTGGAAAATTGCGAGCGCCTCAGAATATTGCGGAGTTTCTTTGATTTTGCGATCGCAAAAAGAAATCCTGGAGGGACTGATTCATGGAAGGAGCCTCCGCTGTAACTTTTCCAACATCTTCAGGATGCGATTTCTTGAAAACACGACAAGCTGCATTTCGTTATTTTGTCTTAACTTCAAGAGCGAGAAAAAAACAATTTCAGCAACATCGAACATAATCATGAATGGATTTTTTTTTAAGTATGTTGTATTGTTGTCACGGATTCCTCCTCCTTAGTTTTGTGTTGGTTTCAGTTTTGGTCCTGTCTCCATCCCCACCTGTTTGGTATTAGTTCTCAATGAGTTTGTCTACTTATCCCCTCTTGATGTCATTTTTTTTTTCTTTTGCGAAGCCTCCTTAATTGTACACACAAATAATTAATTTTACACACTCGTGTCCTGCCTCAACATACCTAATCTTACATTGTTGTAAAGTAACACTTACTTTTCCGGCCTTTGGTTGCCCCCGTCCCAACTTTTTTGAGACGTGTTGCGACCATCAAATTCAAAATTACCTTATTTTATTCTTAAAATGGTACATTTCCTCAGTTTAAACATTTGATATGTTTTCTATGTTATATCGAGAATAACATACGGGTTTATGAGATTTGCAAATCATTGCATTCGGTTTTTATTTACGTTTTACACGGCGTCCCAACTTTTTTGGAATTGGGGTTGTACTTAAAACCCAATTTGAATCACGTATTATTCTTAATACCTTTATAATTGAGGAAACTAATATCCTAAATGTAAATACATAACCAATGCTCATATATCTGAGGCAACTATCATCAATAGATCCATCCATTTTCCGTTCCGCTTATCCTACACGGGGTCACGGAGAGCCCGGAGCCTATCCCGGGGATCTCGGGGCACAAGGCTGGGGGAAACCCTGGACGGGGTGGCAACCCATCACAGGGCACAATCGCGCACGCATTACAGACACAATCAGCCTACAGCACATGTCTTTGGACTGGGGGAGGAAACTGGAGTACCAGAGGTGCGAGGCAAACGTGCAAACCAGCAACCGGCAATTATCATACCGTAGGCGAATATTATATTGAAACGAAGTTGAAGTAAGGTGCATATTATATTAATGGCAAGTGTACGTGTGTAAGTAAGGGAACTACAAATAAACAAGGCAGGACTTCTGATCCAGGATCAGGTCTTTAAGTCTAAAGCATCATCATGCATTCATTGTTAGGGGTCGGGCGGATAGCAGCACGAAATGGTGGATCGGATATCTAAGAAAAGACGAACAAATTCCATCCGATCCTGCAGCCAATGGGAAAGATTGGAATTGGAAACTGGTAATGTTAACATATAAAGAGGATTTTGCTGGAACCTTATTTTATCAAGTCTACATATACAGAGACAACATTATAGCGTTTTTGTTTTTCTGTTTATTGTATGTGCCAAGTACGTGATTTCTGCTTGAAAGAGTTTCAAACAAATGAACAAATAAACAAAGTGGTTTTGTCCAAGTCATTTTTTTAGCTATGTATTTATCAGATGAATATCGATAGTCAAAGTTTTGGTATTTTTGGTAAAGAAAAAGTGTCATGGTGATTGATTACACGTTCACTACACATTTATTATTCATACCCCTGAGTAAATAATTCTTAAAACAAAACCAAAGTGTATTTCACCTCAGAATCCTAGTGCGCTTTTATAACCAGCGTTTCCTTCCCGTCATCTCAGACACGAGATTATTCCACTACCTCCGAGGTTAAAACGTGGATTAGATCGGACGTGTCGGTGAAGCAGAATGCAACTCCGTGTGGAAGCGAAACACTGCCAGCAAATCAGAAAAAGGATTTCGACTGCATCAAGTACCGTTTCTTTTTATAGCTCATGACAGGTAAAGAGGTGTGGGATTTGCCTCGGCCCGTCTCTCCGCACCGAGGAGAGGGAAAATTGGTGTTCCCGCGAGACAAGTAGGATTTGGCAGACTATATAGGAGACGGCGTGAAAATGCGACTCAGCAGCAAAGTGTAATAAAAGAATCAAGAATGGTTTCTGTCTCCTCTGGTGTTCATTCAGCTTCAAAGCCTGTTTATATTTATCCGTTGGCCTTACTGGGCAAGAGCTGTAGAGTGGTGAGTCATGTGGCTTTTTTCAGTCTACAGCCATTACTCACAATAAAACACAAAGTTCAGCTCTTATCAAAAGACCACCCGGTTTAAGGGGGGGGGGGGGTTGGGGGAGGGTGTTTTCTGGATTCTCTGCTGATTCGGTGCTCCCTTTTTCATATTCAACGCCACTTTATGAGATCCTGTCGAGCTCACGAGTCACTTCCTGAAGAATTATTAGGCTGGAGGTCGTAGTAAATATGGGAGAAGGACATCAAGATGTCGCTTTGTCGCTGCGTCAGGATTAAATCGGACTCCACGTGGGATTGTGCAGGAGGGAACTCGTCTATTCGGAGTTGACGCTTCAGCCGAATACATAACGATGAGCTCGGTTCATGGATAATAAAATCTTGACATGAGAATAATATAACATGATAATATACTGTCTGTGAAAAAACGTTGGAAAAAACAGAGTGACGTCAAGCGCTTCTTATCTCCCGAGCAATCGGGTCGAGGAGCAAGCGAGACAAACAAACACGGAGGACGAAGTGTTCTGTTAGTGGGCAAATACAAGGAGATTTACGATAACAGTAAAAATGACTTACGACAACGTGTCTATTTTTGGGATACGTGACGATACATGACGTCCCACTTTAACCGGATCTGCATACAGTCAAGTTGGACAAGCTCAAATGGTTATGATTTTCTGCCGCTGAAGCTACAGCGAAGACAAACAACCTCACTCGATTTACTGACATTTCTATTTCATCTGCATTACTACTACTACTAATAATAACTGCTTAATCGAATCTAGAGAGCAAGCTACTGTAGGCTAGTTAGTTAGCCGACACTAGCTAGGATCGATAAGAGCGTTGTTATGGTTACAATGTGCACATTGCGCTTTATTGTTGTGTTTTTGTTTTATTATATCAGCACTGCTCTGTGCAGTGATTTGTTGTTGTTGTTGTTGTTGTTGTTGTTGTCGTTTTCCATTTTCCAGTGTAAAAGCAGATTCAGTCATCCAATAATCTCACAAATATCAGTTTAATTCTTAACTTTGTATTTAGTAACTACTTGTGTGTATAAAACATGAAAACTTGCAAACATGATTAACCAACTGGGTTCTGCAGAGGATTGTGTCTTTAACATGTAAGGAATTAAACACTTTGGGGTTGTGACGTCATAGGAAAACAATCAGCGATGATAGCGGAGTTACTGTTGCCATCCCAAAGTGGATTATTTTTCTATTTTCCCAGCGAGTGTTTTATTCCACAAGAATTATACCACAAGAATTTGCCAATAATTCGAATTTTCACTTTATTAAAGAACATTAAAAATATTGTACTTTTTATTTGTTTATAGTTAATGTAACGTGAGTATCAGAGGCAGGACGCAAGTGAGTGAAGTTGTTTATTAGGGCAAATCCGTAAAAATAATCACACTCCGGGTCCGTAGTGTGAGTCAGTGAAGGGGCCTGAAGAACCAAACAAAAACAATTCGTATTCAAAGCAAGAAAACAGGTGTGGGTCTAAACCAGGAAGTGCAACTAGAAACCACGAGGAAGAGCTCAGAAGTTATAAATGCATGGAAAGACTTCGCAACGTTTCACAGACACGAGCAAACTAATCAAGAACTACTGCGGGGGCGGAGACAGGCCCGAAACAAAAAAAACAAAAAAAATGAAATGCAAACTTGACTTGAGCACATGACATTTGTCACCATGGGAACTGTGACGTGAAGGCGGAATCTATTATAGTTATAATATTTAATATTGTCTCATTCCCTCACCTCAGCCCCTCTTTTTTTTCTCTCTCTTGACGGTAATAAGACAAAAAAAAAAAAAAAAAAAAAACACGCAGCTTGTCATGTGACCAAGAAATCGCGAAATGAAAAAAAAAATGTCAGTTAGAACTTCAGCTCTGACTGTAACAAAGCGCTTACACTGGAGACTCCTTCCACAAATGTTAAGCAAACATTTCCTTTCGGAAAAATCCACATGGCTTTTAATCTGTTTGTGCGGAGCGTCCACCGTCCCTGTGTTAGGCGTTACTATAGAAACGATTCATGTTACAGAAAATGAATTCCGCAGCGCTGTGGTTTGAGTCGGTTACAATTACTGGATGGCGAGTCTGTAGAATTATGCGAAACGGCTCCATGAACTGAATCATGAATTATCTTTTAACAAATTTATGAACATTAGAGATTTAATTCTGCACCGATCCTCCGACTCACCCGGACGTCATATTCGTGTTAGTCACTGAAGCAGACTGATGTGCGTTAATATTTTGCGTCAGTTCAAACGGGGAACCCGTTCGTCACAGAGAGAGAGAGAGAGAGAGAGAGAGAGAGAGAGAGAGAGAGCGCAGAGAGTCTCAGGGTCTCGGGAGGGGAGAGATGCAGTCAGGGTGATGAGTCAGGTGATTAGTGAGAAGAGGACACACTGATTCTCTCCCACTGAGGAAACACACGAGGCGAGAGAGAAACCGCGGCGCCGCTCTCATCACAGCACGGGATTCACGACGAGCCCATGAGCCGAATCAGACCGGTTAAATCGGCATGGAGAACAGGAACCTGCTGTGAGCCGGGACCGGAGTCCAGCAGTGTCGCTTCAGACGTCTGCGTTTTCATCACAGCTTTAATCAAGCTTTAATAAACGCCAGATTAAGCGAGTGTGGTGTTGGAAGTGATGAGGATGACTTAACTCATTTACTACAGAAGAAAGAACACGCACACACACACACACACACACACACACACACACACACACACACACACACAGGATATACCGTGTGGAGAACAAGCTAGTGTGTGAGAGAGTGAGACAGCCAGTAGGAGAGACCGATGATGTGTGATTCATAAGCTCACTTACACACACACACACACACACGCACACACACACACACACACACACACATGCATGTCACCAAGAGTAATCAATAGTCCATTAGCAGAAGGGCACAGACAAATTAATTAATGTCTGTTAATAGCTTACGGTTCTCGTCTACACACAACACACGGAACATGAGACAGAACTGGTTTGGGTCAGATGTGGGTTATGTAATTATACAGTAGAAATGCTAGAACATGGCAGAGGATTATTATCTGATCAGCAGCGATCACTTTCTACTGATGGACGGAGTAGAGGAGGAATAACACAGCGTGTAGAGCGACAGATCCTACACTGACAGCTTCACCTACATGACGAGCGTGCAGGATGGAAAGATCAGTGATCATCGTGTGTATGACAACACTCGGGCTTGTGCTGTGATAGGACAATAGTCAATGATGTCCATATGTCCATAAAACAAGTTATCACTTACGTTATAGCAGCCGTAAACAGTCGTTCCTTCGCTTTTCGACTTTTAACATCTTTACCAGTTACAGATTTACCTCTGACTGTTACAAAGCGCTGACACTGGAGACTCCTTCCATAAATGTAAAAAAATAAATAAATAAAAATAAAAAATGTTACCCTACACAAAACTTAGAATCAACAATGTTTTCTTCTATTTAACAGCAGTCATGTTTAATGTTGTGGAACGTCCACAAAACAAGTTTCAGTTTTCACTTGCTCTATAGCAGCTGTAAACAGTCATGCTCTCGTTAGGATCTCTTTCTTGAGGTTAAAAAGACAACAAAAACAAAAATGTAGTTTATAATGTTACAGAGAAACTGGAACGAGCAAAGATTCCTTCAAAAAATGATCAATGGATTCATATGGGACTAAAATCCCAGCACTCCATGTGTAAAAAATAATCCAGTATAACTAGGGCTTCATGACTATTATGGCTAGTTAACGGTTAACGACTTAATACACACATAATGTGTAAGTATACAGATAATACAGACAATGTGTCCTAAACAAATATAAATACAGATACGAACAGTGGGCGGAGTATCGGTCGACTCAGAATAGGTGCAGGATGAAAGTAAAAAAAAAAAATTTTTTTAAAAAAGGTAATTAGTAAATGAATTGGTTTCAAAGATTGTTTTAACATACAGTGTTTTTCAATGTCCCTAAATGATCGTTCTCTACCGTTCTCAGTAATTCCTACAGAGTTTATACCAAAAAGATGCTTAAAGTAGTGGTTCCCAAATGTTTTATAACCAAGAATATGGATTTATTTCAATATTATTTTTTAAATAATATTTTTGGAGTTTCTATTGATATATAACTTTCCACTAATGGAACACATTAGGTCTTGAGTTCACTTTGGTGCTTGGACCCCTAAATTTAACAGCTTTGATAAAGTGGGTTGTGATTTCCACCAATGTAACGCAATTTTTTTTTTAAAGGACCCTGTGGTTATGCTTCTGGGATCCCTGGGGGTCCTCGGACCTCATTTTGAGAACCAGTGACTTAAAGAACTCCATTTATTTGATTAGCTGAAGCATTGCGAGTGCGTCCAAGCTTTATGGTAAATTCTGATAACGTAGAAGTTAGCCTAGCTGATCTTTCTGGAATGAAATAAACGCAAAAACTGAGGTAAATCTGATAAAATATAACCAGGGCGCAGTAGCAGCCTTCACGAAAAAAAATTTCAGGCGTAGACCGCGCCCATTTCTGGTTTAAATACTAAAAAATAGATATTTTAATTCAACACACACATCCTTACTTCGGGGAGCAACTGGCAACAAAATGAATCGAGCTAGTCATTTTCTTCCATAGTTCTAGTCTTGTGACACAGTATGACCAATCGGAAATGACGAAAACTGTCACGTGACTTCATTTTTCCCGTAACTTGTGTGCCAGTGCCATAGAGAGATCTCTCATTCCACCTAGCTACTGGATTAGCTTGGGGCAAAGTTATCATTATCTCCAGTGAGGTGAATAAAAACAATAATGATAACCATACACACACACACACACACACACACACACACACACACACACACACACACACACACAGCTTTAAAACAAGCTAATCCATAGCGTGAGTCATGCTATATCAATGGAGTGTGCTCCAAACTCGACAAACAGCTGCGAAACAAACAAACAAACAAACAGAAGGCTAGAACACAAGGAGGAGAGGAAAAAGACTGAGAGAAAAGCAAGAACAATCGCTTCCCTGATCCAAGCGGAGATAAAACACACGGCTCAGGGCATCTCTCTTTCATGTAAAAACCAGGATGAGAGGAATAATTAAGAGCAGGTGTTGAAGAGTGGAAGCTTTCCACATGCTAATGAGACACGGCTTTATACAGCATGTGCTGGAGTTTCCACTGATGCTATTATACGTATGCTTTTTTAATTATTATTTTTTATTAAACACACACAATGTTGCTTTGCCTTTAATACCGCAGAAAGAGAGCGA
The DNA here is from genome assembly GCA_023630585.1 of Cranoglanis bouderius. Taxonomy (NCBI): domain Eukaryota; kingdom Metazoa; phylum Chordata; class Actinopteri; order Siluriformes; family Cranoglanididae; genus Cranoglanis; species Cranoglanis bouderius. Next base: position 14,917,720 of record CM042565.1, on the reverse strand, counting down.
CAGTTTAAAGCCCAGGAAAAAGGAAAAAGAAAAAAAAATAAAACAGTGCGAATTTACATCCAAATATCATATTGTGACACCTGGAGATATTTCAACAATGCACAATAAAATAATGGAAATAACTAAAGAGAAAAACTGTATAGTTGGTTAAAATATAAGCTAAAAGCTATATAATTTTGTAATTTAATTATAAATGAAATATAAATTTAATTTAGAACATTTAGAAAAAATCGATCAAACTAAAAAAAGAATTGTCAACTTGTTGCATGTCATTTTTTTTCAATTAAAATATATGTTTTTATATATTTTATTTTATATATGTAGTTATATATGTGTGTGTGTGTGTATATGTGTGTGATGAAGTGTGTGAGGGAGTGTGTGATGGTGTGTGTGATGAATGTGTGATAGAGTGTGTGACAATGTGTGTAACGGAGTGTATGACGGATGGAGTGAGTGATGGAGTGTGTGACGGAGTGTGTGACGGATGGAGTGTGTGATGGAGTGTGTGACGGAGTGTGTGACGGATGGAGTGTGTGACGGAGTGTGTGACGGAGTGTGTGAAGGAGTGTGTGACGGATGGAGTGTGTGATGGAGTGTGTGACGGAGTGTGTGACGGATGGAGTGTGTGATGGAGTGTGTGTTGGATAGAGTGTGTGTGACGGAGTGTGTGACGGAGTGTGTGACGGTGTGTGTGACGGATGGAGTGTGTGACGGATAGAGTGTGTGACGGATGGAGTGTGTGAAGGATGGAGTGTGTGAAGGTTGGAGTGTGTGAAGGATGGAGTGTGTGACGGAGTGTGTGAAGGATGGAGTGTGTGACGGAGTGTGTGACGGGATGTGTGAAGGATGGAGTGTGTGATGGAGTGTGTGAAGGATGGAGTGTGTGATGGAGTGTGTGACGGAGTGTGTGAAGGATGGAGTGTATGACGGATGGAGTGTGTGAAGGATGGAGTGTGTGACAGAGTGTGTGAAGGATGGAGTGTGTGAAGGATGGAGTGTGTGAAGGAGGGAGTGTGTGAAGGATGGAGTGTGTGACGGAGTGTGTGAAGGATGGAGTGTGTGACGGAGTGTGTGACGGAATGTGTGAAGGATGGAGTGTGTGACAGAGTGTGTGAAGGATGGAGTGTGTGAAGGATGGAGTGTGTGAAGGATGGAGTGTGGGAAGGATGGAGTGTGTGATGGAGTGTGTGATGGATAGAGTGTGTGTGACGGAGTGTGTGACGGAGTGTGTGACGGTGTGTGTGACGGATGGAGTGATGTGACGGATAGAGTGTGTGTGACGGATGGAGTGTGTGAAGGATGGAGTGTGTGAAGGTTGGAGTGTGTGAAGGATGGAGTGTGTGACGGAGTGTGTGACCGGAGTGTGTGACGGAATGTGTGAAGGATGGAGTGTGTGATGGAGTGTGTGAAGGATGGAGTGTGTGACGGAGTGTGTGAAGGATGGAGTGTATGACGGATGGAGTGTGTGAAGGATGGAGTGTGTGACAGAGTGTGTGAAGGATGGAGTGTGTGAAGGATGGAGTGTGTGAAGGATGGAGTGTGTGAAGGATGGAGTGTGTGAAGGATGGAGTGTGTGACGGAGTGTGTGAAGGATGGAGTGTGTGACGGAGTGTGTGACGGAATGTGTGAAGGATGGAGTGTGTGATGGAGTGTGTGAAGGATGGAGTGTGTGATGGAGTGTGTGACGGAGTGTGTGAAGGATGGAGTGTGTGAAGGATGGAGTGTGTGAAGGATGGAGTGTGTGACAGAGTGTGTGAAGGATGGAGTGTGTGAAGGATGGAGTGTGTGAAGGATGGAGTGTGTGACGGAGTGTGTGAAGGATGGAGTGTGTGACGGAGTGTGTGACGGAATGTGTGAAGGATGGAGTGTGTGATGGAGTGTGTGAAGGATGGAGTGTGTGATGGAGTGTGTGACGGAGTGTGTGAAGGATGGAGTGTGTGAAGGATGGAGTGTGTGAAGGATGGAGTGTGTGACGTGTGTGTGTGTGACGGATGGAGTGTGTGACGGATGGAGTGTGTGAAGGATGGAGTGTGTGAAGGATGGAGTGTGTGACGGAGTGTGTGACGGATGGAGTGTGTGACGGATGGAGTGTGTGAAGGATGGAGTGTGTGAAGGAGGGAGGGTGGGATGGAGTGTGTGACGGAGTGTGTGAAGGATGGAGTGTGTGAAGGATGGAGTGTGTGACGGAGTGTGTGACGGATGGAGTGTGTGAAGGATGGAGTGTGTGACGGAGTGTGTGATGGATGGAGTGTGTGAAGGACGGAGTGTGTGACGGAGTGTGTGATGGATAGAGTGTGTGAAGGATGGAGTGTGTGACGGAGTGTGTGACGGAGTGTGTGATGGATAGAGTGTGTGAAGGATGGAGTGTGTGAAGGACGGAGTGTGTGACGGAGTGTGTGACGGAGTGTGTGACGGAGTGTGTGACGGAGTGTGTACCTGCTCAGTGGGGCTGAACATCTCTCTGCACTCCAGCTGAAGTTGCTTTTCAATGTTATCACTCAGACACTGACACACTCTCGTCTTCTGCTCCAATGAGTACGCCTCCAAACTCAGGAGACAGTCACACTTCTACAGAGGGAGGGAGGGAGACAGAGAGAGAGAGAGAGAGAGAGAGAGAGAGAGAGAGAGAGAGAGAGAGAGAGAGAGAGAGAGAGAGAGATTAAAAGAAAGGTCATGAGTAAAAGAGAGGGATAGAGACAGAGATTTCAAGAGATGGACATAGAGATAGAAATGGAGACAGAGGGTCATAAGGGGTAGAGTGAGAGGAGATGTAGGAGAGAGAGAGAGAGAGAGAGAGAGAGAGAGAGAGAGAGAGATGGAGAGGAAAACAGAAATCGAGGTCCTGAGTAAAGAAGATTGATACTGAAAGAGAGTGTGATGGAGATTGAGAGAAAACAGAGCGGCAGAAGGTCACGAGTGACAGAGTTTGTGTGTGAAAGAGAGAAAGAGAGAGGTGTGAGAGAGAAAACATGGAGAGAGAGAGAGAGAGAGAGAAAGAGAGAGAGAGAGAGAGAGAGTCAAAGAATGACAGAGAAAGAGACAAAGGAAGGGAAAATGTCAAAAATAGAAAGAAAGGAACAAATAAAAAAGAAAGAAATGAGACGGTGGATAAGGTGGGAAGAATGAAAGAAATGGAGAGGAAAAAAGATGGAGGAGAAATATAAAGAGAAGAGAAAGATAGAAAAGAGTGGATGAGAAAGAAAAAAAGGGAGAGCAAAGAAAAAAGCCAGAGTGGGAGAGATGGAGATAAGGGACACGAGGAAAAGAAAGGGATAGAGAAAGAGAGATGGAGGCAGAAATTTAGGGGAAAAAATATTTGAGGGTCACAAGTGAGTGAACTCATGAGCAAGAGAGAGAGAGAGAGAGAGAGAGAGAGAGAGAGAGAGAGGGAAAGAGAGAGAGTTTAGAGCCAATGAATAAAAGAGACAGAGAGGAAGAAAGGGAAAGCAATAAAGTGAAAACAAAGAGAGACAAATGAGAGAATGAGTGAAAGGGGTGAGGAGTGAAAGAAATGGGAGTGAGAGATGGAGAGAGGGGGAGAGTCAAATAATAAAAGTAAAAGAGTGGAAGAAAGGGAAAGAAAAATAAAGTGAAAAACCTCAAGAGATAGAGAAATCAGAGAGAATGAGCAAAAGGGGCGAGGAGTGGGGGAATGAAATGGGGGGGAGGAGGAGGAGATATGGAAAGACAAAAGAGAGATAAAAGTGTGTGATGGAGAGAGAAAGATTGGGAGAGAGGTAGAAGATAACAAGAGTCATGAGTGCATGAGAAAAAGAGGGATAGCAAGGAAAAAAGGGAGAGAGAGAGAGGGAGAGAGAGAGGGTCAAAGAATGAAAAACGAGGGGGAAAATGAAACAATGAAAGAAAGAGAGACAGAAATTGAGAGTGAGAGAATGAGAAAGGGAGAAGGGGGAAGAAAAATGTGAAGAGAAATGGAGAGTGAAGGAGAGAAAGATAGGGGGAGAGAGACGATAAAAAACGAGAGACGAGCGGGAGGAGAAGAAAAAGATGTGCAATTTCCTTTTTCACTGTTCTTTTATTAACGTTATTATCAGTCGAGACAATATAAATCGAACATCATTTATCATGGCACGCTGATACTGGAAGAGAGAGAGAGAGAGAGAGAGAGAGAGAGAGAGAGAGAGAGAGAGATAGCATGAGAGAGACCTTTCTATGAAGGTCAATGAACTATGAACACATTTACATCATGTTATAATACATTTATAAAGCATGTTGTTGTAAATAAACATGAAAGTGTGTGGCAATTTATTGCTACCTTTATCACGCATTATGTAAGGAGTAACTCTCTCTCTCTCTCTCTCTCTCTCACACAGATGGGCACGTTACCACGTAAACATAAAGTCCTGAAAACGTTACAAAGCACCGTGACTGTTTATGGGCGGAGTAATAACACTCGAGACTCCTCCCATAAATGTTACATAAACATCTCCTAACAAAACATTTCACCACATCGATGATTATGCATTTTTTTTCTTTTGTTAAACACGATTTTAAAGATAAAATCTGTCGTAGAAGTCCCTGTGTGTGAGCTGTTGCTATAGAAACGATGACGTATTGGAATGAGCGCATTAATATAAATCGTTCAGTCAGAATTATCGTCTGAGCCGTGCTGTTATAAAAATAAATAAATAAATAAATAAAAATGTATGCACGATGCTGGATTCTGACCAATCAGATTGAAGAATTCCGTTCGGCCATTTTAAGATTTGTTGACGTGACGCAGTACAATAGTGTTCATAACACATTATATCCTAAATACTGAAAAAACCTGTTGCATAGAACTTGATTATTTATAAACACATTGCTTATAAATGTTTTTTACCGTTCACTTGTTTTGAGCACGAAAGCAAGCCGTTTTATTCCTGTTGGCTAAAAATAGCCTATTTTGCGAACCTGAAAAGTAATTTTAGATATTTTTGGCCCATTAGGATTCTTCGGTGAATAAAAAGCACCCTGGAGGTCACGTGATGCTCAGCGACATGACGGTGCTATTTAAATCCATTAACTGACTCGATGGAATTTGAGCCTGTTTTGATCAATGCTGACCTTGGGCTGAGAGCATTTCACACTTGAGTAAAAGCAGAACACACGCAAAACCAACAAGGTGATGAGATTTCAGAAATCAAATTATGAAATCATAGTGAATAGTGCCAAGCCTTTTATTATTATTATTATTATTATTATTATTATTATTATTATTATTATTATTATTCGCTGAATTGTCATTGCTGAAATGAAGCTGAGAGATGGATGCTGCTTAATCAATTATTACAGAAACAGTAGAGAGTTTATCCATCCACCCATTTCTCATATCCTACACAGGGTTGCGGGGAGCCTGGATCCCAGGGAACTCGGGGCACAAGGCAGGGGGCACGCTGGATGGGGTGCCAACCCATCACAGGGCACAATCACACACACATTCACACACTACGGACAGTTTTGGAAATGTCAATCAGCCTACAGCGCATGTCTTTGGACTGGGGGAGGAAACCGGAGTACCCGGAAGAAACCCCCGTAGGACGGGGAGAACATGTAAACTCCATGCACACAGGGCAAAGGTGGGATTTCAAACCCCCAACTGCATACATGCGAGGCAAACATGCTAACCACTAAGCCACCATGCCCCCCACTGGAGAGCTTATTTAAGCCTATGAAGCATCATCTTGCACTAATTGACCTCCACATACCATTTTGTTTTGTTTTTTGTTTTGTAGAATTTTCTATAACCAAAGTGCCAATGGTGTAAAGAATTCTTTGTGAAGAATCTCAGGTTTATTAAAGATAAAACATCACTGAATCACATACAAGTGCATCAGTTAACATGTTGACCCCTAGCCAAAACTAGTAAGTCTAATAAATATCAGACAATACCACACAAAATATACAATTCATATAGTTTCACTTATCCTGGTCGGGATCATGGTGGCAACAAGATGAGAAGGTCAGCCCTGACTTCATCCCCAGCCAGAGATTCCAGCTCCTCCTGGGGGATTCCCAGGTGTTATAAAACTGACTGTAAGACATAATCTCTACAGTGGATCCTGGGTTTGCCCCAGGGTCTCCATCCAAAGAGACGTCCCTGATATAGCCCTACTAACCAGGGGTTCTTCTTGTAAGGTGCTAGAACCAACGGACTCCTCTTGATTCGGAGGAGCAGCATCTCTACTTCAAGGATCTCTCAGATTGTCAAGTTCCTTAATCTGTCACAGAAAATAAGGCCAACAACAGTGGAGAAACCTCATTTCCACCAGCCATCCTCTCAAAGTTATTCTTCCAGTCACTACTTAAAGCTCACAACCACAGGTGAGGACTGAGCTTCTGCTTCTCCACCACTCCACTCTGCTGCTGATCTGTTGGAACTTGATCTGTTTGTCCAACTCATGCTGTCTTTTTTTTCCTTCACTCGTGAAGAAGATCCCAAGATACTTAACTTTGTACACCAGGGGCAAATCTCTGTCCTAGTATGAACAGCACATCCTACTCTTCTCCAGGAGAGAACCATAGAACAAAGGTAAGTAGGAAAACATCATCATTCATTCATCTTCAGTAAGCACTTTATTCTGGTCAGGGCCACAGGGGATCAGGAATACATCCTGAATGGGATGCCAGCACGTCGCAGGACAACACACACATTGACAGTGAAGAGTCACCAATCTACTGTTTTGGGGGTTTTTTTGGGAGGTGGGAAGAAAGCGGCAAACCTGGAGGAAATCCAGACACAGCGAGAACATGCAAAACTCTACACCAACAGTAACACTGACTTGATCAAAGCCCAGAACCTGGAGCTGTGACGCAGCAACATTACCCTCTACACCACTGTACTGCTCCTAAGCTTCCAGCATCTGGTATTCCCGACCCTGTTTAGCTCCCGGGATCAGCTGCTTCTGATTTCGGCAGTGACGGCTCAACGCTTAAGTCTCTGGGTTACTGATTGGAAGGTCGGGGACCACACCACCAAGCTGTCACTGTTGGACCCTTGAGCAAGGCCCTTAACCCTCTCTGCTCCAGGGGTGCTGTATCATGGCTGACCATGCACTCTAAAGTATTTTACTCTGTTGTAATGTAAATGTGACCAATAAATCTTCTTCTAATCAGACTTAATCATTTCTAGTTTAAATAATCTTAGGAAAAGATATTATAATACTTGCGGTATCTCAGAAAAGAGTATTGCGACATAATTTATCACAGTATCATTATTATGTCACCATATTGGCTAGAACTACCACAGCCAGCGATTTAAAAAAAGTTTAAAAATCTAGTTTTAAAAATCTATGTATATAATATCTGCAGACATATAAAATGAAATTTGACCTGTTTTAATATGTGAAACTTGAATATTAACACAAATTCTGATAAACAGCCTTGAAATAAATGCAGCTTAGCTAAATGTGTATACATGGAACATTTCAAGCCTTCAAATTCCAAACATCTTTTCTTCAGAGCAAGTTTTAAAGCACAAGTCTTTCCTGTTTCCTTCCGAGGAGCGATCATTGTTACACCAACGGATCGGTGCATTTATACAGCAAGAATCCTCCACACTTGACTTCACATAAGTTCAGAATTAGAGGGTGAACATGCACTGTGACATTAAAGTCCAGTTATAGCCACAGCTGGACTGTAAATACTGTGTGCCGAGGTCAAGATGAACCAAAAACTAAAGCCTAAAACATAGGACATCTAATGTTCCTAAAGGAATAATAGATCAGCTAGAAAGTCCATGGTTTAATGAAAACACATCAATAAAAATGGTCCTTGACAGATGGATGAGCAGCCTGCAGTTCATGGGGACACACTGTCTAAATATGAAGCTGTATTTCCAAGTAATCTAGTCCAAGGATAAGCGGTAGCAAAGATACTATGGATCGTGATGCTCGGCTTTTCATGCCACACACAGACCTACAAACGTTAATGCATCCTGATTAGGAGTGCTGCAACGTTATGAGTTATCACACAAAGATACACCGAAATGCATCTTCTTTTTCCCCAAAATGGGTCTTCTTTGCTCATCGGCAATTGAGCCAATCTTCATATGAATCTGAAAAGATTGACGTTTGCATAGGTGATTTGAACTCCGATATTAACAGACACCATGGAAGCCCCGCCCCCTTCCTCCATCTCACTTGAAAGATGTGGTTTCAAATTAATGTAAAATAAAATCTATAAGTGTACGATCGACCGAGCTAATATTAGACAGGTATATAGGCTAGTTAACATCATGAGGAATTTTAAATGTCGAATTTTCAGGTGAAAGAGAAAAAAGACAAGGCCTACAATTAACACTTTTACAAATCATTTCAAAGGTAATGATAATTAGAAAGGTGGCTTAGTGGTTAGCACTGTTAGGAGCCTTGCACCTCCAGGGTTGGGGGTTTGAATCCCGCCTCTGCCCTGTGTGCATGTTCTCCCCGTGCTTTGGGGGTTTCCTCCAGGTACTCCGGTTTCCTCCTCAAGTCCAAAGGCACATGTTGTAGGCTGATTGGCATTTGTGTAATTGTGCCCTGCAATGGGTTGGCACCCCATCCAGGGTGCCCCCTGCCTTGTGCCCCAAGTTCCCTGGGATAGGCTCCAGGCTCCCTCGTGAACCTGGAGCCTGTACTGCTATCGTGTAGGATAAGCAGTACAGAAAATGAATGGATAAAAATTCACCCTATGCATTAATGCTCCTTGGGTTTGGTACATTAGCTTGCATCTTTTTATGGCTGCTTTTTTTTTTTTTTTTTTTTGAGAATATCAATTTATTGTAAATGTCCATCAGCTAAACCAACACAGAAAACGCTTTCAGCTACCTCTCATGGTATAATCATTCCCCTGCTGCAGTGATTCTGTAATTGCAGAGCTTTACAGAACACACTTGATGGCAAAAGGCTCAAGGGTGAAATCAACATGAACACTATAGACAAAGACAAAAATGTGTAGTCTACATTAATTATGTAAAACAGGAAAGCTCACAAGGAGCTGCAAAACAATCAATATTGTGACTAAGCGAAGAAATTCAAAATGGCCGATAATCCTGCTGAGGAAAAGAGTATTGAACAGGCATAAGTGGTCACTAGGATGACCAGAATAATGCATGCTAAGAAGCAAGAAACTAGGAAGACCAGTACTAAACAGCTAAACATCTTGCTCCAGCTGGGAATGCAAATAAACATTAAATATCTATTACTATAGATAGTTCTCTTTGTTCTCATAAAATATTGCAACCAAGTCATCAAATCCTAAAATAAAATCAAAACTAATTATCTACCCATAAAAACACAAGGGCGCCATGAGACGAGACTATTACACCATGTAATGAAGCTCTAACTCCGGCTCGCTGAAAACGAATCAATCCCCAATCAATCTTTTTTTATCTCATCATAGTTTCCGATGTCCTGAGCACCGACTAAGCCGGGAGTTATTTGTGCTCTCTAGCTGCTGACGACAAAACGCCAAGAGTTATCAAGGAACAGAGAGAAAACACCAAACAATGAGGGACCGAGGCTGTTTATTAGACGAGTATCTCTAGACGGATGATGAAATGCAGTTGTCTTAGTGGCAGGCCCCAAAATCAATATGAGTCATTCGAGCCGATCTGTCATTTTAACTTAATATGGGAGCTTGAAATCTGTTTCTGGAGCCCAAACAGTAAACCCAGTAGAGTCGAAGATCCCAACTTTCATCCATTCTGCATTTTATAGATTGTTTGTAAGGCAAAATGGCTGTAGAAATCAATAAAACTTTTTCTCCCCCCCCCCCCCATTCAATTTCCCAAAGATTATGTTTTTTTATTTATTAAATAACAACATGCCATTTGTATGGTTGTATTTAATGTTGTGGAACATCCATGTTTTCACTCACATTATAGCAGGTTTATATAGTCATTCCCTCACCAGGATACTGTTTTCCTTTCTCTTGTAAAGAACAGCTTGTTATGTTACAGAGAAACCAAGTTCTCTGTCCTGAAGATTTTCCCATGAAGGAATGTTTTACCAGCCACCCTTTTTCACTCATCCATAGAACATAGAATCTTTAACTCTTTCTCACAGTACACTGGCATTCCATACAACCATCAGAATGGAAATCGACTTATCGCACATTTTCAATCGGTGTAAGCAAATGAAATATTTTATAAGATTAGACAGGAGACTATTGGGTTTCTGTGTGTAGAGTATCATGACTGTGTTTAGCTGGTGGTGAGCAGGGCGATGGGAAAGGGGAGGGGTGTGAGCCCTGTGCTGGGTTAAACAATTCACACCTCTCCACAATAACGAGATAAAACAGACAGCACAACTAAAGTTTTTTTGATAGTAAAACACAGTATACACAACAAAATGATAACATTTAAACCTAGGTAAAAAAAGAAATACTTATGAAATACTGCAAATTCTTAACGTCCTTAGTGTCTACTTTCATATGAGCCATTAACCACTACTGTGGAGTGTGACATCACAAATAAATTCAATATTGAATACAGGCACCCCCAAAACAGGTGCAAATTCCATTTTTTGGCCTCAGGTAAAAAATAAATAAATAAATAAATAAATTTAAAAAGAGCTAATTAAAGCATGGTGAGCAAAATGATTCAAAGACTCAAATGAGTTGAACATTAAAGCAGTGTGGAGCAGTAAACTAAACTACAAGGAAAATAAATTTAACATTGACCTTTAATTAAAACACTGGCAGGTCAAACCAAATGATGGTTAATTTCAGTACACTAATGACAATCAGTAATAGGAGATGTAGCGTTTTTCACAAAAAAAAAAAAAAAAATGCTGTTGAATCCAGTGTTTGCAATAGATAACTGGATTGAAATTTGCTGAGAACCCTGACCAGGATAAAGCCATCCATTTTTTTCCCAATAAATTCACAAACACATACAGTACAGCCGTCAACAATAATCGATGGTGCAAACACCTGGAGTGACATATTTTTCACTGGCTGTATTTACAGACCAATATGTTGTTCGATCAAAAATATCCATTTCATTTGGATGGAAATTCAGAGTAAACTATTAATACATATGCTAAACCTGGCACTCTACAAACATGTGAACGTTTGATGTTAGTGTAACAATGAGAAGCATGTGAGTTCTGTCAGATTGTAACAAGTAGCAAAGTCTTTAATGTCAGTCTCAGCTAAACATATACCAAATGTACTTCCTAAGTGGGCATGTCTCACAACAGTCTGCTCTGACATATGAATTGGATAAATTACAGTTATTGGTAGATCTTTTAAAACGTGCAACTTCAAGTACTCAGAGGAAAGCTGCGTTTTTGCGGCCAGCATGTTGGCTCGGCTGGGAGGGGGAAAAAATGTTTTTCTGGAATTCTAAATGCATAATTACATTTTACTTGCTACTTTCTTAAGGCCAGGTTCATTCATACATTCATACATAGTTTTGCACACATAAGTAATCTGTAAGAAGATGTAAAATGTAAAATTCAGTACCATTTTGTTTAGCAAGAAATTAACTGCAAGATACTTTTGATCCGGGCTGGCCAGAGATGCCCAACATTTTGAAGTATGATGAGATGTTTTGTGGTCCAGACTCTGTGTCTCACAAGATGATTGAGGGGACAGAAATCGTCCACATAGCTGAGATGACTCTCAAACACCCACAGAATGAAACACAGCTGCAGCGGGACAACCAACTCCCAAAAGTCACATCCAGAAACTGCCAGATTTACACATAAAACATTCCTACAAAAAAAAAAATAGAAGAAAAAAAAAAACATCTTCCCACAGAAATACAGCATGCCATTTAACAAACATGTAAAAGCTACTACAGATGACCTGCGGTGTTGAGTAACTAAATAAAACACTTTACAAAATAAAAGTCCTTAACTTTTACAAACGAAAATAGTTTCAATGCATGCACACATTCAGCTTACTTCATCATGGTTTATACCAGATCATGATGAATGAATGGTATGAGTAATGGCTGCAATAATTATTTGTCAAAACCAACTAAAAATGTATGAAAATTCATTGAGATGAATCCTTGCAGCAGACCCAGAAGTCCAGTGGGTGGAGCTTGATCCAGCTCCACCTATAACCCTAACCTAAACCCACAAGACACTTTAAAACACCCTGCCCAGGTAGGACAAGCTGGAGCAAGTCCCATTCCACGCCCTGGACGTTTGGTTCTGTGGATTTTTTATAGCTGACACATCATTCCCTTAACCAACACCAAAAACAAGCTATAATGCACACTGAGTTCTCGATTCCGATTGGTCAAAAAGTGTGGATTAACTGAGCTCAAATACCTCATTGATACATGCCTGCAGGTCTTCATTCGCAAAAAAAAAAGTGTCTTCCAAAATATTGTACTTGATTAATATCAGAAACTCTGAAAGCTGACATTTTCTGTAAAGGGTTCCCGTCACATTTACTCACATCATTTCTTAAACATTTCCTTAATCTTGTAAACGTATGACTTATCGAGTCTGCCGAGGATGGCAGACTTTTTGGCAGACATAAATAAACCAAAGCACAAGTCCTGCACACGCCTCCGCCGCTCACCGCTGTAGGAGGCAAGTGTTTCTGTGCAGACAGAGAGGAGGAAGTGTGTTTATTTATTTATACTGGGTATAAACAGGAGACAAACATAGTCGTAGATGTCCCACGCACTGACATCACTTCCCTTGCACAGAATGATAGATGCAATAGCAAAAACACCTCAAGAAGAGGAGAACTTCCTTCTCTTGAACTGCCTCAGGAGTGAGGAGAGTGCATGTTTACTTCTAGTTGTAGAGGATTTGTAGCTACCTTTCCAAAATTTTACCAACAGCATTGACATGTCAAGAAATATCTAAAACTTCAAGCTTTACAGACAATTTATGATAGGTTTATCGATAGATTACAGAATGCCTATGCAATAAGCATAGGGTCCTTGCTTCCTTCAGAGGATCAACTTGGAACTCTCTCTAAAACAGAACTGTTTAGCTTTTTTTTTTTAAATAAGGTCTTAACCTGCCTAAGGTCGTAACCTACAGTCTTAGAAAAACAGGTTCCTCAAGGGTTCATTAGAAAGTTTCAGGTATCCTTTCTTCTCAAAAGGTTTGTCTGGTAACCAAGGAACCCTAAAACTCTTAAGAACCCTTAAGGATTCCTTTCTTAGATTGTCAACAGGTTAAGACCTTATTTTACACCTTTACATTTCCCGTTTAGAGTGTGTTCTTTTCATATTTTCAGGTCTCCTTACTTCTTAAAAAGTTTCATCTGGGAACCCTCTCTAAATCCCTGTGCACTATTCGTCAGGGATTTGTAGCAGCGAATGCCAAATTTCAAGTTCATTAAGACTGGAAATAGCTGACCTCAGTCTCCAGCGGCTCTTAATTTCGAAAAAAAAAAATTCTCAAGCTTCTGGTCTCTAAGGTAGCCGCTCATTTAGAAACAAGGTCACTTGCGTGTGATCTTCAGAATAGTGCAGCAAGTCAGTTTTGGAGTTTTGGTTTGGTCTGGTTAATCGGAGGCCTGGGCCCAATTTTACAAACACTTCTGGGTGGACTGAACCACTTAAATCAACATGCCAGACATTGCAACACTGGTCGAGAGCCAAATTATGTAATAGATGGGCAAAAACCCTGAAATAATACAGCAACTGAGTGATCTCTGATCCAAAGAAGAGTGCATGGACAAACAAGTCTAAATCGAGGAGTGCCCCTTGGCTGATTTACTTACGGAAGCTATTCTAAATACCAAAGTTCATGTGACACTGTTGTGACCTAAAGGCATTACAGATAATTCGAACTGAAGTGAGGCTCTTACACAACTCCTGGGTTATAGCAAAGGGGGGGAAAAATGATGCTATATTTGCAAAGGAATCTATGCTGCAATTTTTAGAGCATTAAGTCAGACTAAATGGAATGGAAGAATTGCAATGGAAGAATTAGAAGCATTTAGCAAGATTTTGACATGTAACTACAAGAAACGCAATCTCATTTTCCTTTGCTCTGCCCATGGAGTAAGTCAACATGTTTAAAAAACAAGGACCACTGTAACCTCCCTTATAACCAGCCAGGAGTGATGGATAATTCAAACCAGACAAGATTATCCTGATGATAAAATGGTGCTGTCAATCTGCTAATCTCCCACGGTGTGATATAATCGTTGGGTTTGCAGTTCTAATACCATGATTTACATGCTTTCACCAAGGCCACACCAAAAAAATATTCCACTGCCGCCTTTTTCTCAGCAGAGGAGATTAAGAGATCTCTGGGGCATGCATTTTGCTGAAACATGCCCAGTCAAATCCATTTGTCTTAGTACAAGTTGGAACACCTTGATGGCTTGTAGAGGCTTAAGAGGCAGTATATTAGGATGCACTCATCACCTACAAGTCGAGGGGATGAATGTGTGGCTGTAGAGTGGATGTCATTACTCTGAGATCTGAGAACAGCAAAGGTCTTGATAGAGTCGGGTTTAGATCTACAACACCTTCTGTCTTTGCTATATGACCTCACATTCAATTTCGATTTACTGTATGATAAACAAAAACTCTTATAACCATGATTTCATCTTATCCCAGTCACAAATGATTACTCTCTTAATGTGTAATAGAGACATTATGAAGGAAAATAAAACTGAGAAGAAAGCAGTAAAGATCATTGGTGCCTCAGGGTAAGTCTGCGTCACTAGTACAGTCCATGATATAATGCTCAACTCCAATAGTTTCATTGTCGAGCTATTGATGTTAGCCTCATATCGAATATCACTGCTTATTAAAGGAAATGACCCAACACCAGATATCAATAAGCCTGTCAGCAAAAACCTAAATGCTGTCAGAAACTCATAAACAGTGTTTCTCAATGTCAATTTCCGTACAACAACTCTACGCAGTAGCATGTCATTTCCAAATTACCAGACTGACACCCTGAGTCAACAGACTACAATACTCCTATTAGCAGCAGTGCCAGGTGGGATCACTTCCATTATCACCTCCTACGTGAAGTGCTCTGAAATTCCGCATCTCATCTAACATCGAGTCGTCAGCATGCATTTTCTTTGCCACATACTTTTCCAGCTTTTCATTCATCTGAGAATGAAAGAGCGCCATTGAGTTCACCTTCTGTGAAATCCTGTTATCGCCTAAGCCCCAATGATTTGAGTGTTATTTTTCAGATCTGTGTTATGAAACTCAGTGAGTGATTTTGTATCTTACTGTTATGTGTTATGGCTCTGCTGGTAAGAGGAAGCAGGCTGTTTTATGCTAAAGGTGTGCAGCCTGTCACAGATTACAGATGGCCACCAGAAACACAACAATTTCACTGCGAGAGAATTTAATAATGATGTTCGTCCCTTCTGTCTCCATCTAATGGGTGATCTGTTATAGATCAAGCCACTGGAAAGAGAAAAGGAATGTCACGTCGTCCATGTCATCCACAATTATAGGCAATGGTGAAGCGTGATGATGGTTATAATGATGATCACGCTGATGCTGATTACATGAACATGTTAGAGGTGAAGATGAAAATGATAATGATTATAATTATTATGATTATGATGACAATAATGATGGTGATGGTTAGATGATGGTGAAGGAGATGGTGTGGAGAACATGATGCTGATGAAGGCAGTGAAGGTGAAGGTGGTTGTAGGGAGTGTGATGATGATGATGATGATGATGATGATGATGAAGTAGTGGTGGTAGGGAGTAAGGGTGGTGGTGGTGGTGATATAAGAACAAGAGAAAATGAAGAACAAGATGATAATGATGATGATGATGATGATGATACAGATGCTGGAGGATAATTATAAAAGTTATGATTACGATGATGAGGATGATGGTGGTGGTGGTGGTGGCGGTGGAGAAGAACATAAAAAAAGACCAAGAAGAAGGTGATGAAGATGAAGATGATGCTACTGGTGGTGGTGGAGAACATGAAGAAGGTGAACAAGAAGAAAGTGATGGTGGTGGTGGTGGTGGTGGTGGAGAAGATGAAGGAGGAGAACAAGAAAAAGGTGATGATGAAGATGATGAAGATTATGCTGCTGGTGGTGGTGGAGAAGAAGTGGAACAAGAAGAAGGTGATGATGAAAATCATGATGAAGATTATGCTGCTGGTGGTGTTGGAGAAGATGAAATAGAACAAGAAAAAGGTGATGATGAAGATGACATCGTCTGCACTTAATCCAACATTTCGCACTTTAAACTGAAGCTCTATGAAACTCTCTCTCTCTCTCTCTCTCTCTCTCTCTCTCTCTCTCTCTCTCTCTCTCTCTCTCGACTCTGAAAGCTAAATGAACTCACGTCAGCGTAATCCGAGAGCAGATGCTTATGCAGAGAGTCTCCTGATCTGAGAAACCTCTTCTTGCTCACTGCTCTGTCTGACAAATTCCCCATAACTGCTGTCCACACAGCGTACAGGACACAAACAGCTCTGATTCCCGTTCCTCGTTAGCTTTTTCGTTCTTCTCTCTCTCCTCTCCCCCTTTCACAGCTTATCTAGTTTGAATCTGGGTTAGCTAGGCTCCTTGGTGGGTTTGTGCTAAAATAGCCTGACCGCTTGCTAGCATGCTGGTGGGGTGCACAGTGCTTGCGGCATAGAATGAGAGGACACAAATGATAGGATTCATGGGATTGGGAAGCCATGGACCAAAATAATCCCCTAGAAATGTTTCAATCAATATAGCTCAATCTGCAAAAAGCTTTATAGAGCTACAAAATTGATGTGTATCCTTCACAGTTTTGCACCGATAGAATGGTGACAAAGATAAGTCTCTGCCTTCTAAAAGCAGTGTGATTTCTACAAAGAACTGCAGACGAGAGCGCTTTGAAATACGGAGCCACAACAATCACAGAGCAGGTTGCAAAATTCCAGGCTCAGATTTACGGTCGAGATGATGACAAACGACTTCAAAAAGCCGCTATAATCCACAACGCAACCTGTCATTCCTCCTTACAGAGGGCGATCCTGGGTCTTATCTCCTTCTTCCAGACTGAACAAACTCAGAAGGTGAGAAAAAGACCACATGGCCATGTAGTGAACATGCCAATGATTTGGAAAGAACAGTTGTGTTTATTACGGCGTAGAAAACAATATGTAAATTGTGTATGTGTGTGTGTGTGTGTGTGAGAGAGAGAGAGGAATAAAACACTCCATGTTGTGATGTTATAGAAAAATAATCAATGACGGAATGGTGTGAGTCGACTGGAAGTTGATTATTTCTTATATCGGTGTTTTTTTTATACCACATCAATTTGTCAATGATTGCAGTTTCTTATTTATTAAAAAGTACTTTTTATCCATTTACAGTCGTGTGAAAAAATAAGTACACCCCATGGAAATCGTTGGCTTTTTTTGGCATATTTGGGCAAGCAAACATTTGATCCTCCTTGAATCAGTGCCCGTTACTAACGGTGATACACTCTGTCAAATGACACATAAAATTGACATTTTGTAGTAATTTTCACAATTTCCATGAACAAAGAACAGATCAGTCACATGGAAAAAAGTAAATACACCCCTACATTTATCACACCTTCAAATCCATAACATTTGAATCAGGTGTTCAAGATTGGATGCCAGTGATTAGAACCTGCTTAGGGAGTGCAGGTGAAACCTGTCTTGTTTATACCCCTCTCATATCTAGTGGCTGGTGTTCCCTTTGCTGTTGAGGTGTGTGGTGTCATCATGCCAAGATCTAAAGAGTTCTGTAAGGCCTTCAGAAAAAAGGTTGTAGATGCCTATGAGTCTGGAAAGGGACTGGCCGTCCCTGCAAATTCAGCCCCAGATTTGAATCCCATTGAAGAATATTGCATGGAAGAGTGGTCAAAAGTTCCAGCAAGCCGATGTCAGAGACTGTTGGACAATTACGCAAAACGCCTATAAGAAGGTATTTCTGCTAAAGGGGGCAATACTAGCTTCTGAGACCAAGGGTGTACTTATTTTCCACAGATGAATATCACATCTATTGATATTTCTGTTGAATAAATGATTGAAAAAGCTCAGTCTCCTTGTGGGTTTGTTCAGGTATATCAACTTCATTAATAGGCCCTGTTTCAAAGATGATCAAATGTTTGCTTGTCCAAATATGTCAAAAAAAACAACAATTTCCATGGGGTGTACTTATTTTTTCACATGACTGTATACTTACATTTAATGTTGTGGAATGTTAACATGAACTAAACGACATAAAGTCTAAGAACTAAACATAGACAAATTGAAGTTTTAGCCCAAAGATTGAACAATGCAGATTGCTCTCTACTGCCCAGTTTGTACATGTTACGGTTATTATTCTTTCAGTAAAGTTGTGTGTTTGTTTCGTATCAAAAAATATACAATAACAATATAAAATCACACGAACTCATCCCTATTTGATCCACAAGATTTGATACTGCCTGTTAGGACACAAACCAACGACACAAAACACAGAACAACATCTAAAAACCAGCCACTTCTCCTTGTTGATGTTTCCAGATGCTATTTTCTCTTCTACTCAACACAATTTCACCTCTAAATCCGGTAACACAAACCCTTAAGGGGAAAGCACCAATGCAATTACGTATTTCAGAGGCAGGAGGAATGACCTGAACTTTGTGCATGGATGACATGAAGAGGGTTCAAAAAACACACACACACGCCAGACCTATTCTGCTAACAAGATTGTTACGCTATTACCGCATTGTTCTATCTCTCTCGTCTCTTATATTCCTTTCCCTCTCAGAGACGGTCTCCGGGTACTATTACGCTGGAGCTTGGAGACAAGGGAAGAAAGCGGAATCGAATTAGGGCCGTGGATTGCATTACAACACTCCACCAGTCCACTGAACCAGTCCACTCAGATCACTCACAGATCCTTACGCATGTTTTCACCACATTTAAATACCATTTTATTTATATATATATATATATATACTCAAATTAATTACTCAAATTAATTACAAGCAGATACACATAAATAAAGCTAAAAGACATTGATTGTTTGGGCAAATTAATACGTCTGAAGAGCACGTGATAAAAAATGTCTGGAAGTCTTTTTCCATGCAATAATGAATAATGAGTTATTTTTTCTGCTTTTATTTTCTTTCTCTTTCTTTTTTTTTTTTTTTCTTGTCTGCGAGGTTCCCGTTTCTGATTTTATGCTTAGGGAATCAAAAAGTATTTCTCTAAGAAAACAATATGTCTTTATTACTTTTCTGAAAGTTGAATATAAATGTCCTCCACACAGCCATTATGAGCCATTAAACATGCACTGCATATTTATTGCCCTGGGGAAGGACAAAGAAAATGGTGCAGGCTCGGTGATCAACAACATGTGACAAGTTTCTCCATCTACTTAAAGATATCTCGCAGGCCCTTACAGGGGTAGTTTTGCTCCACCATCAAGGCCACTGTGGCCATTGATTACAAACCAGTGATGAAGGTGTACTCTATTCACAGCAATCGATAAACAAGTATTTAGAGAGAGATAGATAGATAGAGAGAGAGAGAGAGAGAGAGAGAGGACTTTAACCACTGCTACTTCAAGAACATTTTGCTACCAGTGTATTGCTTACCCTACAGGAGGTAATAACACTCCAAATTATTGCTATATCAATATTAAACTGCTAACATTCCCCCATACACCCAAAATGTTAACAACTCCATCAACTGCACACTTTATGTCCCGCACCATTCTAACTCTGCATTCACACCAGCACTGGTGCATTAAAGTGTGTTCAAGAAATGTCTTCATGTGTTGAGATATGATTTTCTGTCATATCAAGCACCCCTGGAATGGAATAGAATAGAATGCAGTATAATTTTAATAGAATGGAATAGTATAGAGATGAATAGAATACAATGCAATAAAGTAGAATACAAGATTGCAACAATATAGAATCGATCGCAGTACATAGAGTGCAATAGAATGGAACAGAAGAGAGTGGAATATAATAGAATAGAATAGCATACACCAGAAGAGAATAAAACAGAGTGCAATCGGACTGAATAACGCACAATAAAAGAGAATTGAATAGAGTGGGATAGCATAGAGTTGAATAGAATAGAATGCAATACAATACAAGAGAGTGCAACAGAAGAGAAGAGGAGAGTGGAATAGAGTAGACCAGAATAGGGTGCAATAAATCAGAAGAGTGCAATTGAATTGAATAGAATAGAGTTGGAAATAATTGAATAAAATAGAATATAGTGGGATAGCATAGAGTTGAATACAACAGAATACAATACAATACAAGAGAAGAGAAGAGAAGAGAAGAGAAGAGAAGAGAAGAGAAGAGAAGAGAAGAGAAGAGAAGAGAAGAGAAGAGTGGAATAGAGTAGACCAGAACAGAGTGCAACTGAATTGAATAGAATAGAGTTGAAAATAATAGAATTAAACAGAATATATTGGAATAGTATAGAATGCAATACAATACAATAGAATAAAAAAGAATAGAACAGAATGGAATGGACTAGAATGAAACAGAGAAGAGTGAAATAGAATAGAATAGAGTGGGATAGCATAGAGTTGAATAGAATAGAATAAAATACAAGAGAGTGCAACAGAATACAAGAGAAGAGAAGAGAAGAGAAGAGAAGAGAAGAGAAGAGAAGAGAAGAGAAGAGAAGAGAAGAGAGTGGAATACAGTAGACCAGAACAGAGTGCAATAAAACAGAACAGAGTGCAACCGAATTGAATAGAATAGAGTTGAAAATAATAGAATTAAAATAAAATAGAATGCAATACAATACAACAGAGTGCAATAGAATAAAAAATAGAACAGAATGGAATGGAATGGACTAGAATGAAACGGAGCAGAGTGAAATAGAATAGAATAGTATAGAGTTGAATAGAATAAAATACAAGAGAGTGCAAGAGAATAGAAGAGAAGAGAAGTGAAATACAATAGACCAGAATAGAGTGCAGTAAAACAGAGCAGAGTGCAACTGAATTGAATAGAACATAGTTGAAAATAATAGAATAAAATAAAATAGAATATAGTGGGATAGTATAGAATGCAGTGCAATGCAATACAGTGCAATAGAATAAAAATGAATGAAACAGAACAGAATGGAATGGACTAGAATGAAACAGAGCAGAGGGATATAGAATAGAGCACAATAGAATGGAAGCGTGCAATAGAATAGAGAGCAATAGAGCAGAGCAGAGTTCAGAACTGAATTGAGTTGTGAAGAGTGCAATTGAATAGAGTCCAACAGAATACAATACGGTACAATAGAACAGAGCGCAGTAACATAGAATAGAGTGCCATAGAAGAGTACAGAGTAGAATTGAACTGAATTGAATAGAGTTGAGAAGAATAGAATGGAATAGAATAGAATAAAGTGCATGACTGAATAGAAAAAGATTGCAATAGAACAGAACACTACACAAAATTCTCAAAAAAATAAAGAAAAGAAAAGAAAAATTTAAAGCTCAATCGATATGCAGCGTAACAAACGAGTCAGACATGTCCTCTGCTTCTGTATCTGTTCCTCCTTCATCCTCCCTGCAGTCTGTCCAGTTTTGTCCCGTTCTGCCCCTCACGCTATCGGCCTGGGCTTTGACAAACGGTTCTAGCTTTAATTCTGGGATTAACTCTAACACACACTCGTGTGCTAGCAATGTTACAAACATGTTCCTCAGCTTTAATATGGTTATCTTTATATTTAATAACGGATCATATTCTGGCTCTTGAAAGGGTGTTTATGTGGAATTTATCATTAGGAATACCTG
Organism: Cranoglanis bouderius; assembly: GCA_023630585.1. Classification (NCBI taxonomy): domain Eukaryota; kingdom Metazoa; phylum Chordata; class Actinopteri; order Siluriformes; family Cranoglanididae; genus Cranoglanis; species Cranoglanis bouderius. The sequence continues at coordinate 14,896,057 of CM042565.1, read as the reverse complement.
ACTGCGTACAATAAAGTTTTAAATCACTGGACACAAGCAGGAAGTAGGAAGATGTCTCCATGCTGCACCGACACATGTCCTCCTTTGCAGAGGGAGAAATAAATAAAGCTACTCATTATGAGGAAGAAGTGAGTGGCAGGCCGAAGGGTGACATGCAGAATGAAACGGATGCCGTCATCACCGCGTCTCCCGCAGAGTCACTTCCTGTCATAAGCGACAGCTACAAACTCCCAGCTGGAGTCACCACACTCCGGCATCTCCGACATCACACACTACGAGGCCGCAACCTCACGCCTGGAAAAACACTCTGTTTTAGGGAACTAATTGGACAGACTGCATATTTTTGTTCCTTTTTTTTTTTTTTACCCTGTCTACGGCCGTGGGCCATGTGTTAAAAGCTTTAGTCGGCCCCGTCTGCTGTATTTAAAATAGGCGAGAAGTTGTTCAAAAATTCATTGGGATTTAATTAGCTGATACATTGCTGTGTTCGGAAGGGGATGGGGAAAAAAAGAGGACAGTGACGTAGATGATAATCGCTCAGGGAGGAAAGAAAAACAGACTTGAGTAAAGAGGATTAGAAGAATTAGAAGAGAGGCAGAGAAGACAAGAGAAGTCTAGTAGCAAATGGCGCTTCTGTGTTACTATAAAGAAAGACGTCAAAAAATGTTCCACTTATCATCTGTGATCAATCAGTCAAGACATGTTCTTTAGTTTTACACCAAATCTGTTCCATAAATAAATAGCTGCATAAATATAACACAAAAACTTTTTTTTAAATAAGATTACAAAGATGAACTATGTTTGAAGAAGGTTTACAAAGAATTGGGTGCATGTATGAAAGAAACGATTTTGGGTGACACTGACATCCACTAGCTACATTAGCATCGTAGCTCCGGTGCAGAACTAAAGAAACAAACATTGGCTAACAAATGAATACATTAGTGTGGAATGGATGGATGGTTGGATGATTGGGTGGATGGATGGATGGATGGACAGATGGCTGGTTGGATGATTGAGTGGATGGATGGATGGATGGCTGGATGGGCAGATGGATGGATGGACAGATGGCTGGTTGGATGATTGGGTGGATGGATGGATGGATGGATGGACTGATGGATGGTTGGATGATTGGGTGGATGAATGGATGGATGAATGGATGGATGGACAGATGGATGGTTGGATGATTGGGTGGATGGATGGTTGGATGGACGGATGGACGGATGGACGGATGGACAGTTGGATGATTGGATGGACAGATGGATGATTGGGATGATTGGATGGATGGATGGACAGATGGACGGTTGGATGATTGGATGGATGGACAGCTGGCTAGATGCCTAGATAGAGGAATGAATCATTAGATAGACAGATTAAAGGTTGGATAGGCAGATGGATGGATGGATGGATGGAGGGAGGAATGAATGACCTGATAGAGAAATTAATGGTTGGACAGATGGACAGATGGTTGGATGGGTGGATGAATAGATGGATGGATTTATGAACAGTTGGCTAGATGGCTGGATGGAGGAATGAATGGTTGGATAGACAGGTAGATGTATAGATGTGTATAAGACGCACAGATAAACAGGTATTTTAATGACACGGACAAACAAACAGACAAATAAGCAGACAGACAGTCAGACAGACTAAACTGTAGTTAACTCACCTCAGTCATGTGGATGAGGTAGAAGCGAAGCTCATCACTATGATCTGTACACAAACAGAAACAAGACATCAGCCTTGCAGGGAAACACAGAAGTCTTTATAACACTGATTAAATGTATCATAACACCGCGCCACAGCCATTTCCACAAAATACAAAAAACAACAAAGCCTGCTGGATGCATGCTGCAGAAAGTAAACAACCACATACACACACAGAGAGAGAGAGAGAGAGAGAGAGAGAGAGAGAGAGAGAGAGAGACAGAGAGATATATTCCCTAAACACAGCTAGTTTATAGTTTAAATCCCTCCTGCTGCCCAAGCCCTCAGTCTCATTTCTGACTGATTACATTGATTTCCTATTTGTTGTTCCCAGCTGTCCATCACACTGTCTGCCCGCCCTCTCGCAAGCTCACTTTGTCACTCATTGGGTGACAGGCGCTGACAGCCAGTTCTGATTGGTGACCGTTAGCTTTGCCTCTCGGACCAGCCCAGAGATCGCTTATCAACGTCCAAACTTTCCAAAGAGGGAAAAAGAGTTTAATGGCGAGTTGGAGCTGTGAGTGATGGAGCACTGTGAGAATGCTGCAGAGTTTCTGGCCATCAATTCGTCCACTAGAGCCAAACTCACCACGACACGGAGTTAAACTGAGCTCTCACACGCCACACTGTCCATAAACTCCTAAAGTTCTGCAGTAAACTAAATAAATCGATGATGGATGGATGGATGGATGGATGGATGGATGGATGGATGGATAAGATCGGTACAGGGAAAATTATCTTGTGAATTATACAAATTATACAAACAGGCAGACAGAAAAACAGACAGACGGACGGACAGAGAGAATTTGTCTTGTTAACGCAACCAACATGAATTATACAATTGATTCTATATTAGACAGACAGATGGACACAAAAAGAGACAGACAGGAAGCCAGAGAAGGTAGACAGACCTACAGACAGACAAACAATGAGGCAGACAGACAGAGAGAGACACACATACGATAAGACAGACATACAAACAGACACATGGACAAACAGACAGACAGACAAAGAGACAGACAGAAGGATAGACAGTCAGAAGGAGAAAGATAGACAGACTGTCCATTGATAGTGTGTGGGTGACGGTGTACGAGCTCTCATCATTCATATCAGTGTTCAGGACCATTCATCTTCATTAATCCACCTGCAGTCCTTTTGCGTCCTTGTGTGCATGTGTGTGTGCATGTGTGTGTGTGTGTGTGTGTGTGTGTGTGTGTGTGTGTGTGTGTGAGATGGCTCTAGTCTGATGAGAGGAGACACGTGTACAGCGTGCTGTCAGAGGGCCACCTGCAGGCTCTCCCCCAGCTGCAGTGCATGCTGTCAACCTGTCACCATCTCCTGAACACACACACACACACACACACACACACACACACACACACACACACACACACACACACACACACACATTCACACAGACGCATTTTACAAACAGCTAAAACAGGTCAGCTCTCTGCATGCTCGGATCAAAGCCTCTAATGTCTTGTGTAAGGGTGTGAGTGCGTGAATGTGTGAGAGGGGGAAGTATGTGCGTGTGTGTGTGTGTGTGTGTGTGTGTGTGTGTGTGTGTGTGTGTGTGTGTGTGTGTGTGTGTGTGTGTGTGTGAGCAAACTGAGGGGTCAAACTGAAGGTTACTTCATTCATTTTGCTTGCAGAGATCCAGAGATTAACAGCATTGGCTACGCGCTAATCTGCACAAATCTGCGGACTCCATTACTTAGCCTCAGTCGAGCACTAATACAAATTACAATCACTTTTATAAACTTCATAAAAGCTCATCACATCGCTGACACAAGACGATCAAAATCGGCGCACGATGCACTTTAATAACCAAATTAAAAATGGGCTCATGCCTCGATTAAAGGTGCGCTCAGTGATTTTCACATCAGTAAATATTTTGCTAAATTTTCTTCACATTCTGCCAGCATCGAAAAAAATATCTGATAAAAGCGGAAACGGTTGTCTCTGATGCACCTCGGGCTTTTTAAACAATATAAAAACAAATGATGTAGATCAACATAATCTAAAGAATCACAAAATAGGGGTGTCGGCTCTTCCACTAGCATTCAAGCATGCACATTTTGGTGAAAACACTCAAAGGGCTGCGATTTGTCTGATATTTTGAGGGCGATGACTAGCTCCAGCTGACTGGAAAACCACGCATCAACTCAACCCAGACGTTAGTGTTTAGCTTTATAATCACAATGAGATTAAAGGGCGACTTCCCATCTCATGAGTGCTTATTAAAGCTCCGTTTGTTAGTGTAAACACTTATAGCCACTTTAAAGATTTAAAGCCACACCCACCTCGCTGGCTTGGTGTCTATATCACTATTCTGACC
>CM042565.1:14872012-14887012 GCA_023630585.1 Cranoglanis bouderius | reverse complement strand
CTCAGAATATGAGCAAGAAGCGATGGATATACACAAAGTTCAGTCAATTTGAGAAGAGGCAACTAAACCGCAAACAACGTACTCTCAACTGAAACACAGCAATATGGAAGACTCTTTGAAAAGGCTGGATTGTGTTTTAAGTAGAAAAGTGATTTCAGTTAAGGCTGGACTGGAATCTCAAGTACCAAAATATTTAGCTGAAAAACCTAGTTGCCTCTGCCAGGAGGTTAAGTTCCGAAACATACCTATCAACAATGCTGTGAAAAACTATTTGCCCCACCCTGATTTCTTCTGTTTTTGTGTATATCTCATACTAAATAGTTTTAGATCTTCAAATGAAATACAACATAAAAAAGGCAACCTGAGTAAACACACAATACAGGGTTTTTTTGGGGGGGGGGGTTTTTTATTGAAGCAAAAAAAAAAATTATCCAACTCCTATCACCAATGTGAAAAACTAATTGCCCCCTTAAACTTAAAATCTGGTTGTGCCACCAAATGCTTCCGATAACTGGAGATGAGTCTTTCACTTACTTCTAGGACTAGGACTTACTCCTCTGCTTTGGATCATTGTCCTGCTGCATAATCTTGTTGCGCTTGAGTTTCAACTTACGGACTGAAGACTCCTTTAGGATTTTCTGGTAGAGAGTCGAATTCATGTTTCTCTCAATTATTGCAAGTTGCCCAGGCCCTGAAGCAGCAAAGCATCCCCAAACCATCACACTTCCACCACCATGCATGAATTCTGTGTTTGGTTTACTCCTCAATCCACAGAACTTTCTCCCAAAAGGTTTGAGAATCATCAAGGTGTGTTTTGGCAAAATTCAGATGAGCCTTAAAGTTGTTCTGGGTTAGCAGTGGTTTTCACCTCGCCACTTTTCCATGGATGTCTGATAGTGGAGTCATGAACGGTGATCTTTATTGATGCAAGAGAGGCCTGTAGGTCATTTGATGTTGTCCTTGGCTCTTTAGTGACTTTCTGGATGAGTAGTCACTGTGCTCTTGAAGGAATTTTGGAAGGTTGGAAACTTCTGGGAAGGTTCACTACTGTGCCGGGTTTTTCCATTTGGAGATAACGGCTCTCACTGGGGTTCTTTGGAGTCCCAGAGTCTTTGAAATAGCTTTGTAACCCTTTCCAGACTCATGTATTTCAATCACCTTCTTCCTCATCATTTCTGGAATTTCTTTCAACTTTGGCATAGTGTGTGAGGGTGAGACCTTTTACCCAACTTCATGCTGTTGGAAAAAGTTCGATTTATTTCTCTTTTAACAAGATGAGGATTCAAAACATACATCCAAATCACCAAACACAGATATTTTTTGCAAGGGCAATCACAGTCTCTGGATTCATTTATTTGAATCAATATACACAAACCTAAAAACATGAAGAAGGTTGAAATGTTTCACATTGAGGACCTAGAGAAGCGCCTTAATACTAGTTAGATGTCACGGGAAGTGTCTCAGTGAGGTTCTTTTCTGTCCACCAAATCTTATATTAATTTATTCATTCATTCATTCTATAGCAAGCACTTTATCCTGATCACTGATCAGTGGAAACACTGCACGTGAATACAGGAATGCGCTCCACTTATTACCAGCAATTGTTACATTTACAAAGGTTTCATTACGTGGTTTTTACACGTTGTGCCTACGCATTATCACTTTCACATCCTGTGTTAAAGCAGTCATATGTGTACACACCTTCACCCACACACACATAATGTATAAACAGCCCACCTTCCCACTGTACACAGCAGAGGTGGACGCTTTGTACGTATTGTACTCAATATTTACTACTAAAACAACACTAATGACATCTGATTAACAAAATCTAAAAAGATATTAACTGGTTAATGGCTTGTTAACGTGTGTAATTTACCGCAAAATGAAACTCTTCAGTCTTTCAGCACATATTCAATACTGAATAACGAACCAATAAACCCACAGATGTGAAATATACACAAGCTATAACAATGTGCACAGCTTCCTTTGCATGTTGTGTCCTTGCTGTGGTTTTCAAGCTGAGAGACATCACGAGGGTCTTGTGGTTTGCACGTGTTTGTGAGAGGAAAGTCAGAGGCGGTCTGAGTATGTGTGTGTGTGTGTGTGTGTATGTGTGTGTGTGTGTGTCTATATATACCATGGACAAAAGTGATGCTAAGAGCTTCAGCTCACCTAAACCTTAGTCTGCTGGTATTTTATATACTTATATAACGCAATATTCTTTCTCGTAATATTTTACCAATGATTTAATTTAAGCATTCTTTAACGTGTTTAATTCAAGGATTAATAATAAACTATTTATAATCAAGTAATACATAGTTAACTAATTATAGATTGCTTCTAGATCGTTCTAGATCTTCCTAGACCTCGCTTTTTAATATATTAATAAACATCGTTAAATGCGTTAATGAAGAAATTGATGGAAGAAAATTTAATAAATAAATAAAAAGGAATCTCAACTCTAGTCTTAGCCTTGCTTGTTATACAGTTGTATTAATAAAACATTAAAATACCTCAATATGAATATATTAAATAAAATGTGTTTTAATTTATTTTTAATCAGTACACTACATATTACTTTCTTATCATTTGTTAATCACTGAAATTTATATTAAAGTGTTACCAGAAATTCCACTCAATTAAAATCCAAAGGCAGGAAGTGATTTAGATCCTCGAGATCATGAGATCACCTTTCGAATTTAATTATTTTACTTTAATTACTAAATATCTCATTTCTTTTAGACTACTGTAATTACATAAATCATTCCAGTTGAAAAAAAATGTATTACTGTTATTCATTTGTATTATTTTTTTAGCCTACAAGTACAGTGATAGCATATTTACTAATGTAAAGTAAAAGGTATCAGGTTTCAAGTCAAAACTCTATGTTAAATATGACATTTAATGAAATGTTATTTATAATAGGCTTACTTATTTTTACATATATACTGTATAACCCAAATATAAATCTAAATAATCATTAAAATAAAAAGAATTAACAGTATATGGTATCATGGCATCAAGTTTAAAAAAAAAAAAAAGAATGTTTTTCTGGATTGATTGATTTATTTATTTATTTATATTTGTGATTTTTTTTTTTTTACCCCCTCACTATGCATCTTGACGTCAGAAATTTTCAACAGGAACAATAACATGAACCAAACACCGTCATGAAGTGTTCGAGAGGACCTGAGCTGTGCCTGGAGCTACGACGATGTGGGAGAAATGTCTCGAATAAAATGAGTAGGCATTCACAGAAATAAAATTCATTTGTAAGTCGATTACACATTCCTAGAGCGAGACAAAAATGGTTCATGATGGTAGCTAGCTAACTAGATGACCTTCCCCTCCCCCGTGCTCCTCGGTATTGTTACTCTGACAAGCGGTGTGGATATCGCATCACTGAGGACAAAACTCTCATTAACGAGAACAAATGGAGCAAAAATACGGACAAACATAAATGTTGAAGAAGAGCAAAGCTGAACGGGAAAAGAGAAGCGAGGTCGAGATAACGCTTACTCAGATGTCACTTCTGATTAATTGGTACTGAGAAAAACGCAGAGTCACTAATATTAGCATGAATCATATCTCGCTATGACTTACTGACCACGCCGAGCAGGATGCGGCCTTAGCCTCATTTTCTTTTCCTGTAATCAGTAAGACGACGTTCACGTATCTGCTCGGCTGTTCTGTCATTTCCCGGTTACTGTTAAATTGAGACCCGGGAACCGGAGGAGACAATGCGGGGCAGGATGTACGCGAAATCTGTGCTGTCGAGAGATACCATAAGATGTGGACTAGACATTCGGAAATGAATGATGAAAGTCTGTCCAAAACTGTACGTTTTTTTTTTTTTAGAGAGGAAGCGCTAGCTACGCCGACTGCTGTACAGATTGCGTATTTGTCGTTTCTATCTTGTTCCTTGCTGTTTATGGTTGATGTTACTTATGAATATGTGATCGTTATAGAGCTGAGGTTCTCAAACTTTAGCTGTAAAAAAAGAAAAAAATCTATGGACTGCCTTAGTACAGTTTTATTCAATGAAACACAAAAATATTAGGCTCATTATTCGAATGTGTGCAAAAATAATCTGCCTCTTTATTGGAGCCATGGAATTTTTTTGTTCTTGAACAACTGACAGAACATATTAGGTCTATCTATCCATCCATCCATCCATCCGTCCATTTTCCGTACTTCAGGAAGCCTGGAGATTGTCCAAGGGAACTCGGGGTACAAGGCAGGGGACACCCTGGACTTCACGGGGCACAATCGCACACACATTCACACATTACGGACAATTTGGAAATGCCAGTCAGCCTACAAGGCATATCTTTTGACTGGGGGAGGAAACCGGAGTACCCGGAGGAAACCCCCTGAAGCATGGGGACAACATTCGAACAAACATGTTAACCACTAAGCTGATGTTATTTATAGACTCAGTGGTTTTTACCGTTATTGGAGTTAGGATTAGAGCCAGTAAATGAAAATGATCAGTAAAATAGACTAATAACACAATAATATTTATAATAACGTCAATAACCACCCCGTCCAGGGTGTGCCCCGCCTTGTGCCCTGAGCTCCCTGGGATAGGCCCCAGGCTCCCCATGACCGTGTGTATGATAAGTAGTACAGAATATGGATGGATGGATGGATAGATGACTTCAATAACTGCAGATTATGACCTCCACTTTCAAGGACCACTGTTGGAAATAACAAAGAAATTGTTTTCCTCCTCACAAATTACATTATATATTCACTGCAACCGTTCTTATTATGTTGGACTGGTTCAACTGGCTGTGGAATATTTTTTCAGGGTAGAATTTTCTAGAACATTCTCTGATATTCTTGCTTGTGCTTCTGCAGCACATCGTTCTGCAGCACATCGTTACTGTTCACTCTGAAGCTGCCTACAGCTCATTTAGAGGGAGCGAGGGAGAGATAGACAAGCAGACTGACTTTAAATCGCACCTCCACATCAAGCACATCATCTTCCACACCCTCGCTCTCGGCTCTCCTCCGCAGCGTGTAATAAGGAGGAATGAAAACGTCCTGCCTCGGGTGCCAGGCGGGTTCCTCATTCTCAGTCGGTCAAATTTGCTGACAGCACATTTTTTACACACACACACATGCTCCTTCATTATTATCTCCTACCTTGATGGAGAGATGTTTGCTCTCATGCAGGATCATCTCCTCGGTGAGCATGAGAGTTCTGGTCGGGCTGCACAGGTCCAGCGGCTACGGAGATGAAGAAAACATCACTGAACAACACGTTAGGATTCAAGATACGAAACAAATCAGTGCTGAATCACTATGTCACTCACACACGCTAGTTCCATACTAAATACAGGAGAAGCTATGCTGTAGGTGGAACTGAACTGAACTGCAAACTTGCTCTAGTGCTCTTCAGCGAGCGTTCACTCAACCCCCACAGTACGACGCGCGCTGGTGGGCCGAGCAGTCTCAGAAAGCAGCTTCGACCACTCTAGGCTAAAAGCACCTATAGCTGTGAGCACGGTGAAAGAGCGTGACAGTGTGACAATGTTTGCCACTTCCTCCTTCTGGAGGTCGTCTAATGCATCGTAGTGCTATCGGTGTGCACAGGAAGCTAGCTGGGGGTACGTTTCTACAGACCCCACACACTTGCGGTTTGTGAAGACAGAGCGTTGTTCTTGTGCGTTCACAGGAAATCATTCGCTCACTTCAAACAACTGCTGACCAGGAGTCTAGTGCTGAGGTTTTTAACTTTAACATTGAGTAAGTGACTCAAAGTAAGATTTGAGTAAGTGACTCAAAGTAAGATTTGAGTAAGTGACTCAAAGTAAGATTTGAGTAAGTGACTCAAAGTAAGATTTGAGTAAGTGACTCAAAGTAAGATTTGAGTAAGTGACTCAAAGTTAAATAATGTTTGGAAAGGAATTTTTGGGATAATGGAGTTAAGGGAACTGGATCGTGCTAATCTGCAGCTGATTTGGTCATAATTTAAATGATATTTAAATTTCAGAATGTAAAGCACAGGCTAGCATCAATCAGAAAGTCGCTAAGCATCTTATCATGTTTTGTTCAATATCTAAAACTTTTAGCAGCCAGGGCCCATTTAGGTGTAAACAAAAAAAAACACAGATCCCCTCAGTATTTATTTTGATTAACTTTTTTTCCAAAGATAATCCAACTATTCAAATATTAATGTGTTTATTACATTTTTATTATACTTATTATAATGATTTGCATGACATTATTTATAGGAGCAATAACTTTGGAAATAGATGTAAATATAACAATCTGTTTTTTAAAATGTTTAATGGACCCAACTTTGTCTTAAAGAATCAGTCGAATCTGGAAAGTTCTGCTGATACTGTATTAAAAGTTTTTTGATTGATTTTCTTGAGATTATTGATATCCACTTCACCACTGAATCCTAGGACACAGGGAAGCTAAAGGTTTCAGTATGAGTAAAAACCTGTGCAATCGCAAAAACACATGCGGAAAAATATCTCAGCAAATTTAAACATAAAGGATTGCGTCTTTCAAATTAAGTTAGTTTTCTAACTAACTAACTGACTGACTGACAGACTACCTAACTGGTTGACTAACTGACTGACAACTAACTGAATGAATAAATAAATAACTGATTAACTAACTAACTGACTGGCTGGCTGACTAAATAACAAACCAACTGATCAACTAACTAATCACTTAACTGACCCACTAACTAACTAAATAACTAACTTTCTTACTAACTAACTAACTAACTAACTAACTGAATGAATGACTAACTAACTAACTAACTAACTAACTAACTCATTGACTAGCCCACTAACTGGCTGACTGTGACTAACTAACTAACTAACTGACTGAACGACTGACAGATTAACTAACTGGTTGACTAACTGACTGACTGACTGACAACTAACTGAATGAATAACCAATTAACTAACTAACTAACTAACTAACTAACTAACTAACTAACTAGCTGATTAAATAACAAACTAACTAACTAGCTGACTGGCTGACTAAATAACAAACCAACCGATTAACTAACTAATAACTAACCAACCAACTAACTAACTAACTAACTGAGTGACTGACTAACTAAAGCATTAACTAACCCACTAACTGGCTGGCTGTGACTGACTAACTAGCTAACTGACTGACTGACTAACTAACCCACTAATAGATTAACTAACTAATTAACTGACTGAGTGACTAGCTAGCTAGATAAATAAACAAATACATAAGCAAATAAATAAATAAAACGTTAATTGAATGTATTTTATGGAATGACTGTTGATTAATTCATTATTTTTTGTTTGTTTGTTTGTTTGTTTGTTTGTGGAAGCCCATTTCTGCCATTTGAAGACAAAATAAAACCATTCATTTAATCTTAAAAATAAAAAAGTATCTTGAAATAATAACAGTTTCTCAAAATGATTTTATTAATAAATTTTGTCCTATGTTCTGTATTATCGTTGTACTGTATATTCACACCATAAATAGGTTTTTGTTAACATTTACCTTTTCAACAGAATACAGATCAAATTACAGATCGAACCCAACATGAGTGATACCTGCACGAAAATGGGGAATATGAGAACTTTGGGTGCCACTTTGACGTAGGCCCCGTAATTGGCGTGAGATCTGACGATGGTGCAGTTCTGGTAGTTGGCGAAATTGGAGCTGGGCTGGTAGCTCGTGGCAGTTGATTTGGATTTGTTGCCTGAACGGCGCAGGAAGTTGGTTCTGCTCGCCAGGCTGGGCGCGGCATGGGGCTGGGGCGTGCTCACATTTCCTGGTGGGTACATCCATCCAGCTGGAGCGTGGTATGATCAGAAGAACATCAGTGTAACGGTCATGTTATGGTTATGCTTATGGCACTACATGGTACTGATATGATCATGTCTTGCACATCTCTGACAATGCATTTTTATTTTTTTTATTTATTTTTATTTTTTTTATATTTTTTGCTATTACATGACATATTATTTATATTATAATAATTAGACTTACCCAGAGTGCTAGGATTGTCTCCATATACTTGTGTCAGGATCTGTGGGATCAGAGATATGATGTCAGTCAGTTACTCCCGATTCAATACCTTTAGAGAAATATAATCAATGATTAGAATTTAACAGCTCTTGACTTAAACCATAAAGCTTGGGAATGTGACCATCAGATCATATATGATGTCTTAGATCTTAGATCAAACTTGGCATAAGCGCTGTAACTCCGGCGCACTAAGGTACAGCACTCAAGTCCCCAATGCATTACAGACTATTAACGCTCCAATGGGCTTAAGTTATTCGTACGAGTCCATATGACATAACACATTGGGGAGTCGGAGCGCACCAGACTTCCACTCTATCACTAATCATCATTACACACCTTCTTTGAACGGCACGCAGATGTAACCATCGATAGCAATGAAGGTGACCACTGGCTTTCTACTTCAACAATAGATACATTAACTTCACCAAATCCACAGCGTCCCTCATTAAAAACGCCAAAGTTATATCTATCTTTTCATTATGTCGTACTATTATGGCTTTATTCTTGAAATATTGTCATATTTCTCACAATATTACAACTTTATTCTCAAAATATTGTGATTTCTTTCACATAATATTACAACTTTATTTTATTTTCAAAATATCACAACTTTATTCTCAAAATATTGCGATATTTTCTCGAAATATTACACCATTATTCTCAAAATATAGCTTTTTTTTTTCTCAGAATATTACAAATTTAATCTTGAAATATTGTGGGAGTTTTTCTAGTAATATTACAGCTTTATTCTCAAAATATTCCAATTTTATTCTTGAAATATCACAACTTTGTTCTCAAAATCTTGTATATTTATTTCTTAAACAGTGGCCCTAAAACTCTGCTGAACTTTTAAACTTGACATGTCCAGAAAGCCATGAAAGACAGCCATCATTTTATATGTGAATGTGTTTGTAGCAAAGAAATTAAATGGCCGACCGATCCCAAAATGCGGCGTAACGTGACACTGATTCCCAAATTCTATACAGACTGTCCTTAGAAACAAATTGGGGTCAAAATGTGGAGAACCAATTAAACCCAAAAACTTCTCTTAAGTGGGCAGATTTTTTGTCTTTAATGTTGTGGAATTCTTTTAGTCTCTCTTGTGGCTTTCCGAAACAAAATGGATTCTGATTGTGGTTCGTTTTATTGTTCAGTTTTCCCAATACAACTGCACATTCCTGCAGGGCATCATATATCAGATTTCCTCTAATAATAGAGCACATGATCCCTTCAATCATCTGGAATCAATAATGCTTAGCCAGGTCTGTATAAATTCATTTGTGTCATTTCAATATTTTGTCTTAAACTCACCGTTCGTCTTTAGACAGAAACTCGTTTATAGTTCGTAACTTTGTGCAGGCAATTTATTTTTTCATCTCAAATGTTTTTACGCAATTTTTACATGAGATTTTAATTCCGATAAGAATTAAACAATGCAAAGATTAATGCACTGCCGTTTTAAACAAATGAAACAGGTAATATCGTAAATGAAACAGAATATTAGGCTTTGGTTTTTTTTAATGATCTACTGATACCCGATTCAGTCCTCCTGAGAAACACAACAAGATCAGCTTGGGGTAAAACCAGATCCTGACTCTGTGTAAGCTTTCTCTCGACAAACCGCCAGCGTTATGAGTCCCTCAGGGTATGATGGGAAGGAAACGCAGGCTAGGCTGCGTGCGTCTCCTGTTAGTAGCTGTGTGCTCTCGCTAAATCTGATTGTCCGAAGGTCACCATTTCAAGGCTCATGCGTCAATTGTTTGGCGTTTTATGCCCTTTTGACCTTACTGATCACCTCCCTAAGACACCCCCACCCCCCCACCCTCAAGGTTGCCTACATATCAATAGCAATTCCACTAATAGAGCAAAGTGAACTGATAAAGCTTTCTATAAAGAAATACTGATGCATAGGTGCAATATCAGCAATATCCCAGCATGTGATGTGTCATTTGAGTCAACATCATAGGCCTCTATGTTTGTAGTAATATTAGCTAGCTAAGATTTGCTCGTATAGCTAGCTAACATGAACTAGCACTAAATTTTCTTGCTTACAAAAGTCAGGCTAAGTGGCTAACATGACTGATGTTTAACTATATTAACATTTAACGATTAGTGATTATTTTATGGCAACAAAACAACAAAAGTGGTTATGTTTTGTTTCGTAGTCATGCTTCCAGTTTGACTAGCGCCAGGCACTCTGAACAGATGAACAGTCTAATTTGAACTAATTTGAGAATAAACTCTTTTCATTCTTTTTTTTAGTCGATGATTTCTCACTAATCACTAATCACTAATCACAGCAGACAGGGGAAATCTATAAAACTCTGTAAAGACTCTTTTCTTGATGAGCTGTCCTCAGCTAAATAATTCACATTTGGGTGGACATTTGCTGCACTATGGCCAGTTTACTGAACTATGAACTGGCTGAACTACAGCCAGAACTACACCTCACTACAGCCAGAACTACACCTCACTACAGCCATAACTACAGCCAGAACTACACCTCACTACAGCCAGAACTATACCTCACTACAGCCAGAACTACAGCCAGAACTACACCTCACTACAGCCAGAACTATACCTCACTACAGCCAGAACTACAGCCAGAACTACACCTCACTACAGCCAGACCAACACCTCACTACAGCCAGAACTACAGCCAGAACTACACCTCACTACAGCCAGAACTTCAGCCAGAACTACACCTCACTACAGCCAGAACTACAGCCAGAACTACACCTCACTACAGCCAGAACTACAGCCAGAACTACACCTCCTTACACCCAGAACTACACCTCACTACAGCCAGAACTACACCTCACTACAGCCAGAACTACAGACAGAACTACACCTCACTACAGCCAGAACTACACCTCACTACAGCCAGAACTACACCTCACTACAGCCAGAACTACAGCCAGAACTACCCCTCACAACAACCAGAACTCCACCTCACTACAGCCAGAACTACAGCCAGAACTACACCTCACTACAGCCAGAACTACACCTCACTACAGCCAGAACTACACCTCACTACAGCCAGAACTACAGCCAGAACTACACCTCACTACAGCCAGAACTACCCCTCACTACAGCCAGAACTACCCCTCACTACAGCCAGAACTACACCTCACTACAGCCAGAACTACAGCCAGAACTACACCTCACTACAGCCAGAACTACAGCCAGAACTACACCTCACTACAGCCAGAACTATACCTCACTACAGCCAGAACTACAGCCAGAACTACACCTCACTACAGCCAGAACTACACCTCACTACAGCCAGAACTACAGCCAGAACTACACCTCACTACAGCCAGAACTACAGCCAGAACTACACCTCACTACAGCCAGAACTACACCTCACTACAGCCAGAACTACACCTCACTACAGCCAGAACTACAGCCAGAACTGCACCTCACCACAGCCAGAACTACACCTCACTACAGCCAGAACTACACATCACTAAAGTCAGAACTACAGCCAGAACTACACTTCACTACAGCCAGTTTTTTTTTCATACATTGATCATTCCTGCTATAATACTTTTATAGTGCTCAGTTCTATCCTCTGCTTTACTGAACAGTTAAAGCTAACATTTCCGCTCTATGTTGATTATGTCTCTTGATGTCTCTTGATTGAAGGACGATTGTGTTTTATTCCATTAGAATATCTGTAGCAGAGTGTTAGACCACTCCGAGTCAATTACTTATGAACAGCATGTGGCACTGAGTTCATCAGACGGTCAAAATACCAAACAATTACAGAGATCCACCCACAGAATTAGTACTAATCTCACTGATTAACTCTCTTGACCTTAATGACTTTTCCAACGTTCTCTCACTGAATTGTAATTTCCTGTCTGATCTGTCTGATAAAGTACTAAATCAAGGTCAATAGACGTATCATTTTTCACATTTGTATTCAGGGTTCTGATTTTTAAAAACCTGCCATGTTTTAGGTTATTTGTTAATTTTATTTATTTGCTTGTTATTCATTTGTTGTTTTAATGGCTGTTATTTTATATTTTGTTTTTATTTATTCATACAACATTGGTTGATCTTATTAGTTCTTATAATTTTTTAAAATTCATTTATTTGTTTGGCTAGTTGTTTGGTTGTTTATTCATACATTTGTGCATTTATTTGTTGTTTTTATTTATTTGTTTGTTTGCTTGCTTGCTTGATTTTTATTTGTTGTTTTTATTAATTGGTATATATTGTTTTTTACTTATTTGTGTGTTTATTTATTCATTCATGTATTTGCTGTGTTTTATTTTGTGCTTTTATTTCCTGTTATTATATATTGTTTTTACTTATTCATGTATAGTCTAATGTTTTTCATTTTGGTTTGGTTTTGTTGTTGTTGTTGTTGTTGTTGTTGTTGTTGTTGTTGTTTATGACCATGCTCATCACTCTCAGAGGAATTTGAGTGTGAAGAATCCTGCAAAGATCCAGCTATGGCAGTTCTGGGATTTTATCGCATAGCCTTCTGGTCAATAACACATAATCATGTCCTTGCCCTGGACATTCCCAGAAAAGCTCATATACTGTATAGAATTCCCTGTACCTGGCCTCCTGGACTGATGGGGGAGAGAATGATGTAATTGTCTCCGTTGGACGCTTTGACTCGTGTCCCTCTGAGAGTCGGAGTGTGTGTCCTGGTGTTGGCTTTGCCCTCCTCTCTCCTGTCACCCCATGGCACCCCGGTGCCCCCGATGCCGCCACCCCTCGCCCCCTCCGAGCCGTTGAGCAGTATTCGGTGACGGAGGTGCGCGGGCAGTGGGGGCACAGGCGGCGTTTTCTCTGCACGCTTCGTTCTGGGAGGAGAGACGGGAGAGTCGTAGTTGGAGCTCTTGTAGGAGTGATGGATCAGACCCTCATAGCTGGACTTCACGGAGGGTCCCGAACGCCACACCACCAACGTGATCTCACGGGCACTGCTTCTGCACAGAGATAAATGTAGTAAACTGTCGAATTCTCCATTCTGATTGGACAGAAGGTGTTGATTCATTTTCTATACGGTAGCAGTGCAGCCGCAAATCACAGGTTTGGATTAATGCACTTGTTCTAATAAGCTAATATCGTTTCTATAGTAGCAAAGTACAAACTCATAGGGAATTGTATGACGGATGCTCATCTAACAATAAATAACAAATACATGTTGTTACGTTACAAATAAAGATATCGTTGTTGATATGGTGAAGGAGATGTTTATTTAAGAAGGCGTGGAAGGAGTCTCCAGTGTCAGCCATTTTGTAACGATCGGAAGTAAAGATGTAATTTGAAGTTTTGTGCTTTCTGAAGTTTCAAAGTCAGGGAATGTTTATAGCTGTGATGTTTATGTGATGTAATGTTTATAGCGATAACTTACTATACTAACTTGTTTTGCGGACATTCCGCAACAGTAAATGTAACTATAAACGGATAAAAACTATGACATGTTGTTCTTTAATAAATAAAAAATATATATAAGAGGAATAAAACACTTCAGGACATGCTGTTATAGAAAAGTAATTACGTTAGGCTGCATCTGACTTCCCCGTCGTTGATTATTTTCCTATAACCGCACACCCCCAAGTGTTTTATTCTTTACATAGCCATTGTCTCCTTTTAATTCGATTTCTCAAGGTTCCTTTTATTTGTTTCAGAAGCAGACGTGCCTAGGAAAGAAAGAGAAGAAAGCAAGCACAAAGAAGTGACTCATGGAGTTTGACGATGATTTGAAGCGGCTCTTGTGTTTGCCCCGAACCAGTGGTGAACCTCTGCTGCGTATATATTTGAGTTCTGGATCCTAAAGCATGATTGACAGCTGAGATAATCCCACCTGAGTGTCCGAATAAAGAACTGGTAAAAAGATAAACGTTTCTGTACATTGACGTCGGCAGCACTGCAGGGATAAAGAAGATAAACCACTCTATCACAGAAAAAATATTACGGATTACTGAATCATGGGACGTTGCGTGCGCGCCGAATCGGCTTTTGTTCTGCACTAATGAATCTTCATCGCAGACCAGAATAGACGGTGGTGCAGGAGCTCGATATTAAACACACACACACACACACACACACACACACACACACACACACACACACACACACGATCTAAAACAAGTGAAATTCAAGCAAATATTCAATTTGCAAATACTACTTCTAACCTGAACGTCAATATCGCAACAGCATTTCCCATCATTCCACACTTCTGGCTGTAATCATACAGTACAGTGTATTCGACACCTGACTCAAATTCAGAGGGGCACGGTGGCTCAGCGGTTAGCACAGTTGCCTCGCACCTCCGAGGTTGGGGGTTTGAATCCCACCTCCACCTTTGTGTGTGGGTTTTTGCATGTTCTCCTCGTGCTTTGGGGGTTTTCTCCTGGTATTCCGGGTTTCCTCCCCAAGTCCAAAGACATGCGTTGTCGGCTGATTGGCATTTCCAAATTGTCTGTAATGTGTGTGATTGTGCCCTGCAATGGGTTGGCACCCCGTCCAGGGTGTCCCCCACCTTGTACACCGAGCTCCCTGGGATAGGCTCCAAGCTCCCCCATGAGAAAAAGCACGAGTAAATATTAATATCTACACACACAAGTGTCCAATGTACTGTACACTGAAAAACTGGTGTGAGATTTACTCATGAAAAGTGCGGTAACGATGTGCACAGATTAAATCTTTGCACAAAGATTCAACACAAAGGTGTGAGCTGTAGTACCTGATGGCATGGGCGAGATCCGCACACTTCCACTGCTCCACAGACTGACCATTCAACTGCAGCACAGTGTCCAGCTGCCTGAGGCCAGCCAGATCTGCAGGACCACCTGAACACACACACACACACACACAATGGCCCTTGAGATATTGATCCATAAGGTGCCTCTTGTGCCCACACACCCAGACACAGAGTCAACTTTCCTCATCTTGTTTACACACACACACACACACACACACACACAC
>CM042565.1:14584512-14867012 GCA_023630585.1 Cranoglanis bouderius | reverse complement strand
GTGTTATAGAATGTTATAGAGTGTTATAGAGTGTTACAGCATGTTATAGAGTGTTATAGAATGTTATAGAGTGTTATAGAGTGTTGTAGCATGTTATAGAGTGTTACAGAGTGTTGTAGCATGTTATAGAGTGTTATAGCATGTTATAGAGTGTTATAGAGTGTTATAGCATGTTATAGAGTGTTACAGTGTGTTATAGAGTGTTGTAGCATGTTATAGAGTGTTACAGCATGTTATAGAGTGTTATAGAATGTTATAGAGTGTTATAGAGTGTTACAGCATGTTATAGAGTGTTATAGAATGTTAGAGAGTGTTATAGAGTGTTGTAGCATGTTATAGAGTGTTATAGAATGTTATAGAGTGTTATAGAGTGTTACAGCATGTTATAGAGTGTTATAGAATGTTATAGAGTGTTATAGAGTGTTGTAGCATGTTATAGAGTGTTACAGCATGTTATAGAGTGTTATAGAATGTTATAGAGTGTTATAGAGTGTTACAGCATGTTATAGAGTGTTATAGAGTGTTGTAGTATGTTATAGAGTGTTATAGCGTGTTATAGAGTGTTATAGAATGTTATAGAGTGTTATAGAGTGTTATAGCGTGTTATAGAGTGTTGTAGCATGTTATAGAGTGTTATAGAGTGTTATAGAGTGTTATAGACTGTTATAGAGTGTTATAGAGTGTTATAGCGTGTTATAGAGTGTTATAGAGTGTTGTAGAGTGTTGTAGCATGTTATAGAGTGTTATAGAGTGTTATAGAGTGTTATAGACTGTTATAGAGTGTTATAGAGTGTTATAGCGTGTTATAGAGTGTTATAGAGTGTTATAGAGTGTTATAGCGTGTTATAGAGTGTTATAGAGTGTTATAGAGTGTTATAGCGTGTTATAGACTGTTATAGAGTGTTATAGAGTGTTATAGTGTGTTATAGAGTGTTATAGAGTGTTATAGACTGTTATAGAGTGTTATAGAGTGTTATAGCGTGTTATAGAGTGTGATAGAGTGTTGTAGAGTGTTGTAGCGTGTTACAGAGTCAGAAATAAAGCACTGGTTAAATCCTACAATAACTCTATGTGGTTGTACAGATCGATAAATCCATCATAGGAAGCAGTGGTGGTGTGTGTGTGTGTGTGTGTGTGTGTGTGTGTGTGTGTGTGTGTGTGTGTGTGTGTGTGTGTTTAAGTGGGTGGATCTGTATTTCTCACTCTCTCTTACATGCTTCTGCATAAATAATTCAGGTTTTAAAAAAATGAATTTTCCTCCTCATCATCATCATCTCTCTCTCTCTCTCTCTCTCTCTCTCTCTCTCTCTCTCTCTCTCTCTCTCTCTCTCTCTCTCTCTCTCTCTCTCTCTCTCTCTCTCTCTCCCTTACTGATCTTCTGGTCTATGAATCTCACTACAGCACACACTCACATTATGTGATCAAGATCACATAGCAACTTCTTTCTCTCTATTCATCTCCCTAACTTGTGCCGTTCTGTCGCAAACGGCAAACTGATAAACATGTTACCAGAAAACTGGAAAGCTGTACAAAGCACCGTGACTGTTACAAAGCACTGACACTCAAGACTCATTCTGTAAATATTACACAATCATGTCCTAACAAAATACATTAACGATGATACGTTTTTCTTTCTTAAATACACAATTTTTTAAATCCATTACAATGATTAAGATAATCCGTTTATCTGACGCGTTCCCATGAATTAGCTGTTGCTATAGATACGATACCGTATTAGAACCAGCGCATTAATATATATCGTTCATGTTACAGCCAGTACTACAAAAATAATGCACACCTTCTGACCAATCAGAATTCACATTAGTTACTGTCAGAATTTTTTTTGTGATTGTGATCTGTCTCTCAGACCATCCTATCGAGTCTGTCTCTCTCTCTCCACCTGTCTGTCTGTTGGTCTATATTTCAAAATTGCCTCAAAGCACTTTGCTTGCACAGCTGATAAAAGATGCTGTAATTTTACTACAGCTACATATTCCTCAATCTGTCTGTCTGTCTGTCTCTTTATCTAACTGTGAACCACGCTATCTTTGTGTTTGTCTCTGTTTGCATCTATCTATCTATCTATCTATCTATCTATCTATCTATCTTTCTGTCTGTCTGTTTGTCTGTCTTGTTTGTCTGTGACAAATTCTTTGTCGGTCTGTCTATCTCTCTATCTCTCTGTCTGACTGTTCTCTGTCTATCTCTCTTATCTTGTGCATAATTCATCTGTCTAAGTCTGTTTGTCTGTCTATCAGTCTATCTGTCCGTTTGATCTCAGACTTTATCTGATTGTGAATCTCACTAACTTTTTGTCTATCTATCTATCTCTCTATCTATCTGTCTGTCTGTCTGTCTGTCTGTCTGTCTGTCTCTTTTTCACACTCTCTCACTCTGTCTCTCTCTTGTGCATATTTCATCTCTCCGAGTCTTTTTGTCTTTTTTGTCTGTCTATCTGTCTGTCTGTCTGTCTGTCTGTCTGCCTGTCTGTCTGCTTGTCACGCTGTCGGCTGGTTTCACCTCCTTGTGGCACTTTTCTTACACAGCTCAAGGACTTCTTGTTCGAAACACCTTTTTTCTCTGGAAACTTTGCATAACTATGCTGCAATTTTACTACCTCCACATTGTATACCTCGTCTGTCTGTCTGTCTGTCTGTCTGTATGTATGTCTCTCTCTCTCTCTCTCTCTCTCTCTCTCTCTCTCTCTCTCTCTCTCTCTCTCTCGCTCATCTGTCAATCTTATGAATATTTCTATCTATCTATCTATCTGTCTATGTCTCTTTTTCTGTCTGTATCTGCATTTCTATCTATCTACCCGTCTGCCTGTATGACTGTCTATTTGACTCACTCTCTGTCTGTTGACTGTCTGTTTCTGCTGGTCTATATCACTCCCTCTGTCAGTCTCTCTCTGTCTCTCTGTCTTTCTCCCTGTTTCTCTCCCTCTCCTTCTCTGTCTTTCTCTCTCTGTACACTGACCTGAGGTAGCGAGCAGCCGATGCAGACTCTACACAGCCCGTGGATGGTGTGCAGCATCACTAACACAGTGTCGGCCCTCGGCAGTGTGTGATGAGCGTTAGTGAGGGGACGAGGCGAGACCGGCGTTCCGATCGGCAGCTCCAGCTACACTGAGCTTGGCCAAAGTGCTCATGTGAGCCCAATTTGGGAAAAGAATAGCAGGAAGTGGCCCCTGCATCACACACACACACACACACACACACACACACACACACACATACACACACACACACGCACACACAAGACCCTCAAGCCCTATCCAGACAACACGCCTACCCTCGTTAGGCGAACAAAGCTCTTTCCCGTCACTCTTTGGGCCACTCTATCGTCTACTATTGTTCTGCAAAAAATTAAATAGTATTTTGGTATTACTAATTCTCTAGAAAGTGTCTTTTAGCACTTAAAATAAAAACGGATGGTTACTACTGTTTCATACTTTTTCCCTTATAAGCAAAAACTCTGGGTGGAGATAATGTCATGAAGCTGATAGTAATTACTGATGTTGAACTGAGGTCAGAGGCAGAAGCTGCTTCAGTATTTATGCTGGGAAAGTTATGGGTATTCAGAGTCAGGTTACGCACCCGTTTAACTCCATTTCCATTTAAAGACAAACATGACAATGCATACATTTCATATTGCGTTTCATATTGAGGTTTAGCACCTAAAATAAGACCAAACAGACTATTCCTACTGTTTCACACTTTTCCTTCTCTAAGCAAAAACACTAGGCAGAGTTTATTGTAATGATGCTAATAGTAATCACTAACTTTGAGCTGTATTCAGAGTCAGGTACTTATGTTCAAAAGTTACGTCAATAATTTATGCTGGGGAAGTTGCATGTATTCAGAGTTGGGTTAAGCACCCAACTTAAGTAGAAGTGTTGTAGGTTGCTTGTGCTTCAAAAATAAACATGACAAAACATGAATTTATGGGTTTCGTATTGAGGTTAAATCAAAATGTCTGAGAGTTTCGATGGATTTAATACTCCTAGAACTTTAGGTTCAAGTTCAGCTCAAGTTCAAAATCGTGCGTAACTGATACATGCCAAACTTTAGCTCATAATTCTGTAGGTCTAAATATTGATGTGCACTATTTCCTCGTAACTCATCCCTGAATACGGCCCTTTGTGACTGCGTGACTTTTTTTTTAAATCATTTTCAGAGTAAACGTGGAGACAGCACATTAATAGACACATTAATTTACAATTAATACGCAATTAAATCATTTGCAAGCATATCGCCTTCCAAGTTTATTATGAATTCAGACCGAGACAACTCTATGACAAAATGTATAGGCAGTAATTTCGTGGAAGTGAGCAGAATGTAGCTGTTAGATTTAGGTTTAAACCCCCTTCCTTCAGGTTTTCCTCCAGAGCCACACCTCTAAAACCTACGTATAAGTGCTCGCTCTGCTTCAGAAACACTAACAGATATTTCTGAAACCCCAGACGACACAATTAAATGGAAAGTAGAGACATTTCCTTCGACTAGATTGACTGAACATTGGTCACGTGTTGCTGTTGCTCATTTTTTACAGAGCCCAGGGTTCCACAGACACCAGAGCTTCTCCTATGAACAGATATTTCATTCACTTTTAATCAGTATGATCTCAAACCCCTGATTAAATACCCTGGAGCATCCCTCGCAGGAAGACGCGGTTTATATTTCGCCAATTATGTCTTAATTATGCAAAAATGCGTCTGTCTTTATTTGCATCCACATTCCGGTTGGATCACCTGCTGAACTGGCCAGGTCCATTCAAATAAAATATTAAGCATTCAGAATAGATCTATACAGTTTGCATTTTAGTGGAGAAATATTCCAGGAATGTTGAAATACCCGGGACTGATCTCTCATCAAACAACAATTCAATCTTCTCTTTTAACTCTGGTAGAATATTACACAGTCCCACATTTCTGTCATTTCTCTCTTCCTTTCTGTCCCTCTATTCTCCTCTGTTCATACTTGCTGTGTACAGAAGCTCAGAAGCCTCCACACACACATACACACACACACACACACACACACACACCCGCACACACACTCTTCTCATCCAGCCTTGCGTTTGACAGCCAGACACACGAAGGAAGGACTCTCACAAGCCGACTTCAAACACCGAAGGCGACCTGGAAACCGTCAGCCCTCTGGAGCCGATTTGCGACTCTCACAGAGCGACTAACTTTAAAACAAGCAAAATGCTGTGATGTTATTGAGCCGGGAAAACTGAGAACTCTGAGTTTCCACAGCGGCAAAGATGCATATATACGGAGCGTTTGCAATATTTATGGATGTCTGCCTAGAACTATTTACTCAGCAGCAAGATCACAGGGACAGCTTCACACCTGATAATATCTGAATCAACAACATACCGAATCCATTACGCTGCTGTCGTCGTCATATGACATGACATTTACACTTTAAGCGTCTACACTACAAAGCTTTCTACACTTAAAACCTTATGCGTTATGCGCAAAATTAGCATGCATGCAATATTTAAGCAGCAGGCAACTCGCAAAAGTATGTTTTTCTTTCTCATGCATACTTTAAACTCTCGTAGATATTCTTTATTCATGAACAAAATGTGTAATAATAATATTTGAGGAAGTCAGTGAAATAACTGTTCGGAGAAATAGACAGTGCCAAGGTTTTTTTTTTTTTGAACATCTGGCGTTTCTCATGTCTTACACCACAGTGCTGTTGAATTCTCGATTCTGATTGGTCGACTAATGTTCTGTAACAGAAAACCTAACGGGACTAATAATAAACAAGTTAAAAATGCGTTGTTATTCAACGAAGACAAACGTATGGTCGTTGATATTTCCGTAAGGAGATGTTCATTTCACATTTAAGGATAGGAGGCTTCAGTGTCAGTGCTTTATAACAAACATTATTACTTTTAATTATTTTACTTTTATTATTTTCCATATCAGTTTCTCTGTAACCTGATTAGCTGCATTTTTTTTTTATCTTCTATCATAAA
Source organism: Cranoglanis bouderius (assembly GCA_023630585.1). Lineage (NCBI taxonomy): Eukaryota > Metazoa > Chordata > Actinopteri > Siluriformes > Cranoglanididae > Cranoglanis > Cranoglanis bouderius. Next base: position 14,861,018 of record CM042565.1, on the reverse strand, counting down.
GAGAGAGGGAAAAAAAGAGAGGCTGGTGAGGGAACAACTATTTATAGCTGCTTTAATGTTTGTGATAACCAGAACATGAACATTAAATGTGACTATAAATGGATAAAAAGTACTGCATGACGTGTCATTGTCTTTAATTTAAAAAAAAATAAATTTGCTGTGGTATACTGTGAGAGGAATAAAACACTTCAGGGTGTGTTGTAATAGGAACATAATCAACTTCACTACATCACTGATTATTTTCCTATAACAGCACATCCGGAAGCGTATTCTTTCTTATATATTAAAATTACAACATTACAACATCAACATCCAACAAAATCGGGTTTTTTCCTGCTCATAAAAACCCATGAGTGACATCGGACTGGCACCGAACCCTATTCAAGTGCTCTTTTTCTTCCTTTTTTATTGTCTATTCATAAAGATTGAGAGAAAAACGAGGGAGGAGGGTGGCCTTTAACGAGCCCCGGCATGAAAGAAGAGCCCTGGAGCTCTCAAAAGCCTGGCAGAAGGAGGGATCGGACACAGCCTTGAGCTCGCCTTTCTTTAGTCGGCCGATCCACAGACCCTTGATTTTGTAGAGCAGAGACCCGGTGAAAAGGAGCGAGTCTATAAAGCTGACCTGAATAGAAGAGCAAATCAAAGCAGAGACAAGTTCCACTTCACTAAACCATGCAAGCTGCCACCGAGAACCATTACAGGCTGACTCATTATAGCGAGACTGACATTAACATAGAAAAATAGTCATGAATACGATACGAATCCAGAATTTAGTGAGGTGTTAATTAAATAGTTGCCTTGCTTTCGTTATTTACGGTAGTACAAAATATGACAGCTCATTAGCAACTCAGAAATCATTAGGTACGTAGCTAGCTAAGTAGCTAGCTTTGCTAAGTTGCTTTGTGTTGACATTTTAAAGTTGATTTCCCTGCTGAAAAACAAAACAAAACAGCCCGGTCATTAATCTCAGCTGGTTAGGTTTAATGGTTTTAGAGGGGTTCTAGACACTTACAGGCTGGTTACAACTGGTCAGACTGGTTCTAACCGGTCATGCTGGGTCTAACCTGTCAGGTCGGTTCTAGCTGACCAGATTTGATGGTTTTAGAGAAATTCTGGACACTTACAGACTGGTTGTAAATGGTCAGGCAAGTTCTAGCTGGCCAGGATGGTTCTAACTGGTCATGCTGGTACTAACAAGTCAGGCTGGTTCTATCTGGTCACACTGGTTCTAAATGGTCATGCTGGTTCTAACCGGTCAGTCTGGTTCTAACTGGTTAGGCAAGTTATAGCTGGCCAGGATGGTTCTAACTGGTCAGATTGGTTCTAACTGGTCATGCTGGTCCTAACCAATCAGGCTGGTTCTAACTGGTCAGAGTGGTTCTAGCTGGTCATGCTGGTTCCAACCAGTCTGGCTGGTCCTAACTGGTCATGCTGGTTCTAACCAGTCAGTCTGCTCTAACTGGCCAGACTGGTTCTAACTGGTCATGCTAGTTCTAATCAGTCAGACTGGTTCTAACTGGCCATGCTGGTTCTAACCAGTGAGGCCGGTTCTAACTGGTCAGACTGGTTCTAACTGGTCAGTCTGGTTCCAGCTGATAAGGTTTGATGGTTTTAGAGAAATTTTGGAATTCTGGACACTTACAGGCTGGTTGTAACTGGTCAGGAAAGTTCTAGCTGGTCAGGTTGTTTTCAGCTGATCAGGTTTGATGGTTTTAGAGGGAGTTTGTTCACTGCAGGCTAGTTCTAGCTAGTCAGGTTGCTTCTAATTGGTCAGGTTTGATGGTTTTAGAGGGGTAACTGTAGGTCAGCATTACCAAGAAGGAAAAAAATAGCACTTCAGATCTCACCATCTGTGAAATGCTGCCACTTTTGCATAACTATATAACTAGAAGCAGATTTAGCTAATTAGCAGGCAAAAAATCAAGATGTACCTTAATGGCATGTGCCAACATAACAAACTCTAACAATTTCCATCATAAGGTTTGTTTAGCTTTTACGACTAGCTACAGATTACTATGGTTGCCTCTGACTAATTCATGGCCATGTACAGTCTCTTGTCACATCTAGAAGAGTGTGTAAGCTGAAATGAACATTGTCATGAGGCCTCCGCTATTAAAATGTCATAACACACTGCTACGGTGTTGTACAGTGAGTGCTTCAAATATTTCAACCACTTTTTACAAGAGGCGCTAGTCCAAAACAGAGCAAAAAACAAATCTGCAGTCAGTCGTAGTCAGTGTCCGTCCTTAGTCATGAACTAAGGCGTAAAATCAAAGTTTATTGATTTGATTATTAAGAGAAAAAAAATTAAGTGCATGTGAGATTTCAATTCAAGTACCAATGGAATTGATTATAATTTTAATCAATATTTTCCTAACATCCATTCACGGCTCCATATGGTCCACTTGTATGATACAAAAAAAAAAAGAAAATCATTCGTCCGCTGTACATTCCCACATTGTTTCTCTATGCTAATAAATAAAATGGATTTTGAGTTATAATATAAAAAGGAAGAGGAGAAATAAACACCTTATGTCAATGGATAGGTTTTAAGCCGATTTTGTGATTTAACTGAAAGTCTATATATAAATAGCTCTATTGAAAGTTCTATTGAAATGGCTTCTTAGCTTTGATTTGATGGTGATATACCTCCTTCTGAAACAACAACTGGTGTCATGTTGAATTACCTTCCACAACAGCCAATATGCCACGCCCCCTGGCAAATCTAAACAAACCTGACAGTAGCTTAGCGAGATAGCTAAACATGGAGATGAGCAAAGAGATTAATGAGAGCCTTTTACTTATACTCTTACTGATGGAGAAGCCCTGACGGTGTATAAAGAAGGAATCGCGTTTTTGATCAGTTTAAGCATCTGTCTTATAACCGCAACCTTGGACAAGTTTCATTCTTTAACCCAGAACCCAGAGGAAACCCACACAGACACGGGGAGAACATGTGGAAAAGACAGTAGCCCGAGCTCTGGATCGAAGCAGATACCCTTCATCTTTGAGACGGCAATGTTACCTGCTGTACCACCATGACTTAGACATGACAAATGATCACTGGGGAAAGTCCACATCTGATGAGTCCATGGTGTATTATTAAATAAAGAAACAGTTTGTTATGCACTTGCCTCTGAGGCCTGGTGTACACTTAATGTTCGACTTTGCATGCAAAAGCACTGGCAACACAAGCTGCATCGTTCCCACACTCGCCTGCATACTTTATGTACGTCTGGGGATTAAAAGCGACGTCTGATGCCCCATCAGAGCCAAAACGTCCATGTCCGTCATTCCGAGTCACAAAATGCTTAGCAATTTCGTACAACACACTAACAAACTCGGTGTCGCTTAAATCCTTCTGCTGTCGTCATGATTGTTGTCATGAGCCGCATCTCAAATTTGAAAAATCTGACCTTACCTTCGAAGGTATTTACTAATCTAGAAAATCCAGAAGACTGGTACGCAAAACAGACCTTTTGGTAGGTTTGAACGTGACATAAGAGGCATTTCAAATTCAAACGCTTACCATATTAATACTCAATAACTATCTAGGGTTAATTGTGCTGGTGTGATCTGGTGTGAATTGTTTGGTCAGTTACATGGTGCTGTAACCCCCACTCTTTACACTGGTATTAAATAATGTAGCATTAATTTCTAAGAACGTGCACAATTGGTGCGCCAAATGACCGCGGGATAAGTGCGGCAGCCATCTTGCGTACTCATACAGTATGCATAGCTAAAAGCAAGTATAACCCAGGATTAAGTGGAGCCGATCTCACCTAGTAAGTTCCACACTGACTCAGTCTGTGGCGGTTGAATGGAAGCAAAGTCAGTGGGGTTTCTCTGACACACTCCCTCACACCAGCACCAAGTGGAGTTAAGAGCTTTAAGTAGGAAGTGAAGTGGAACGGAGGAGACCGAGCCAAGGGAGACCCTCAGCTCCTGACTCACGCTCTGAGCTTCCCTCATTTTAAGGCCGAAGAGTTTCTAAAGACAATGTCAAACTTTTACAACAAAGTAAGCTTCAGAGGGTTTTTCGCTCGTTTTGTTTCTCTGACACACACACACACACACACACACACACACAAACACACACACACACACACACACACACATACACTCTCTCTCTCGCATTCTCTCTCCTCGCAACGAACTCTACAAAAGTTCATGTTCGCATGCTGTGGCATTGGAGCGAGCGAGTGAAAAAGCCCATTCATACACAAATTGGAGTTCGTTAATTGCTAAATGAAATCAGCTGTAATCCTGGGAAAGGCCTGAACTGAGACAAAGCGAGTCAAAGCGTCACTTTTAATCAGCGACGTTAGCTTTATCGGGCTGGCCAACTAACAGCACAGTGGCTGATATCTCTGGAATAAAAAATAACCCAGAATTGATAACGGGTTGGACAATATATTTATCATTGTATTTAATCCTTATGGCAATATTGGCCTTTGCAACACCGAGTGCAATCTCATGAGTTTAAGATAAAACGTGGTAGGAAGGTTAAATGATAATCACTTTGACGTGATCCAAAAAAAAAAATAATAATAAATTGATGCAAACGCTCTTTAACCATGACACATTATTATTCTGTTACTGTTTACTGGGAAATGATGTCATCACCACTAACGTCAGAGAACTCCTCCTACTCTTACAGGTAGCGTTATGCAAAGGCAAGTGGACGCAGGTAATCGAGCAGACCAATAGGTACCAATAGTTTTGCATTCAGATTAGCACTTGCAGGTACTTCAACCACTTTTGCTAGCTTACTACGATGCTATAAAAATAGCTGGTTAATTAAGATTATGCATTGCACAGATGGAGCGTTAGCGATGCCACGACTGGATTGAGACCAAAAGCAATACAAATCTGGTTCTACCGTGTGACGACATGAATGACATGCTGTAGATGTTTGCCTGAATTAAAATTCAGTTATCATGTAGTTAAGTAATGTGATTGGTTCAACTTATCATTACATTGTCATTACTTCCTGTTTCGAGTTTAGTGATGGTTGGGAAAGGGTTTCTATGGTTCTTGATATATAAAAGCAGACTTTCTGGAGGACTGGGACTCTGTTATTAGCTCAGCTTTGTGGTGCGAGTGTGTGCACTGAGAACATCGCAAAAAAACACGAGTCTCGTGTTGGCCTGCATGGCTACAAATCTTCTTATACGAGATATAAGGTATTCGTGCACAGTGACATGTCGTGCATCCAAAAAAGTGCTGTTTGTCGGTGATGGTACCAAGGAAAGAAACGTTTTAAAAACAGCAAGTGCAAACACAACTGCGCATTTGATCCATGGTTCGGAACTAATTCTTCTACAGTATGTGAAAGCAAACCTGTGATTATGAGCCCCACCCCCAAACGAGTCCAGAATTGGTCCGGAGTGTGAACCGAAGTGTGAAAACGGCCTAAGTTAATAGTCATTTTGCTCTCTTTCTATATATCAGTGTAGATCTAAACCCTTAGCTAAGCCCTTAGTGTAGGTATTGTATTGTTTCATTGTGAGGTGATACGCTGGCACACCACGCTCCCGTCAGGCGAGGTGTGTAGCGGATTTGCAGTTTCACACCTAAAGTGTGAAAATGAAATTCGCTTTAAAAGAAACTTGCTGGTGCACATAAAACCCGGGATATAACAATACAACACACTGTACATCATGTACGCTCAGGTGTATTATCTGAAACATGCACGTTTGAGAGATAGACAGTACAAAACTAAGGCCACATCAAGACAGAAACACAAACACAAATAAAAACAGAAGGGAAAGTAAATTTTAAAGATTTTTTTTTTTAAGTGTCCACTTACCGTTAGACATTGCATTATCTCAGGGCTGGTGGTGTCGGGAGCAGCAGCATGGTTCGCTTGGGCAGCTTCTGAGGGGATAAAGACAAAAGAGTCACGGGCTGAGACTGTACCCTTGGAGAACATCTCTGCATCTGTGCTTTCTTCTTCTTCTTCTTCTTCTTCTTCTTCTTCTTCTTCTTCTCCTTCTCCTCTACACAGACACACATACAAAGTATAAAAACACAAGTTTGTCCACTAAGGTCTTAGTAGCTTTGTAGCTCTCGCTGTCTCTCAGTCTGAGCAGAAACAGAGGGAATTCCGTGAAGGAAGCGGCGCGGAGAGAAGGAACTCCACTCCTCTTTTCTCTCTCAGTCCATTATCTCCGAGTTTTGCGCGCTCCTGGGCTGTTGCTGTGGAGACAGCGGCTCGGCCCGGCCACAATGTCCTTTTAAGCGTTCCTCATAAAGGGCCGCATTCAGCCTGGGACACAATGCAGCGAGACTCCCTCACACTCCCTACCTCTCTCTCTCTCTCTCTCTCTCTCTCGCTCTCTCTCACTCACTCACTCACACACTCACACACTCCCTCGCTAGCTCTCACACTCATTATCTCTCTCTCATAGACACTTTCTCTCGCTCGCTATCTCCAGCACTCTCTCCTTGCTCTCTTTTTCTTTGTGGCGCGTTTGATCCTGAAACTCAAAAGACATGCCTTGCACTTTCTTTATTTCTTTATTTATTGATGTATTTTTTTTTGCACCTAGAACTCCTTTTCCTTTCTTTACATCATCATATTTGAAGGTCACGCCCCTTAGAAATTTCTCATTTCATTAACACTCGTTCAACTCCCACGAAAGATGGACGCCAGCCGTCTTTGGAAATCTGCCGTAATGAGGTTCTCTCGCTCTATTACAACTCGGGAGTCGAACATGCTGTAGATGGTGTAGCTGGGACAACCGGTGGGAACTTAAAAATTCCACTTTAATCAAAAGTGGAGGGGAAAAAAGGGACTCCCTGCAGCCTCAGGAGGTGACCTGTGTGGCCGCCATTGTAGCGCCAGGCATAAATCACCGCGATTTAACCGCGAGACACAGAGCGACTGGCAACAGAGCATTACGAGCCATGCTAACGCCTGCCAAGGAACACCCCTTAGAAAAGACAGAGAGAGAGAGAGAGAGAGAGAGAACGAAAGAAGGAGGAAAGGAAGAGCAAAGAGAAAGCGTTGAGAAAAGTTGGAGCGCGTCCACTAAGCGCATGCGAACTGGCCATAAAGCACTGGAGAGAGCAGGAGGAGTGGACACAGTCGCTCTCTGCGGTCACTTCCACTCATTTCACACTGTGACTCTGTTGTTCTGCTTTTCACAGCAAAACAAACAAAGCCGTGATGGAGAGCCTCGGAGGAAGAACAGAAAGTGGCCGAAAAACAAAGCAAAGTTATTTTATCAGTCCTGCAGTTTTTTTCTATTCGTACCCCGGCATTAATTTCATACCTCATCATTTCATCAAATTCCCCTTCGTGCAACTTTTACCAGTCAGTACAGGATTTCAAGGGTTTTTTTTTTTTTTTTGTGATTGTTGCGGTCAAAAATGCTTGAATTGAGTTAGTTTTGCACGCTCTTTCGCAGTGAAGTTTGTTGGTAAACGAGACCTTTGAGCTGTACTCACGTCCGACGCACGCGAATCGAAGAGGGTTTTGGCCGAACGCACGTCGTGACGACGTCACATGACGCGTCTCGGCCCGAATCCGAGGAAAATCTGCAGGGATTTTGAAAAGTTGCAAGCTCCTCCGAATATCGTGGCGTTTGCTTGATTTTGCGTTCATTTCTGAGATCGCGAAATCATTCATCCATTTAACGTGCGTGTGATCATTCGAGTTATGCGTCATCACACATGAAAAGCATGTAAAGATGCATTCCAGTATGTTATGTTATGCCCTGGAAAGCACATGACACCCTGCGATTAACAAACGGTGAATAAAACCACGTCCTGCATTAACGTGTGGTAATAAATAACTCAACTGATGAATCCTGTAAAAATCACGTGTGAAAACAAATTGTAAATAACATAAAAATAAACAAATTGGATTTTTTTTTTTAAATGTGGAAATAAATTAATATGTTTAGAAAATCATGTGGGGGGGGGGGTCATGTGAAAGTGTGAATTATTCATTCACTGTCTGACAACTCTGATTTACACGTCTGGTTTTTAAAGACTTTTCATTATGGGTGTGATTTTCATATGTAATTTATTTTCACTGTTTAAAAGCGACCACTTCCTGTAAAATCATGGCCGCAGCTAGCGATGAGGTAGTTGAGGTCCAGACCTCGGTAGTTTTTGAAGGTATATATTTTTATCCATTTATATGTTTTTATAAATAACCACCAGGTGCTTAGAGGGGAGGGGGGGGGGGGTGTTGGGGGGTGTGGAAGAAGCTGCCACTCACCTGATTTAGTTAAGATGTAGACACTAGAAATGTTCACATGCACAGTTTCTTACTAATTACCGTAAGTAACATGGGGTGTGTCTCAATCAGCTCCGTAGTCACAGGTCACTGATCAGGGAGTTAAGGGCTGTCTCGATCACAAAATCCTTCCAGTGCACTGGAACTTTGGAATCCCACAATGCACCGCAAAAACCAAAGAGCATCGATGCTCACCATGTTCCCTTACTGGAAATGACATCATATTTTCTGATGCCTCTCAGCTCGAAAAAAAATTGCGGACGAACTGTGTACAAATGTGAGTAGCTTGTTATCGTTGTTGTAGCTTACGTCAGCGATTTTTAACTTTATTTGATGTTCTATATACGGTTTGTTTGAGTCTAATGACTTTTAAGTGTTTTTTAAGATTTAAAAGAATCCACTAGTGAGCCTACGATCCTGCTTGAAGTGCCGTGACAGAAACACATGATTAAGATGACAAATTTATATGACATATAGAAAGATATCGGTCCTGCCCGTTGGTGATAAATGCCAGTGGTGACGTTTTACAACACGAGTACGTAGTCGTGTCGCCGGAAATTGAGTCATCGGTGTCCCAGTGTGTAGCGAGCCAGGGTCCTTGCCGGTGCCCCAACTCGTGTACACCATATACTGATTCACTACCTAGGGAGCTGATTGGGACACACCCATGTTTATTAAATATAATTAGTGTATAATATACAAACATAATGAACATCCCAGTTTTATAATTTACATCGATAAGATAGATGATGTATTAATGGTAAGATCTCTACACTATTGTTCTTTAATATGAAATCTGCTCACTGTGACCATTTTCAATAAAGAATTTTGATCAAGAAAAAAAAAAAGAAAATGCTCTGTTAGAACTAGTGATACAACTTAATTTTTTTGAGGCTGATAAAAAAAGTTTTAATAAGCAAGTGAAATAAATCATACTCTTATCATATCATTAATATTATCATCAATCATTATCAATAATATTATCGTATCATTATTATTGCAAAGGACCTTATACTCTTCCATGTACTCCTTTAATCATAAATCCTATTGAAGGTCATTTTTAAGAAATATAAAGTAAAAGCAGAATTTCAGGAAAAACCCTGAGATATTACAGTGGGGGAAAAAAGTATTTGATCCCCTGCTGATTTTGTACGTTTGCTCACTGACAAAGAAATGATCAGTCTATAATTTTAATGGTAGGTGTATTTTAACAGTGAGAGACAGAATAACAACAAAAAAATCCAGAAAAACACATTTCAATAAAGTTATAAATTGATTTGTATTTTAATGAGGGAAATAAGTATTTGATCCCCTATCAATCAGCAAGATTTCTGGCTCCCAGGTGTCTTTTATACAGGTAAAGAGACTTTCCTAAAGGGAGTGCTCCTAATCTCAGCTTGTTACCTGTATAAAAGACACCTGTCCACAGAAGCAATCAATCAATCAGATTCCAAACTCTCCACCATGGTCAAGACCAAAGAGCTGTCCAAGGATGTCAGGGACAATATTGTAGACCTACACACGGCTGGAATGGGCTACAAGACCATCGCCAAACAGCTTGGTGAGAAGGTGACAACAGTTGGTGCGATTATTCGCAAATGGAAGAAACTGTCAGTCTCCCTCGGTCTGGGGCTCCATGCAAGATCTCACCTCGTGGAGTTTCAGTGATCATGAGAACGGTGAGGAATCAGCCCAGAACTACACGGGAGGATCATGTTAATGATCTCAAGGCAGCTGGGACCATAGTCACCAAGAAAACAATTGGTAACACACTACACCGTGAAGGACTGAAATCCTGCAGCGCCCGCAAGGTCCCCCTGCTCAAGAAAGCACATGTACAGGCCCGTCTGAAGTTTGCCTGAATGATTCAGAGGAGAACTGGGTGAAAGTGTTGTGGTCAGGTGTGGTCAGATCTCTTTGGCATCAACTCAACTCGCCGTGTTTGGAGGGGGAGGAATGCTGCCTATGACCCCAAGTCATAACATCATCCCCACCGTCAAACATGGAGGTGGGAACATTATGCTTTGGGGGTGTTTTTCTGCTAGGGGAACAGGACAACTGCACCGCATCAAAGGGACGATGGACGGGGCCATGTACCATCAAATCTTGGATGAGAACCTCCTTCCCTCAGCCAGGGCATTGAAAATGGGTCGTGGATGGGTATTCCAGCATGACAATGACCCAAAACACACAGCCAAGGCAACAAAGGAGTGGCTCAAGAAAAAGCACATTAAGGTCCTGGAGTGGCCTAGCCAGTCTCCAGACCTTAATCCCATAGAAAATCTGTGGAGGGAGCTGAAGGTTCGAGTTTCCAAACGTCAGCCTCGAGACCTTAATGACTTGGAGAGGATCTGCAAAGAGGAGTGGGACAAAATCCCTCCTGAGATGTGTGCAAACCTGGTGGCCAACTACAAGAAACGTCTGACCTCTGTGATTGCCAACAAGGGTTTTGCCACCAAGTACTAAGTCGAAGGGGTCAAGTACTTATTTCACTCATTAAAATGCAAATCAATTTATAACGTTTTTGAAATGTGTTTTTCTGGATTTTTTTGTTGTTATTCTGTCTCTCACTGTTAAAATACACCTACCATTAAAATTATAGACTGATCATTTCTTTGTCAGTGGGCAAACGCACAAAATCAGCAGGGGATCAAATACTTCTTTCCCCCACTGTATGTGAAATTTTTGGAGGCTGAAATCAACAAAAAATATTTAACTGGCGTGAGAAGTTTATGGGAAAATGGAAAGAGAACCGGACAGAGATTAAATACGAGTTATTGATGTTGTACACATTCAGTACTGTGATATATGAACCGTGCCACGTTTCAGCGACGTGGACCTGACGGAAATCGCGATCGTGATTACAGCGCTGTGTAAAACGTGGGCTGGCGGTCGAGAGAAGAAGAAAAAAAATCGCTGAGTGTGAAAGCTGGGGGGAAAGAAGGAAAAACTGAAAGCTGTGAAAAAAAAAAATTGGAACTGACTCCAACACACATATTCAACACAAGCTCTGTATCATGGGAATACGAACACTGCATATGTCACACTCACATTCACTCACACACACACACACACACACACACACACACACACACACACACACACACACACACACACACACACACACACACTAGAAGGGCTGGCCTTGTTGCTGCATTTTAAGCCAATCTTAAAGCATATTCTGACATTTACGACAAATCACACTTTCAAAATCTGCAGAATTTCCAGAATTTTCCTGACTGTAATCCTGTATGTGTGAGTTAAACGTGATTAGGATGCTGGGGAAAACTTTCCCATGTGCGAAAATAGGAAACACGCTGAGATAATTTACTGCTTTAAGCCGTCAGACTGCGACTAATAAGATGAAAATAGGGCTTATTTTAAAACCAGAACAGAACAATTGTGTTTATTTAGTGCACCTACGTGAACAAAATTACATTTCCCAACATCCAGATGTGGAGGGGGGGAAAAAAACAAGATTCTGGGTTGCAAAAAGAACAAATGTAGTCAAACAGGACATACTGTATGATGGCACTAATCATCCACCAGCACACACACACACACACACACACACACACACACACACAGACACACACCAGTCTGCACCAGAACTGTGGACGTCACAGGAAAGGAAAGGTCACGTCTGCATTTCAGACAGCATCTCCTCCTCTCACCCCCATCCCCCTCCCCAAGGCACAACCACCCTTTTGACTACTACCCAGGCCTGCAGTGGTGCATTCTGGGAGTATTTTGGCCTGAGTCGCTGACATTATGCCACTTCAGGATTTATCTTATGCAACACTGGAGATCTCTGAACCTGAGATGAGCCACCACTTGACATTTTCATGCACAACCAACACACATATTTGAACAACACCCGAGTCAGGATATGAAAGCATTTCAGTCAAGGTTAAATAGATTAGACACACATATACGCACACACATAGACACCAGACACACACACACATATATACAGAGAGAGAGAGAGAGGCACTGCATAATAGCATAATAGAGTTTATGCACATTAAGATTGATCCATCTGTGTATAAAGTTGTGATTAAATCTCGTCTGAACAGTATGGGGATGCACTTATCTCTCTCTGGGAAGTAGGAAGTATGCTAAGCAGCCTCTTAAACACACAGCGCCATGCACTCGCAAATTATGCAAACAGACGAATTACTGAAAATGCACGCTCCGGGCGCAGTAAAACCGTCTGCATTTACACACAACCAGAGCGGTGTGTGTGTTTGTGTGTGTGTGTGAGGCACTGTGAGAAATTGTGCATGTAAGAAAACAGTGCTTTGTTTAGTTTAAAAACGAAACTGTGAACATTGTAAATGTAAAAACAAAAAAAAATAAAAATTTAAAGCTTATTACTGTTAGTAAGGCCAGGTCGTTTTGAGTCAACCTTTTCAGTAATTCACTGTTCAAGTGATTCACTGACTCATTCAGTTTTGTTCAGTTACACAGTCTGCCCAGATATACAGTCTGATTAAGACAAACAATAAACAGCTTGAGCGCTGTGTAATATTCTACTTCACGCGCTGAAAGTCTGGAAATCTCCAGCTCGAAGAGAATGAGTCAGAATCAGAATCATCATGAGCGAAAAAGGATTCACAGACTCAAATACCGATTCGCTGAACAAGAAAAGAACGAATCTCGGTCATGATCGAAAAGATTCACTGGTTCAAATACGGACATGAGAGAAGAACAAAAGAGGAAATAATCTCAGTCATGACTGAGTGATAGACTGACTCACTGAACAGGAGATGAAAATATCTCCCTCAGGTCCAAAAGGTCCAAAAGATTCACTGACTCAAACTCTGACTCACTGAATAATAGAGAAGCGAATCTCATTCAGGTCCGAAAGATTCACTGACTCAAACACTGACTCACTGTTCAATAGAGAAGCGAATCTCATTCAGGTCCAAAAGATTCACTGACTCAAACACTGACTCACTGAACAATACAGAAACGAATTTCATACAGGTCCAAAAGATTCACTGACTCAAACACTGACTCACTGAACAATACAGAAACGAATTTCATACAGGTCCAAAAGATTCACTGACTCAAAACTGACTCACTGAAAAATACAGAAACGAACCTTATTCAGGTCCCAAAGATTCACTGACTCAAAAACTGACTCACTGAACAATAGTGAAGCGAATCTCATTCAGGTCCCAAAGATTCACTGACTCAAACATTGACTCACTGAACAGTAGAGAAACGAATCTCATTCAGGTCCCAAAGATTCACTGACTCAAACAATGACTCAGTGAACAATAGAGAAGCGAATCTCATTCAGGTCCAAAAGATTCACTGACTCAAACACTGACTCACTGAACAATAGAGGAGTGAATCTCACTCAGGTCTAAAAGATTCACTGACTCAAATCACTGAACAAGACACACAAGAGGAGCGAATCTCATTCATGTCCAAACAATTCGCTGACATTGATTCACTGTGAATCTCAGTCATGACTGAAAAATGCAATCAACGAATCATTTAATGGCAGCGACTCACTGAACAATACAGAAACGAATTTCATACAGGTCCAAAAGATTCACTGACTCAAACACTGACTCACTGAACAATACAGAAACGAATTTCATACAGGTCCAAAAGATTCACTGACTCAAAACTGACTCACTGAAAAATACAGAAACGAACCTTATTCAGGTCCCAAAGATTCACTGACTCAAAAACTGACTCACTGAACAATAGTGAAGCGAATCTCATTCAGGTCCCAAAGATTCACTGACTCAAACATTGACTCACTGAACAGTAGAGAAACGAATCTCATTCAGGTCCCAAAGATTCACTGACTCAAACACTGACTCAGTGAACAATAGAGAAGCGAATCTCATTCAGGTCCAAAAGATTCACTGACTCAAACACTGACTCACTGAACAATAGAGGAGTGAATCTCACTCAGGTCTAAAAGATTCACTGACTCAAATCACTGAACAAGACACACAAGAGGAGCGAATCTCATTCATGTCCAAACAATTCGCTGACATTGATTCACTGTGAATCTCAGTCATGACTGAAAAATGCAATCAACGAATCATTTAATGGCAGCGGAAGGAATCTCTCTCGCTTCTGAAAGGATTTACTGACAATGAATAGCTGAAAACAAAAAGCAGGCACACACACACACACACACACACACACACACACACACACAGTGTGGCAGTGACTGCAGTGCATGACTGTGTGTGCCATGTCAGACGGATTATCCAGTGGCCCGTAACACACACTGACCAAAATCACGAGCAGGATACGATCCTCTTTTAGCACATGTGAAGCTGGTGGAGGATCGGAGCTTCTGCTGCAACGATTTAATTCAAACACCATCGTCGCATAACCACCACAATTATAAATGATATATAAATAATTTCTCCATCACCATGAGACTGCTCATGACTTGCAATACCTGCATTTACTGTTTGAAAAACTCATAACCATGATTTCATCCGTCATATACGACCTCTCGTGAAATGTTTATAGAGGCTTTACGAAGCACAATAAAAGCTTGGGAGGAAGCAGCAGAGATCACTGGTGCCTCTGGTGAGTGTGTAACGTAGCTAGTAGTTAGCTAGTCTTTTTTTTTTTTTAGCTAATCTAATCTGCCAACTAAACTAATACGAAGCCGAAGTACAAACAACCAGTTGTCACAATGATTAGTCCATTATATAAAGTATGTTTAACTAGTTGGCTTTAGAAGCTATATATAGCTAGTACTGTTTCTTATCGGAACTAAAAAAAAAAAAAATGCTGGACAGGCCACGCCCACAAACAACACACTAAAAGTGATTTCTCACTTGCTAGTGTGAACGTAAAGTTAAGTTACTACTGCGACAAATGTCTAATCAAAACGAAAAGAAGTTACGTTAGAAGTGGAAAGAGAGTCCTCTATGTCTGTCTCTGGACGTTTACAGGCACAGCGCCCCCTATTGGCCAATAATGACAAAAACACAGAAAACACGAGTTCGAAGAAAAGGAGCCTCCTGCTCCTACAGAGATCTCTAAATCAAGTAATCAACTCGAAGACAATACTTCTTGTGTGTGTGCTGAAGACGGAAAGTTTTACTCATGAATCGATATGCTCTGTCTCTCCGCTCCAGTGTTCCAGTGCTGCTAGTTCCTGACTCTCGCTGACGCCTCACTGCTATCATTTTAAACATTAAACACACAGTTATAATCAGCATGTGGTGTTTAAGAGATCTGTATCTATTTGAGTTAGAACATTACTAGACAGTGACACTGGTTTATTCCTGTTTATTGGTTTGTGAGAAAACGTTCGCTGCGCTCCTGTGTCGTAGACAGCAAAACAAACACACAGACACAGACAGACACAGACGCACACATGTACTCACAATAAAGATATTAAAAAAAACATGCCATGGCCTAGTTTGTGATGAAGGATTGAGGGAGAGAGAGAGAGAGAGAGAGAGAGAGAGAGAGAGAGAGAGATAGCACAGCAAGATAGAGGGAGAGAGACAAACAGGAGAGAAACAGAGAGAAAGAGAGAGAGAGAAAGCAGGAAGAGAGAGAGAGAGAGAGAGAGAGAGAGAGAGAGAGACATACACAGAGATAGAGGGAGAGAAACAAATAGAAGGAGAGAAACAAAGAGAAAGGGAGAGAGAGAAAGGAAGAAGAGCGAGAGAGAGAGAGAGAGAGAGAGAGAGAGACATACACAGAGATAGAGGGAGAGAAACAAACAGAAGGAGAGAAACAGAGAGAAAGAGAGAGAGAGAAAGCAAGAAGAGCGAGACAGAGAGAGAGAGGGGGGGGGAGCAAGAAGAGAGAGGGAGTACTTTTACTGTTTGTAATCACATTATTATTATTATTATTATTATTATTATTATTATTATTATTATTATTATTATTATTATTATTATGAGCATTATTATTATTATTATTATTATTATTATTATGATCATTATTATTATGAGCATTATTATTAGCATTATTGTTTACTGTTATTACTGTTGTTATTATTATTGATATGGTTGTTAATTGTTATTGTTGTTATTATTGCTCTAACTGTCACTTTGAATCTGTATTTAAACTGTAAAATTAATCATTTTTTAATCTCATTTCTTTTATCTCATATAAAGTAACAGTAACTTCTAAGATGAACGTTACTAACATTACAAGTTTTCCGACACGGGAACATGACAAGCTGGTTTATTTATTTATTTTTTTGTGTGTTTTATTAATCTTCAACAGAGACAAAACGGAGAGGCTGGTGAGGGAACGCCTGTTCATACCTGCTACAACAGCAATAACAGGAACGAACTTGTTTCGTGGACGTCCCACAAGATTAAACGCAACTATAAATGGATAAAAAGTACGGCATATCATTCTTACATAAAACATTGGAATCACTGGCAAATCTCTGTTGTGTAAGAGGAATAAAAACAACTTCGGGACGTGCTGTTATAGGAAAATAATCAACTTCAGTATGGTAAAGAGTCAGTCCACTCACATCACACCAGCCTGTTGTTGATTAGTTTCCTATAACAGCACGACACAGAGGGTTTTCTTCCTTCCACAATATTACAGAGTCTTCTACTAGTAATTCACTTGGGCTATAACAGATTCTGGTTGTGAGTAAGAGCTGTAAATTCTCAACTATACAGTGAGTGAAAGAGGGAATGAGAGAGAGAGAGAGAGAGAGAGAGAGAGAGAGAGAGAGAGAGAGAGAGAGAGAGAGAGAGACGATAAAAATGTGAACAGATTTCAAATGATCAATAACTGTCACATTTAATATCAGACAGAGAGACAGAAAAATCACTTACCTATGCTCGCTTCACACACTCACACACACTCAGATGGCCACACACATTGTGTGTGTGTGTGTGTGTGTGTGTGTGTGTGTGTGTGTGTGTGTGTGTGTGTGTGTGTGTGTGTGTGCGTGTGTGTGTGTGTGTGTTTAAGCGTCCTCAGTCCAGCAAAAATATCTCCGATACCTTCAAACCAGGGAGCAGAAGCTGTTTGTGTTTGGAGAGAGTGTGTGCCGGATTGTGGTGTGTGTGTATGTGTGTGTGTCTATGTGTGTGTGTGTGGCAGGTCCAGCCCTCCTGCTCTCTCTCTCTCTCTCTCTCTCTCTCTCTCTCTCTCTCTCTCTCTCTCTCTCTCTCTCTCTCTATCTCTCAATCTGTAACGTTCCTTTTAATCCCTTGCTTCCCCTGGACTGACCTGCCTGTCTCGCCTCTGTCCCCTTCAGCTAACCTACGGCTCAGACCCAAGCATTCATTTCCCACACACACACACACACACACACACACACACACACACACACACACACACACACACACACATACACACACACTCACCAGAGTTGTGTGTGCAGCCCGGAGGATCCACACGCAGGTGTTTGGTCCGCCCAAGGTCTTCCCCGAGTAAGTAGTACCAGCCGGAGATCTGGCAGAGACGAGACAGAGAGAGAGAGAGCAGCTTAAGGCAAAGCTGTGTGTGTGCATGTGTGTGTGCATGTGTGTGTGTGTGTGTGTGTGTGTGCGTGTGTGTGCATGTGCATGCAGAAATCATGCATGTAATTATTTACATTAAAAATAAATGTATGCATTTATTTTTAATGAGTCTAATGTGATTCCATGTGTTTAATTAGATAATATATAATATTACATTATCTAGTACATTGTCTAGATAACTAACAAATTAACCCATTTATGTACATTTTAGCTGCATAAAGCTACATTTCTGGTGTCCAGAAGAGTAAAACTTAAGTATACTGCTTTTTAATAGCCGGTTTTTTGTTTTTTTTTTTAGTAGTTAGTAGATTTAGTGGATTTTTTAGTAGGCACAGATTTCCTTTACACCCCTGGCCACTAGGGGGCTCTTGACAGCGTAGATTTGAGATCTGAGACATCTGTTAGACATGATATGCAAGTATGCAAATGTGACCGCAAATGCACAAGTCAACGTGAGTCGTTTACTTACATAGCTTACACACATTCTTCCGCACCGCCTGAGTCATAAACGGCCAATATCCGTTTATATATATGTGTATATGTATATATATATATGAATAAATGGAACGATGCGTCGCATTACAAATTTTATACATACACAAAGTAGACTGGGGATGTCCCTTGAGGAGCCCCTTTTCATTGTTGCACACATTGGCTTGCATAGATTATGTAACAGTCCTTAGGGTATTACGCAACGCGATACACAGAACACGAACCAATGAACACGTCACACAATCTGAAATAAATCCATAAATGTTATTGGTGTGTGGGTTCGAATTTGTAACCGATGAGCTCTCACGTCTTAATTATTTGCGCTGGTGCCAGATAAGTAGATAAAAACCACGCATCAGCTACAGGAGAGGCAAAGCAGGCAACTTCTTGTTGCTAGCATGTGGGCAAAGTTTATTTTGAATTGTCGAAATGAAGCGAGTCTGGAAGCCGGAAAAGAAGGAGGAGGAAAAAGAGGAAGAAGAACTAGGGCGAGTGGTGGAGATAATGTCATAACAAAATAATTAAGGCTTAAAGTAACGTATCGCCAGCCCGACATCATTTCGGCAAGCAAGCAGATAGCCAGCTGGCACTCGCTGTGGATCATTTCGCTACGTTTCTGAGCAGAATTTGTCGTTTTGCTCAGATTGTCTCGATAATTCAGTCTTTTAAAGTATATAAAAGCCAACACGAAGATTTTCTGTTGTAGCCTATGTGATGTAACAATGGTTTATCTAATTAGGACGTCTACTCTAGCACTACATCCAGCACGCAGAATATACTGTAACGCTTAAACTCCCAGGCCGTTATCCTGTCGTCGGCTAATCCTATCGATTCTTTATAAAGGCTTCTGGGTAACATGATGGCAATAAAGAGGAACAAAATGCCAACCCGGCGCCACACTAAGTGTGTTAATGAAAAGAAAACTTAAGAATGAAAGAGAATCCAGAGAACGTTTCTAACAGGTCGGATTAAAAACAAACTCCGTGTACAGAGCCTCATGCCCTGCTGAAAAAAACAATAGAAACCCGCATAAAATTTGTGATGGTTTTAATGGTTATAATGGGATTCGTATCGCTTTTAATGGAAACTGTAATGGTCCCTGTGGGTCTCTACTGGTAATTTGTTGCCTTCTGTTTGTGGCATGTCTAGCGGATACCATTGAGAACCAATAATGTTAATGGTTTTAATAGTTAGCTGATGGATTGTAATGGTGTTTGTAGTGGAAACCATTAGAATTTCTGTAATGGTTTCTATTGTTTTGTTTTTTTTCAGCAGGGTGGTTTGTCATATAATATCGTGCTTTCATAAAAGACACTCACACAAATGACAACAGAGGCAGATTTTACGTAAAACGGTGTTGCTGAAAATACACACACACACACACACACACACACACACACACACACACACACACACACACACACACACACACACACACCAAAATGTATCCTAATCCCTAACCATCTCAAAACACTGGCTACTGCTAGGATAGCGGAGATTATAAGGCAATTTTATAATCTCCTGCACTTTGCTCTCTCTCTCTCTCTCTCTCTCTCTCTCTCTCTTTCTCTCTCTCTCTCTCTCTCTCTCTCTCTCTTTTGTCTCTCTCTCTCATCTGTCTGTCTCTAAACTCAGTCTAAGCCGCTCACTGGTGAATAGATGTGATCACACTGACTAGTATGACAATCAGCTCTAAAAGCCCCAAACGTCACGTTTTTTTCGTCCTCAAAACAGCCAAGAAAAACACAATGTGTGCAGATTTTTACACAAAGAACAGAGATAAAGGAATACCGAAATTAAATGTGATATTTCTCCATTATTCCTAATGCCAAATATGAAAAACTAGCACCATTCTTAGCTAACACAGCTAATTCACAGCTAATCTTCCAAAGCTAATGAAGATGACAAGTAAAGAAACCATGTAGCCTCCAATATTTGTACATGAACAGTTTCCTAAAATAAATAAATAAATAAACATATAGAGTATATATCATCATTCAAATAACTTGTTACTTCAGTGGCATCCTTTTTTCCATGTTTATAGATAACAGTGTGTCAGAAATCACATACAACAAGTTTGAGATACTGAAAAACTCGACATGGTTTGAGGAACTCACTTTTACTTGTTAGCTACATTAGCCTCAGGGCTCCAGTACAAACCTAAAAATAAAATTCAGAGACCAAACATGGCATGGTTTTTGTCTAAACTGTGACTTGAATCGAATCGAATCAAATCTAAATGACTCAATTGAGTTAAACTGAATCGACTCGCTTGGAAGACCAGACACGGGGAACAACAGAACGAGGACGTCTGGGGCCTATCAGAGCAGATGAGAACCCGACTGATTGTGGGATGATGGAGGAAGTTGGAGAGATAAAAGTGAGAGGCGGGGGATGGAGCGGATGACAGGATGAAGAGAAGGAAACTTCCTGTGATACTCGTCCTAAGCTCCTCATTAGCAAATGAAGGCAATCAAATATTCATTCAGCCAGATGGCAGCCAAAATAAGCACCGTTGTGCTAACATTCTGCTAATCCTCGCTCAGAGACAAGAGCGTGACATGGGGAGGGCTGACAACTTGGACGCCAGAGCACGCCTCGTCTTCTGTTCTGATCCGATCTATTGTAATCTATTCTGTTCTATGCAATTCTAATTCTATTATATTTTCCCCATATGTTCTATTCAATTCTCTTCTAATATACAGGTGCATCTCAATAAATTAGAATGTCGTGGAAAAGTTCATTTATTTCAGTAATTCAACTCAAATTGTGAAACTCGTGTATTAAATAAATTCAGTGCACACAGACTGAAGTAGTTTAAGTCTTTGGTTCTTTTAATTGTGATGATTTTGGCTCACATTTAACAAAAACCCACCAATTCACTATCTCAACAAATTAGAATATGGTGACATGCCAATCGGCTAATCAACTCAAAACACCTGCAAAGGTTTCCTGAGCCTTCAAAATGGTCTCTCAGTTTGGTTCACTAGGTAAGCCACAAACATTCATTGCCAAAGAAGCTGGCTGTTCACAGAGTGCTGTATCCAAGCATGTTAACAGAAAGTTGAGTGGAAGGAAAAAGTGTGGAAGAAAAAGATGCACAACCAACCGAGAGAACCGCAGCCTTATGAGGATTGTCAAGCAAAATCGATTCAAGAATTTGAGTGAACTTCACAAGGAATGGACTGAGGCTGGGGTCAAGGCATCAAGAGCCACCACAAACAGACGTGTCAAGGAATTTGGCTACAGTTGTCGTATTCCTCTTGTTAAGCCACTCCTGAACCACAGACAACGTCAGAGGCGTCTTACCTGGGCTAACGAGAAGAAGAACTGGACTGTTGACCAGTGGTCCAAAGTCCTCTTTTCAGATGAGAGCATGTTTTGTATTTCATTTGGAAACCAAGGTCCTAGAGTCTGGAGGAAGGGTGGAGAAGCTCATAACCCAAGTTGCTTGAAGTCCAGTGTTCAGTTTGCACAGTCTGTGATGATTTGGGGTGCAATGTCATCTGCTGGTGTTGGTCCATTGTGTAATTTGAAAACCAAAGTCACTGCACCCGTTTACCAAGAAATTTTGGAGCACTTCATGCTTCCTTCTGCTGACCAGCTTTTTGAAGATGCTGATTTCATTTTCCAGCAGGATTTGGCATCTGCCCACACTGCCAAAAGCACCAAAAGTTGGTTAAATGACCATGGTGTTGGTGTGCTTGACTGGCCAGCAAACTCACCAGACCTGAACCCCATAGAGAATCTATGGGGTATTGTCAAGAGGAAAATGAGAAACAAGAGACCAAAAAATGCAGATGAGCTGAAGGCCACTGTCAAAGAAACCTGGGCTTCCATACCACCTCAGCAGTGCCACAAACTGATCACCTCCATGCCACGCCAAATTGAGGCAGTAATTAAAGCAAAAGGAGCCCCTACCAAGTATTGAGTACATGTACAGTAAATGAACATACTTTCCAGAAGGCCAACAATTCACTAAAAGTGTTTTTTTATTGGTCTTATGAAGTATTCTAATTTGTTGAGATAGTGAATTGGTGGGTTTTTGTTAAATGTGAGCCAAAATCATCACAATTAAAAGAACCAAAGACTTAAACTACTTCAGTCTGTGTGCATTGAATTTATTTAATACACGAGTTTCACAATTTGAGTTGAATTACTGAAACAAATGAACTTTTCCATGACATTCTAATTTATTGAGATGCACCTGTATATATATTATATTCAATCCATTCTATTCATTTCTGTTGCACTCTATTCTATTCTATACAATTCTATTCTGTTCTGTTCTATTCCGTTGCACCCCTTTCTATTCTATTCTATAGAATTCTGTTGAACTCTATTCTATTTCAATCTATTCCGTTCTATGCAATTCTAATCTCTTCTATTCTATTATTCCCCCCCATATTCTATTCAGTTCTCTTCTAATATACTGTATTATATTCCAATCTATTCTATTAATTTCTGTTGCACTCTATACTACTCCAGTCTATTCTGTTCTATTCTGTTGCACTTTATTCTACTGTCTTCTATTCTGTTCCAATCCCTTGTATTATATTCTGTTCTGTGCAATTCTAATCTCTTCAATTCTATTATTTTTTCCTCATATGTTCTATTCAATTCTCTTCTAATATACTATATTATATTCCAATCTATTCTATTCATTTCTGTTGCACTCTATACTACTCCAGTCTATTCGGTATATGATTCTAATCTATTCTATTCTTTTCAATTCTATTCTGTTGCACTCTATTCTATTCTATTCTATTCTATACAATTCTAATCTCTTCCATTCTATTAAATTCTGTTGCACTCTATTATATTCCAATCTATTCTATTGCACCCATGTCTATTGTCTTCTATGCTGTTCCAGTCCCTTGTATTATATTCTGTTCTACGCCATTCTAATCTCTTTTATTCAAATCTATTGTATTCCCATACGTTCTATTCTATTCCCTTTACTATATTATATTCCAATCCATTCTATTCAAATTTGCACTCTATACTATTCCAGTCTATTCTATCCTTTTATTCTGTTCAAATTATGTTACACTCTATTCCATTCCAATCTACTGTATTCTATACCAAAACCTCTTGAAGATTAAGTGTGCCTATTTGTGAAATCAGTTTACATGCACTTAGAAACGTAAGTGCACCCTGAGCTTATGCAGTTTAAACCCTCTTGGAAAAAAAAAAAACAGCCAAAAAAAAAAAGAAAGAAAAAAAGAGAAAAAAACACTACCTCTTCCTGCTGAGGATATATTCAATTTTATTTCTTTATTTTAAACCTAATCATAATAAACTATAGAGACTCCTGTCAGGTCAAAAAAACATATATATATATATATATATATATATATATATATATATATATATATATATATATATATATATATATATATATATATATATATATATATATATATGTCCTTTTGCTATCTACATAAAATTAATCCATTTATGTAGAATAAGAGTTCAGGAAACGTACCTTTTCTGATCTGATCAGTGAACACACCCCAAAACTCATGCACCCGACCAGCTGCCTATAAAGCAACACACAAAGAAAGAATTCAGATCTTCATAACTATCAAACCTCATCGCATCAGCAGGTCACATCAGCATGTATTAATAATAGATAACACAAATCTTTTCATTAGACTGTTAAAGGAGAGGGTGAGCTAAAGATTCTCTTCAGCCATGAATTAAACTTGTGAATGCTCGAATCTGATTGGTCAGAAGGTGTTGATTCATTTTCTATAACAGCTAGTATACAGCTAGTAGCAGCCTAGACAGTTGTACAGTGGATGCGCCACATAATCTGATCTTTAAAAATGTCTTGAACTTCGCTCCTGGAAGGAGTCTCCAGTGTCAGGGCTCTGTAACAGTCAGAGATAAAGCTGTAACTTTAAATATTCTGACATGGGAAAGTGGGTTATTGTTGTTCTTTTTTTTTTCTTGTTTGTTTGTTTCCAATGTTTGAGATATTTCTACTTCCCATTATCAATGATGCACAAAACGTTGTAAATTTATTCTACATATGTTATCGGTCATGCTGAACATTTTTCTTTTTTTTTTGCTTAACCTTCCTAGTAAATCGTATCGCTATAATGGATGTCGGCCATTTTCAAAATTCTATAAGTATCAAATCTCTAACAAATGTGGTGTTCATTGTCTTTAGAACACTCTTCTAATTTGTGAAGTAAAATTGGATATCTTTAACACAGGTATTTGGTTCTGCCCATTTATCTGGAGTATAAAACTTGTCTTTTCTCTTTACCTGGAGAGTGCATACAGTACATTTCTCTTTTAAGAAGACTAAGAATTAAGCATTATTCTTCCAACCACCATTAAGAAAATTATCTTGATACATTTCTCACTTAAATACCCTATAAACTCTCTGACTCATCAGTGGTGCTTGGGCCCCTTTGTGGTTAAACCTCTTGAACTCCAAGTAATGTAAGCCATTTCCTTTTGATGGGGAGAAGTTACACAACTGTTTTACAGTTTTTGGTGGGTTTTTTTTTTTTTTTTGTCGACATTCACCACCATAATGGATTTCCTGGATTAGATCTAATGCTATACTCTAAGGATTAAGGGTTTTGAACAGGAGACACCAACTGGTAGTGTTATTTGATCTAAATATATTGTGTTTCTGCCTGTTCATGGACTGTACAACAGGGCACAAATTCTCAGCTTGTATTTAAAAACCTTATTGTTGTTTTTTTTTGTGCGTGTATGATAGTAGTGTATATATTATTAAATCTCATCCTTTGCCATTTTAAAAATATTATAAACCAGATCTATAATACAAGCCTTTTGTGAACACATTAGGAATCCCCAGTCCTGCTCACAGTGAAATAAAGCCTATACTGAATTAAAAAGAAAAAGAAAAAAAGAAGAAAAAAAAACATATCCAGCAGAAGAAGAGACAAACAAAACCACAAGGCTGAATATGCACTTTCTTAAAAAATGTTATAGGCACTTAAAATGCATTGGAGCTGGCTGTGCGTGGTGACTTCAAAGGCATTATATAAGGTTTTCTGCGTGTCGGAGCGGCTCTGGAGGCCGAGGGTTTGTGAACCGCAGTCCCACACATGTAAATGAACACTGGAGGTTAAAGAAATCTGCTGCGCTGTTCTGGTCACAGTAATTATTCCTCCTCCAAGGAAAAAAAAAAAAAAAAAAAGAATCATTTACGAACCATGAAAAAAGGCTATAAGGCAGGACAGGGGCCGGCACTAATGAGATGCTCTCTGATGCACCAAATATATAAGCCAAGAGTTTCATAATGTAGCAACTTACATATATATTTCCATATATTTATATCACAACCTAGTGCTTTATGTCATGTCAAAAATAAGTTAAAATTGGGTAAAAAATAAAGAATGGTAAAGTAACTAATATATTAAATAAGTAATATATTTGAATTGAAATTGTACAGGATAAAATAACAAGAAATTAAAATATGAGGGAGGTTTTTTTTTTTAGCTGTTTTTTAAAATCCTGATGAATATTGAAGAGATATGTGTTCCACATTTCTGGAAAAAAATAATCGATCAGTTATTCAGAGTCGTAGGAAGGTTAAAACAACGATAATAATAATGTGTTGTGATTAAACTATTGCAAAATAAGCATCCATTAAACCGTTTCTTTATTTTTTATTGTTTTATACTGAAAACAAACATGATAACATCTGATATAACTGTCATAAAGCTTGAGTACCTGATTGCTCCATCACAATTCCACACAGTGAATAGAAGCCTCTTCTTCTTCTCCTCTCGAGTGACAGCACTGGAAACAGGAAACTGATTCATCTCTGATATCTGTGTGGTACTGATCTTTTGTGATGTTAAAACTAGCACAAGCTACAAACTAATACAAAACAAAACGAACGATGTTGTCTTACAAGAAAAACGTCTCCTGGAAAAGTGGACTCCTGCAATCGGGGACCGTCTCGGTCTTCCTACGAGTTCCAGCATTGCCGCCTGGTGCCAGTCCCACCTGCGAGAGACAACCAGATGGGTTAAACATGGGCTATAGCATGTAAAATAACTTCATTTTTGTTTTTAAGATACAAACGGAATAAAGATTATCATCTGTATATTGCTGAGTATTTGAGGGTTTAAAGATCTTGCTCGTGGACCACCAGTCTCTCTCTGAAAGTCTTAGAATTTTCTAGAAAATATTTTAACCTCAGAGCTAAGCCGGTGTGTGCTTCTTACCTTGACATAGCAGTTGCACTTTCCGTGATCGTTTCCCACAAGAGCCTTAGCCTCAATAACTGTCAAAAATTGAACAACAAAATATGAAGCAAGACCTATGAAGGAAATATTATGTTACTGTCACTACAGAACAGTCCTGAAATGTAGATTTGGGTTGGATCTTGTCCTTATGAAGCTAAAAAAAAAAAAAAAAATGTATAAAGAAGGTTCTACTTTCATGTCATTTAACTTCACTTGACACACTCACTTTAAATATTCACACGTTTTCATATTTCTTAATAAATATTAAAGAAGGAGGCTTACGTTTTCTACTCCGAAAGTAATCTAGCAGCCAGGACGTGTGCTGATGTCTTAAACTTGTTCCTTTAGGCTTATATCGAGGTGATGAGGCTACTCTGGCTAACATGTTTTCACTCATTTGTTCTCTCGGCACTGTGTTCAAATTGTAACGCGGGAGTCAAAACAGACTCAGCATAGGGCAACCCGATAATCGTAAATCCACAATAAACATGCAGAGAACAAAACCAGGAAGAATACAGAACTTCGACATGGAAACAAAGGCTTAGACTTAACAAAATAAAGCATGCCGCAAAGTATTAATGGGCAATTGAGAACTAATACAAAACAGGTGCACACAATCAGGTAATACGCCAATCACAAGATGAGGGGAGGAGACAGGACCATAACAGAAACAAACACAACCATGAGAGCTTGTCGCCATGGGAACCACAATGCGAAGGAGGACTCCATGACACATTCAGGTACTGTCTCCGCCCCTGTCCTGTCACTGGTGTGTTTCCTGATTGTTACTTGCCTGTTCTCTGTTCAGCCCTTGATCAGTTTGTCTATTTATATCCTCTTGTTTCTGTGTTCTTTATACTGTATAAACGGGTCTATACACAGATTATTATGATCAGTGATAAAAATGCCATTTGGCTTTATGCTGAATAGTGACACTAACGCTACTATATATAATACATTAACAAACTATATAGAAAACATCGAAAGTGTTACACATCACTATTCAGTTCGCACTTTAACTGTGAGTCCTGGAGTTTACTGCGTTTACATACTCACTGTCAACGATGAGGACGCCATCCCTAAACGCGATCGCTAATCGGAGCTGCCCTGTGGAGATAAAATGAGCAAAATCTGAGACAGTGTGATACATTATGCTCTTGTTCATCACATAATTGTCCCTCTACTGCACAAATTATTACATTTACATCTAAAAAAAAAAAAAATACATGTTATGGATTTTTATTACTGGAATTAGTTGTAATTACACCAATTACAAGTAATTGGTGGAAAGTATCATATAGTCAACAATAACACAAAGTGTATGAGATTACAATTCCAATTACTGCATTTTCCAGACTATAATTTGCAGAGGGTTTTTGTTGGGTTTTTTTTGTCACCTAGTAAGCATGTAAAAGTTTCATCTTCTATAAGGAATTAGTACTTCTAATTAGGAATTAGAAATTAGCTAGCTCAATTGTTAGCAACATTTCTGGTAAAATAACATTGACAAAACATTAAATGTTGTATACAGACACTGCAAATGTGTAATGACAGCGGAAATCATTGGGGATACCGACATTTTCAAGTCAAGTTCAGACTTAATGGTTACAGGCTAGCATGCTCAAGCAGTTAGCCTCATTTCTAGTAAAATAACACTGAGTTGTTTTGGTCATCCATATTACCCAGTTGCTTAGCAACAGTCTTAAAGCAGATATAGTGCGCTCAACTTCCTGTGCTGACGGAAGAACAATTTTCCCCTTTATCCACCAATTCAACAACATCGCCATAACAGTATACCTAACGTGTAACTAGCGTGCTAGCAAACCCCGCTGGCTACGTGAAATCTGATACTGGAGATGAAATAGTAACATTAACATTTAGTTAAGCTAAACACATAGCTGTTTAATGGTAGTAGAAAGAAACGGCAGTGGTAACGTGATGGAGATTGTGACTAGCCGAGCAAAGTTAACTTGTCAGCTCAGGGATGCCAAATCAGGACGTGCTTATATAACTCATGCGTGAATATTGCATTGAGTGTCGCTCTGTTCCTCCTTGCTAGCAGTAAGAATGAAGAAGGATGAGGAGACAAAGGATGTGAGATGAAGCTGTCGTACAGCCGAGACGGTCTCAATGTTTAAACCCACACTCTGTGTGTCTGCACGTCTCATTTTTAATCATCTCTCGCTGTCTCTGTTTCTGTTTTCTTTGTCCCCCCTCTCTCTCTCTCTCTCTCTCTCTCTCTCTCTCTCTCTCTCTCTCTCTCACTCACTCCCAGTATCTTATTTTAGACCCGGCCTGAGGCACCAGCGCAGGATTATTTTTTGTTAAACCAACATCTGTACATAAAGCCACAGTCCCAATATATGAGAAACAGAGAGACATTATATTTACAGAGGTTTTTTTTTTTGTTTTTTTTTAATACATTTAACTTTTTATTTCTAATGATCACATACTTTATAACCTGCACGAAGAACAACACAGAAATACATTTGAAGTTGGAGCAGTTGTTAACCACCACGACGCTCTTGAATCCTCAACTCTGATTGGTCGGAAGGTGTTGATTCATTTTCTATATCAGCAGCTCTGACTAGATTGCACGGTTTATATTGATGCGTTTGTTTTAATAAATAAGAGAGGCTGCTGAGGGAAGGAATGTTTATAGCTGCTATAACATAAGCGATAAAAAGGAACTAACGAATCTCGGATGTTCCACAACCTTAAATGCAACTATAAATGGATAAAAGTACAACGTACAAAATTGTTGCGGTATAAGAGGAATAAAACATTTGTTTTGAGAGGTGCTGTTATTGGAAAATAACCAAATTAAGCATGGTGACAGTAACTTCTTCATCAGCTTCATCACACCACCCTAGCGTTGAATGTTTTCCCACAACAGCACGACAACATTACATGTGAAATGGACATATTTTTGTAGAATGCCTTTATGAATTATTCAGTCGAAGGCATTTGTCAATTAAGCACTGAACCTGGATCATTTGTCCTTTCAGAGAAAGTTTTTTTTTTTTAATGAAAGGATGTCTGGATAAATATAGCGGTGTATTAGCGAAGTAACCATTTGTAAATGTAGTTAAAGTTGAGAGAGTAATTTATACACAGGTTCAAATATGCGGTTAAATAATCTGCCAACTAATTAAAGCACTCCCTCCAGACCAGTCTTGTTTTATTACGTTAACGTTTAAACATGTCTGACGAGAGCTCCAGAGTGTTCTGTATCCAGACGAGGCGTTGGAGGGAATGGCGTTACTCTCTCTCCTCTCCCCTGTCAATCACAGCAACACTAGCCAATCATGGGCGTCTGTGAATTCGTGTATGCGGAAGACGGCGGACAGCGCTTTCCTGTTGAGTGTGTTACACTGCCCTCCATGAGCAGCAGAACAAAAAATTACGCTAGTTGGCTTCAGGCACGTGTTAGCCTTCACCCTGCCATGTTCGTTGCTGTCATGTGAAAGTGGAAAGCAGGTTAGTGGGTGGGAATTAGGAGATGATGAAATTGGAGGGAAAAACACATGGCTGCTGATGGATGGGGGAGATGAGGCACACTGAGGTTGTGTTTGGATCTTCTCTGTGCTCACTGTGTGCTTTAATTGCACTTTGTTTGAATTAGCAGGAGGTCCGAGGGAAAGCCTGGCAGTCTGGAGCGTGCACACACATACACACATGGTGACGCACACACACACACACACACACACACACACACACACACACACACACACACACTCGGGGGCTTCACATGTCTGTCTGGCTGTCTGTGCCAGTGAGGAGCCTGGCATTGATCCTGTCATGGTATAAAGGGATTCAGGTCTCCATGTTTGGCTGCTCTTCATATGAGACACACTCTCTCTCTCTCTCAGGGGAGAACAAATGCTGGACACGAATGAGAGGACACAAGGATGAGTCTACAGTGACGCTAAGTTGAGACGCGGAGGATTCGAGGATTCAAGGATCATGAATACGCTTGGAATTCAGACATGCGGTTGTGTTTTTGAGTGCTTCTTACCTTCTGTATGTTTGTGGACTTGCACAGGGGGGAATTTTTATTTTTATTTATTTTATTTTTTTGAAAGTGAAGTGAAGTATGCATTTATTCAAAAATCTTTTATTTCCCAGACATTAAAATGTATTCAGTATACACTGCCAATCAAAGGTTTTTGAACAATTTAATCACTATTATTGCCACAGACCCAATAGAATTATCAATGTATTTAATTATCAGTTACATAAACAATTTTTAAAAATTGGTCAAAAAAAATAAGACATTGTAAGAACCTATAAACTGCGAAATGTTTTATTAAAGGCATTCGATAAAATTCTCATAGACACCATTAGTATGAAGTGTAAAACAAATATTGTGTGGCGCGCCTAAAGAGTATCAATTTTAAGTGTTGATTCCTTGATTCACTAATAACTATTCCTTTATTACATTTTCTTAACATAATAAATATAACGTTAATATAACATTGATATCGAGTGCATACTGAAAACTGAAGACTGAATACTGAAGACAAGACTGTGCTTGCAGTGAATTTTATCATATGCATGAATTCTATCAGATGACATACATCATTTTCCGCATGTTTGTGATCAGAAATGAACATGGCTACGCAACAGGGGGTGTGAAACTTTGAAATTTGCCAGAGCAGTGGAATTACATTCTCTTAACGTGAACACAAAGGCTTCCAGTGAAGCCTGTAGAATTCATATGTCTTTACAGGATCTAGGAAGTGTCTAATAATATGTCTGGCATAAAAACAAAAGACAGACTGAAGTTTGCAGGAGATCACCAGCCTTATGGAGGAGTGTTCTCTGGTCAGATGAAACAAAACTTGACAAAAAAAAAAAAAAAACACCATCCCAATTGTGAAGCATGGGGGTGGCAGCATCCACCATGGTTTATTATGTTGTTGTTTTTTATGTTCCATGAAACATAGGACAGGAATATTTAAGCAGTCAGGAATATACCAGTTCAGCATTACACCTAAAGATGGAGTCATGAATGGAAGTAACATTAGCTGACGTTATTTAAATGTAACATGTTCTGATTGTGAAAACAGCAACTGGAAAGAAAACAGGGGGGAAAAATGGCCTACTCTTGACCAAATTAGTAAACAAACAGCGCTTTAATATGGACTCAGATAAAGCTGTCAGTGTCACGCTGTATGCTTTGGTACAGAGTAGTTTCTGTAAGAAGAGAAAAAAAACCCTACAAACTGTGTGGTCATTAGGAATGGACATGACACGGACATGACAACGTGCTATTCTCAACAAAATGTTCCGATTACCCAGCAGCCCACGGGGCATCCTGTCAGTGAGATCCTGAGACTGCAGCAGCAGTTTGCTTGTTATCCCCGAATTAGTTCTGCAGCCTCCACGAGAAACCTTCACACAGCCGTCATTCTTTCCTTTCATTATCCCTCCCTCGCCGCTTTGCCTCTCCTTCCATCCCCCTTCATTACAGTGAGCCAGCAGCCAAACCTGTGCACCTTTTTTCCTTCCTTATTCCGCCCACTTCCTTTCTGTTTTCTCTCATTATCCAGCCCACGCTTCCTTCCAGTCTCCAGTTCGACACAAACTTGTGCGTTATTTAGCAGACAAATCTGACACATCCATCACAGGAGGCGGTTAACACAGCCAGTGTGTAGAGAAGTTCCCATTACTGGAAAACATCCTGAAATCCTGAAAATCCTGAACCATCGGTATCGAGGATAAACCCAGGGTGGGTGATTATTGGCCAGTGTGTGTGCTCGGTCAGCGATGGACAGTGTTTAATGGCCTAAATGTATTTTCCATAATGCCGAAGTGCCTGCTCTCTTACTATTCCCCCGTTCATCCTTCGGCATAGTAATATATTCAAAATGGACGTTAAAGACGCCTGTTTTTCCTGTGCAACGTTCAATCGGTTCTCAAGCTTAAGAAAATGAAACGTCGCTTGTGGGCGTGGCCTGTTTTCCGTTGCTTGATTCTCAAGAAGGCAACACGATACATTAAGAGACGGGGGGTTGTAAAATTGTGAACAGGATGATCGGTGTAAATTGTTATTATTTTGTCTTCTGGGAAACATGTAAATATCTTATGTAGTTTCTGAAGGGCGGTACTAAATGGAAAAAAAAAAATAAGATCTTTAAACAATCCTGTTCATCCTGTTCAAAAGTTTACACCCCCCACCCCCCCAGGCTCTTAATGTATCGTGTTGCCTTCTTGAGCATCAGTGAATGTTGGCACCTTTTGTAATAGTTGTGTACGAGTCCCTCAGTTGTCCTCAGTGTGAAAAGATGGATCTCAACATCATATAGTTATGGTTGGAAAGGGCTCGAATATGCAGAAGGTGCTGGACCTGGAGGATTTTTTCCGAAGAACAGTGGGTAGTTTAACTGCTCAGGACAGACAACAGACTCTGTACATGTACACCAGAGGCACCAACGATCTCTGCTACTTCCTTCCAAGCTTTATTTTTCTTCATAACATCTCTATACACTGTGAATGACAGGCTGTATATTGATAGAGTAAGATGAAACCACAGTTATTTTTCATTTTTGGGAGTTAAACAGTAAATGGAAACTAATCGCAGGCAGGAACTAAAGTTGTGAGTGGGGAACTGAAGAAACATCCGACCTCATGCTCCGTAGGATTGGTCCAAGGAATCATTTGGGATAACCTTTTGGATTTGTTTTACAAATGGCGCTTTACAGTGGCGCTTTACGGTGTCGAATCTAACATGCATAGAATATAGCTCATAGTTTCTGAAATTGTGGCTCCGTGTCAGGCACGTACTGGACATAGAAAATGAATGCTCACCTGCACTCAAGCACGTGGTGTGTCACACCAAATCACCAAGTCACACCAAATAGAAAACTAACCAAAAGTATTGATTTCTCTCGGATTGGACCTCCGAGAAAAGCTGAGAAAGCTGCCTGAACACAGGTTTAATTCACATCTACTTCCAGTAACCCGATTCTACAGCATTAAAACAGGATTAGTTTAGTGTTATTGTGAAGCCTGAAATGCTGAGTCAAATAATGAAAGTGAATCAATGACTCAGTGAATCAGTGAATCATGGATCCCACTCCCGGTGTTCTTCGATGCTAATCCGCTGGAACTAAACCCTTCATTATTGATGACTTTGGCCTTTGAGGCTCAGTGACAGCAGCATAAATGATTAAATGCTCCTAAAGAGACGAGCTGCTAATTACCCCCAAAATAAGTGCAAGGTGAGCACCTGAGCTTAGCCACCTGTGCTGTTAGCATAGCGTCGCTGTAATACAAGCTTTATGAGTGGAGTTCAGGCCTGCGGAAATGACAATAAGGATTTCTAACCTTTGGGCATTTGGGAATGTACTGTAACAATCTGTTTTTGTTTTGTGTTTTTTCGACTATTATTATATTAAAATATGTGAAAAATAAATCAAGATGAGTAGTGTTTTTATTCATTATGAGTAGTTTTTATTCATAAGCATGGTAATTTTTTTATTTTTTTTTTTTAAAGATATATACTGTATATTGGTCAGACTTATATACAGTATAATGACCTGTTATGGTGCATTCATGAAGCATTATTCACATTGTTATAATTCTTTATGAAAAGGCATTACTGTTTGTAGCAACGTTTATAATGCATTTACAGTATAGCTCGCTTATATGCGCTGTTTATAACACATTATGTCATAACATAACAGTTTATTAACTGTTTGGTTGCTTTGGTGATGGTGTTAATAATATGTTATGAGCACTACTTCAAATTCACCACGTTAACAATTCACAGTGCATAATAAACATTGCTATCATGTGTATAATTCATTTTCATAAATTATTATAACAACGTGTAAAATATCGTTTGAGTGCTGTATAACATGATACATGAATATGTTCATTGTTCGTTATATTCAACTATAACCTTATAACATAGGAAGTGTTACTGAAATATTTAATACACGATGGTTTCAGGAAGATTTTTGTTAAAGCAAATAGTTAGTGGTTTATCCAGTTCTTTGAGTGAAAAAATAATTCAATAATTGTGTGTAATGGTAACTTTATGCAGTAATTTATTGCATACCCTCACAAAGGTGCCAATAAATTTGGGTATGACTGAAAAAGAATTTGACATAAAAATGAAACTAATGAAAACAAGGGGAGGGGGAAAAAAGCAAGGAATATTACAGTAATGTGTTAATAATATATTAATTGTTACAATAAGTCACATGACCCGCAGTGCCAATTCAGTGCAAACGATTATTCGGCCTGATCCACCACAGTTTCTTGAATTTCTTTAACAAATTGGATAAAAACAGACCGATAGCAACTGAAGAAGAATAAAAACAGACCGTCAGCAACTGTGAACTGAAGGAGATCAGCGGGTGGAAGATCGACTAAGGATCAAATGTGGCATCAAGTTTTTCAAACTCAAGTAAAAAAAAAAAAAGGGTGAAAAAAGAAAAGAAAGAAAGAATGAAGAAGAGTTGTGAATAAGTATTTCTTTTAAAATGTGAAACTCACCATAGGTTTGGAGATAGAAAGAGGAATCAGGAGAATGTGATCGATTGGCAAAGGACACTTTGTGTAAAGTAGAAACGTCCATAACAATGTGACACACAGTCATTACTACAGAGAACAGAAACCTGAACCTGCTCCTCGCAACCTGAGAGATGGAGAGAGAGAGAGAGAGAGAGAGAGAGAGGGAGAGAGAGAGAGAGAGAGAGAGAGAGAGAGAGAGAGAGAGAGAGAGATTAAAAACATGTAGTGACAGACCAAGAGATAAAGATGCAGAGATACAAGCAAACAGAAAGATAAAAACAGAGAGAGAGAGAGAGAGAGAGAGAGGGAGAGAGAGAGAGAGAGAGAGAAAGGATCAGCACCATCTTACATTTACATTTACTGCATTTGGCAGACGCCGTTATCCAGAGCGACTTACATTTATCTCATTTATACATCTGAGCAATTGAGGGTTAAGGGCCCTGCTCAAGGGCCCAACATCTTACACCTGGTTGCCGCTGACAATGAGATGATACACACTCAACACATTGAACACACACTGAAAACATTGAACACACACTTTCTTTGTGCCATATTTTTTGGCATATTTTTTTTTCTTTTTCTTTCCGTCAATTTCTTTGTGTCATTTACTGTAAACCTTTCATTAATTATCTTTCTTCATTGCTTAACACTTCTTGTATTTTTATTCGTGAGTCATTTTTTGTGAGTCTCAATTATTCCACTTTCTTTGTATATATTTTTTTGTATTGTTTCTTTTCCTTGTCATTTTTGCTTTGTATTTTTCTTTTTATTTGTGTGCATCTTTCTTTACTTGCCACTTTATGGGGTTTTTTTTTGTGGCTTATCATTTTTTTGCATTCGTAATTTCATCCTGTTTTTTTTTTAAGTAAAACTGTGTCCCGGAGCTGAAAGAGTCGGAGCTGAAATCAGGTTTCGGGGTTTTAATGACGGGGATTTGATGATGGTGTTTGTGTCAGTGGTGTGTTTGGCACACTGACCTGAGAATGACCTGAATCAGTGCAGAGAGAGTCAGACATCAGCCGTCTAATCCCTACAGCCCTGTATCCCTACACACAACCACATGTACAGTGCTGTTTAATGTTTACACACGTTTCTGCCTGAATGTGTCAGTGGAAAAGGGCGAATTTTCGGTTTCCAAACATTAATTTCCAAACAAATGAAATGTTACTGAGGTTTGTAAATTGTTAAAGAAAGTAAGATATTAAGTAATCAGGCACTTTTTAGATAAAAAACATAATGCAGGCTGTTCTGGTTTTAGCTGCAGAGGGGGGACAGAAGGGGGCATGGGGTGAACAGAGGGTGGCGGGAGTGGCAGGGATGTTGGGGTGGCAGGGAGTGAAAAAAATGTTGCAGAGGGTGGAAAGAGAATGGCAGGGGGTGAATAGAAGGTGGCAGGGATGGAAAGAGGTGACGGGGTGATTAGAGGGTGGCAGAGAGTGAGTAGAGAGTGGCAAGGGGTGAATACAGGGTGGCAGGGGGTGAATAGAGGGGGCAGGGGTGGAAAGAGGTGGCAGGGGTGATTAGAGGGTGGGAAGGGGTGAACAGAGGGGGCAGGGGTGGGAAGAGGGTGGCAGTGGGAGGAAAGAGGGGTACAGGGGGTGAATAGAGGGTTGCAAGGGGTGAATAGAGGATGGCAAGTGGTGAATAGAGTTGGCAGGGGGTGGAAAGAGAGTGGCAGTGGGTGAATAGAGGGTGGCAGGGGGTGAATAAAAGGGCATGGGTGGAAACAAGGTGGTAGGGGGTGAATAGAGGGTTGCAAGGGGTGAGTAGAGGATTGCAGGGGGTGAATAGAGTGGGAACTGGTGGATAGAGGGGCAGAGGTGTATAGAGGGTGGCAAGGGATGTTTAGAGGGTGGCTGGGAGCGAGTAGAGGGTGGCAGGGGGTGAATAAAGGGTGACTGAGGGTGAGTATAGGGTGGCAGGGGATGAATAGATGGTGGCTGGGTGTGAATAGTGGGTGGCTGGGGGTGAGTATAGGGTGGCAGGGGATGAATAGAGGCTGGCAGGGGGTGAGTAGAGGGTGGCAGGGGGTAAACAGCTCATCATCATCAAGTCCCAGCTGTGTTTGGAAACCATCTATAACTCATAACTTCTCCAACAGTGACCCCATGTGGTGGTTTGGAATCTCAGTTTATAAACATTTATCCTTATTTAAGATTTGGTATTTCACATTATCATAAGGAAGGAAGGAAAAAAGGGAGACACTAATGGCTTCTGGAGCCTGTGTAGTGCACTATATGTCCATTTGGGACATATCTTGGCTGTAAAGGTTTGTTAAATTGCTTTTGTTATTAGATTTTAGTGGTGTAATGCAATAATATTGTCATTGTTGTCCTTTGATATTTCAATTTTAAAAGATAAGAACCTTGAGAATAAAATGTGCGTTCTCAAGTCCAAACTTTGTCCAAAACAGCTACAAACACAACTGTGCAAATTTTCTAGAGCAAATATTAATTCAGGAAAAATGCAATGAAAAGTTTCTATACAGTAAAATAAAGTAATTACTATACTGAGCAGTAAACATTATAAAGCAATCAATGAAAAATGAAATGAAATCATAATTTGCCTTGCATAAATTCTCTCCGTACAGTTTTTGAGGGTAATTGGCTCTTAATACACACTATTATAAACATTTCAGAAATAACTGATTAACTAGTATTTAAAGTTCAAGTTCAAGTTCAGATTTAAACCTAGTGTTTAATATATATCAAATATATTCATCAATCCAAAATAAGCTATTTATATAATTATAGAATTCTGTATTTAAATGCTATCTCAAGACTGAAAACAAGAAATAAGTAATGTATAGATCTAAAAATGCTTATTATATAGTAAAATGTTTTAGGAGCTTTAATTTAAACCTGTGAAAGTTTGAGCTTGACCGGGCTATAGCCTGTTTTGCTGGTCATTATTGTGGCGTTTTCATGATCATCCGCTAGATGGCGACATCAGCAGTTTCTCTCCAACACACACGCGTGTAGGCAACACAAACTTCCGCAGAAGAAGCGCGGGTTGCCCTGGGTAACAAAATTCGGTTGGATTCCAAATGGCTTCCTATTCCCTTACATATGTGTTCTGTGTAGTGTTTATCAGGTTGACACCGCGGCACTACGCAATGCATTGTACATTTTAATGTGGAGTAATTTGGGACGCAGCCACTCCATATTTGATTTGAGCAGCGTTAGCAGAAGTCTGTGCTCGTAATCCGTTTGGTCTTTAATTACGAAAGGTAGGTTTAAATTTTGTGCGTCTGCTAGATATAATCATGTGACTTAATTTATTAGGTAGTTAGCTAGACAGCACGACAGACAACTTCCGGTTGCTAGCGTTACTGAGGCTGTCATTAACCGCACTGTCATCATGTGGCCGGTTATAATGTATTTTTTTTATGCTTGATTAGCTAAAAGAATCACAGATCGCTCAGAACATTAAGTAATTCCGATAAACCTCACAGCTCTATCTGAGCCGTATAGTGCAATTAATAGTGTTTATATCATTGAGGTATCGTTCTCTTTGAATCGGCTCGCATTTCTGAATAACCGTTTGGGAGTCGACTCCCAAACGGCTATTCAGAAATAAGAGTCGACTCTTAAATGGCTATTCAGAAATGGAAGTCGACTTTCTGAGTAGCCGTTTGGGAGTCGACCCTCATTTCTAAATAGCCGTTCAAGGAGTCGACTCGCATTTCTAAATAGCCGTTCAAGGAGTTGACTCGCATTTTTGAATAGCCGTTTGTGAAGTCGACTCTCATTTCTAAATAGCCGTTTAAGGAGTCGAGTCTCATTTCTAAATAGCCGTTCAAGGAGTCGACTCGCATTTCTGAAAAGCCGTTTTTGTGTCGATTCGCATTTTTGAATAGTCGTTTGGGAGTCGACTCTCATTTCTAAATAGCCGTTTAAGGAGTCGACCCTCATTTCTAAATACCCGTTCAAGGAGTCGACTCGCATTTATGAATAGCCGTTTTTGTGTCGACTCGCATTTTTGAATAGCCGTTTGTGAGTCGACACTCATTTCTAAATAGCCGTTCAAGGAGTCGACTCGCATTTATGAATAGCCGTTTTTGTGTCGACTCGCATTTTTGAATAGCCGTTTAAAGAGTCGACTCTCATTTCTAAATAGCCGTTTAAGGAGTCGACTCTCATTTCTGAAGGAGAGCTGAAATAGCTGTGATTCTCTTGCTGAAAATGTATCGATATTCATTACTGTCATTATATTACATTCTGTTGTTGATTATTTTCATATAACAGCACAGCCTGAAGTGTTTTATTCCTCTTACACCACAGCGATTTGCCAGCAATTCCAAATTTTTAATATATTAGTGAACGTCATCCATTTACAGTTACTCGCTCCCTCACACCCTCGCTCCCTCACACCCCCGCTCAATCATCTGCCGGCTGTCCTGAAAAACTACTGACTGTTACAAAGCGCTGACACTGGAGACTCCTCCCATAAACATTAATTAAATTACTTCTTCCTTTTTTTCTACGCGAAATAACGTTTTTAATCCATATATGTGGATTATCTTTCATACAGTCTGAATTGATTCACTCATATCTTTCTAGTGCTTTATCCAGACTCATGGAGCTTCTGCCCATCCTCGGCCCAGAAGATAAGCCCAGAGAAAAGCAGTGGTACGTAACGCACACACGCACACACAAGCGATTTATTTCCCATAATTATCTGCCACTGCTGTGATTCAGTGACTTCTTTTCCTCTTTAAACCCTGCAGGTATGCTCTGGTGCCCCGAGGTGAAGCTCCTGGACTCAGTGTCGGTCACACCTGCATGTTCATGCCTTCGGCCAGTGGGGGAAAAGGACAGATCGTGATTGTCGGGGGGGCCAATCCGAGCGGCAGCTTTTCACACTCCTCCCTTATAAATCTCGGTAATGTATTGTTATACTGTATTCTGCCTCAGCAAGACCCTTGAGCAAGATCATCAGCATCAATGTGATTAGATTCGACCTCAGTTGTACATCACATTGAATTCAAAACGCGCTTACCTGATGAATAAAAGTGTTTATAGAAATGACTGTGTTTCTTAATTGACTTCAAATTATATTAATACATTTTTTTAGACAGTCATGAATGGGACATTCCTGATTCCTGGGAAGGTCTCCAGGCGAGATATGAACACTGTAGCTTTGTGTCTGAGAGCGACCCTGAGAGTCTGTGGGTGTTCGGAGGAGCTGAACAGAGCGCCAACCGGAACTGCGTTCAGGTTCTACACACCACAGGTAATTACTGCACTCTCTTATGAGTGGATTCGAATGTAGATTTTATTACATAGCCGTCTGTGTTTTTATGTTCCCGTGTGCAGACAGTGCTCCGTGGAGGACAGTGGAGGTGAAAGGGACACGCCCGAGCCCGAGGACGTACCACACGAACTCGGCGTGTGTTGGAGACAGACTGTTCGTCTTCTCTGGTGGAGAGACAGGGGCCACGCCGGTGACCGACCCCCAGGTGCACGTCTTTAACACAGGTCTCTTCTTTACGTAAAACCATCTACACCTGTAGATCTAAAAATTTGTCAGTTTTTGCCCCTAGTGAACGACACCGTGTAGAAACGTATCAGCTATTGGACTTTATACACATTAGAGACACAGTGCAATTATTAAAATGAGTAATTCTGTGTGTGTGTGTGTGTGTGTGTGTGTGTGTGTGTGTGTGTGTGTGTGTGTGTGTGTGTTTCACTCTAAAGTAACTTGCACGTGGTCACAGCCAGAGTGCAAAGGAAAGCCTCCTTCGCCACGGCACGGTCACGCCATCGTAGCCGTCGGATCGGTCATCTACATCCACGGAGGGATGGCAGGAGAGAAGTTCCACTCTGATATGTTCTCTCTGGATACAGGTACACAGCACACGTCCATCCACTCACTGGATAAGTTTAAACAAGTGTGGTATTTTTATGTGTTAACGTGTTCCTCAGAGAGTATGAAGTGGGAGCGGGTGAAGGCGAAAGGAGACGTTCCTCCAGGAACAGCAGCTCACTCCGCTGTGGCTCTGGGGAGAAATGTTTATATTTTTGGAGGGATGACGGCCGACGGCGCGAGCAATTCTACGTACAAGTTTCAGAGCGGTATGTACAAGCGAACAGCGTGATGCAGTTTTATATTCTTGTAACAGTTACATATGTAAAGAATCTGTAAGATGTACAAACCACATTTGCTTTATTTAGTAATAATGCTCAGATCGAGCTATTTATCATCACGGAAATTTCCATGTATTGTATTAATTATAATGATAACTGAATTTACGCAAATGAATCATCAAGTTTACACACCCTCCTATTTTGAGCCTGTTAACACTCGCTCAAGTACATCGAGATGCCTGAAGGTTAAGAGTCCGCACCTTGTCTTGTTTGATTGTGATCAGAGTATGTACATGAATAGTCTGTTGTGTGTGTCTTAGTCATTAGGGAAACCTTGTGCATTTAGTCTGTGTAGGGACTGAATTTGCTGGATGCTAAAATATAGGGAAAGCAAAAGAACTGTCAAATGATATGTGAGGAAAAAATAATTCAACACTATAAATTAGGAAAAGGTTATATCTAAAGAATTGAAAATGCAAATCAGCACTATTCAAACTCTGATAAAGAAGTGGAAGACCAGTGGTTCTCTGGATACCAAGCCAAGATCAGTCAGACCAAGAAAGATTAACACACCTGTATGATTATGGTTGGAGGTAAAGTCTTCAGGAAAATAGATCTCCAGGAACAGGGTTGGTGACCATTGATCTAGAAAATTTTAAATAATTTAGAGTGATAAGACAAACAATAAATTTTATGGTTTGGAGAGGAATCAACAACCCCTACAAAGAGAAACATGCCATCCCTACCATGAATCATGGATCTCTGCTGTTTTGGGATTGGGTGAGCTACAGTGGCACAGAAAATTTGGGCAAAATTGATAGCAAGAGAAATCACATCACATTATCAAAAAACCTTGGAGGAAAATTTACATACATCAGCTGTGTCTGGGGCACACATGGACTTTCCAACATAACAACAGTCCAAACCAAATGGCCAAGTTGTATCATCAGTGGCTACAGAGGAAGGAAGTGAAGGGTTCTGGAGTGGCCCTCATCATCATTGAGACACTATGAAGTTTGCCAATATGACTCATTTTCTAAAAAGCTTACAAATTCTTCCAGGGGTGTGTAAACTTATGAGCAGAACTGTATACATAAGACTGTATAGTTATACAGAGAATTCAGTTCGTATTAATAAAACCACCCTGACATTGGGATAATCAAGATTACATTTCGCTTATCGTCACAGACAAACAACGCTGGACTCTGATGAAATTCGAAGGTGACCTCCCACATAACCGACTGGACCACTCCATGTGTCTGGTGCCTTGGCCGGAAAGGACCGACAGCGGCGTTGAGGAGAAAGCAGAAAGCCGTGAGAGGGAAACGAAGCACCTGTGCTTTGTTTTCGGAGGCATGGATATTCATGGGCTCATTTTCAACGACTGTCTGGTCACCTTGTTAACATGATGCTCTTTAACTACTTTTATTTTTTTTATAATAAACACAAAACTCTTGACCAAACCCATGTGTGTAAATAAAACACTCATGAGAAGCACAGCCACTCAAACGTCAGAACATAAAACATACTGTAGTGTGATAGATTTAGACTTATACCTCAAGTGTTTTAATGTAGTTATTCTAGTACACTGTATTTACTATATCCACCATTTTAAAAGTTTTTTTTTTTTTTTTACAGCAAGTAAAAAGGTTGTTTTGTACAAAACATTGCTTATGGTCTGGAAAGTCTCAAATTTAAAAAGGTGCTCATTTTCAAGAAAATTTAATATGGAAATCGTAATCAATTTGGAAAAGACTGGAATTTTCTTTTGACAGAGAGAGACAGAGACACAATGAGAGAGAGAGAGACATACACACAAGCTTATATTTACAGAGATCAGATATAGAGACCTAATAAGAAACCCTTGAAAGCAAGAAAGAACAGGAACAGATGCTCACCTTCATATGGTTAAAACTAATGCACTATTATAAATGATAACCTTCACGACACTGAAGTTAAAAAAACAAAAAACTAAAATTAAAGCTGCAATGAATGAAATGTTTATTTCAACCAGATTATAAGTGTTCAGGCAATGACAACACACACACACACACACACACACACACACACACACACACACACACACAGTGAGTAGTTTTGTATCAAACACGTTTATTCCCATGAGGTTGCAGTAGAAACATACTCTACATTTGCCAGATTTAAATAAATAACTTGAGTTTGAACAATGATGTCTGCCCAGGACCCAACACACCCACCCCCTGCCCACCCACTAAAGTCTAACCCCACCCACCCCCCGCCCACCCCCTCCCCGCCCACCCACTAAAGTCTAACCCCACCCACCCCCTGCCCACCCTAATCCACAGAACTCCTCCCCAACTGCCTGAGAACAGCAGCAAGCCTCAGTCCA
Organism: Cranoglanis bouderius; assembly: GCA_023630585.1. NCBI lineage: Eukaryota > Metazoa > Chordata > Actinopteri > Siluriformes > Cranoglanididae > Cranoglanis > Cranoglanis bouderius. Next base: position 14,817,546 of record CM042565.1, on the reverse strand, counting down.
GGCTAACTAAATCTCCACCTCGGTGAAGAGCAACATCTCACGCTCTTTAAATGCTCCAAGTCCTTTCCAGAAGTAAATTGTGATTTTATGTTTGTACCACCCCTTTATACCTTCCCTCACAATTGTCCATCAAATCCAGCAACTATGTACATCTGTCCCCCTTTTTTTCCAGAGAGGGCAAGGTCATATCAGGAGGGCTGGAAAACAAAAAAAAAAAAAAAAACAGCTTCAAAATGGAATCACACTGCAACCTACAACTCGTCCTTCTCGTCATCGCCGCCCTCTTCTGGTGGTGGACCACCTGCACTACCGTACAGCTTGCTGATGATCGGCTGGACAACTTCTTCCAGCTCCTTTTTCTTGGCCTGGAAGTCTTCAATGTCGGCGTCCTGGTGGGACTCGAGCCACTCGATCTTTTCCTCCACGACTTTTTCGATGGTCTCCTTGTCTTCGGGGGACAGCTTGCCTCCCAGTTTCTCCTGGTCTCCCACCTGGTTCTTGAGCGAGTAAGCGTAGCTCTCGAGCTCGTTGCGGGAGTCAATGCGCTCTTTCAGCTTCTTGTCTTCGTCGGCGAATCGCTCGGCGTCGTTCACCATGCGCTCGATGTCTTCAGGTGTCAACCGGTTCTGGTCGTTGGTGATGGTGATCTTGTTCTTGTTGCCCGTGCCCTTGTCTTCAGCCGTGACCCTCAGGATGCCGTTGACGTCTATTTCAAATGTCACTTCGATCTGAGGAACGCCGCGGGGTGCCGGAGGGATGCCTGTTAGGTCAAAGGTGCCCAGGAGGTGGTTGTCTTTGGTCAGAGGACGCTCTCCTGGAAGAAGAAAAAGAAAAAAAAAAAAAAGAAAACAAGAAATGTATCATCAGCTCAAATTTATCAAAATACATTCACAATAAATAAGAATCTTTTACATTCTTACCTTCATAAACTTTGATTGTGACAGTTGGCTGGTTGTCAGAAGCTGTAGAGAAGATCTGAGACTTCTTGGTGGGCACGACAGTATTCCTGGGGATGAGTTTGGTCATCACTCCTCCAACAGTCTCAATACCAAGAGTCAGAGGGCACACGTCCAAAAGCACGATGTTTCCTGTGGATGTGATCGAACGACATTAGCTTAATGCTATTTTTTAAACTGAAGGTTTTACATCACAACTTTACTGAGGATTTTCCAAAACTCACCTGTATCTTCCACTCCAGACAGCACTCCAGCCTGCACAGCAGCTCCGTAAGCCACAGCCTCGTCAGGGTTGATGCCTCTGGATGGCTCTTTGCCATTGAAGAACTCCTTCACCAGCTGCTGGATCTTGGGGATACGAGTGGAGCCACCCACAAGGACAATCTCATGGATCTCGGGCTTTTTCAGGTCAGCATCTTCCAGGACTTTCTGCACGGGTTTCATGGTGGAGCGGAACAGATCCTGTGATGCAAGAAAAAAATAATATATATATTAATTCAAAGCAAGTTTGACACCCTGAATAAAATGTGAATAGCCGAGACTGCAGAAAGGTCTTACCATGTTGAGCTCCTCAAACTTGGCACGGGTGAGCGTCTCAGAGAAGTCCTCACCCTCGAAGAAAGACTCGATCTCGATGCGGGCCTGGTGCTGAGAGGACAGGGCTCTCTTGGCCTTCTCGACCTCACGGCGCAGCTTCTGTACAGCGCGGCTGTCCTTGCGCACGTCTTTTCCGGTCTTCTTCTTGTACAGCTTGATGAAGTGGTCCATGACGCGCTGGTCGAAGTCTTCACCGCCGAGGTGAGTGTCTCCGCTGGTAGCCACCACTTCGAAGACGCCGTTATCGATGGTCAGCAGGGACACGTCGAAGGTACCACCGCCAAGGTCAAACACCAGGATGTTCTTCTCGCCGTCCTTCTTGTCCAGACCGTAAGCGATGGCAGCGGCAGTTCTGCAATTACAATAATGGAAATCTAAGTAAATCCAAGTCTCGACACAATAAATTTGAATATTTGAGCTTTCTGAAAGAATCAGAAGGGCTTACGGCTCATTGATGATTCTCATCACGTTCAGGCCAGCGATGGTACCGGCGTCCTTGGTGGCCTGGCGCTGAGCATCATTGAAGTAGGCGGGGACAGTGACCACAGCATGTGTAACCTGAAATAAATAAATAAATAAGTGGTGGTTATTACTCATGATCTGTAGTGTTATTCAAATTTTTTTTTTTAAATAAATAAATAAAACGCCACCAACTTACCGTCTTTCCCAGGTAAGCCTCTGCAGTTTCCTTCATCTTAGTAAGCACCATGGCGGAGATCTCCTCAGGGGCGAAGGTCTTCAGCTGACCAGCTCCAATCTCCACCTGAATATGGGGCTTGGTCTTCTTCTCAATAACCTTGAGAAAAATTGTTAAGATAAAAAAAGTCAGTCAAGCGTCAGACTTCTCTACAATATTGATAACTATAACGATATGTATAACCATTACAAATACCCACCTTGAAAGGCAGATATTTGATGTCCTGCTGCACAGAGGAGTCGCCCCATGCACGACCGATCAACCTCTTGGCATCGAAGACCGTGTTTTCAGGGTTGGAGGTGAGCTGGTTCTTGGCGGCGTCTCCGATCAGACGTTCACCCTCACTGGTGAAGGCCACATAGGACGGAGTGATGCGGTTACCCTGGTCGTTGGCGATGATCTCGACACGGCCATTCTTGAACACTCCAACACTAAACAGAAACAAAGCGATTTTAAATACAATTCATCTAATGAAATAAATGCTTGTAAACTGATAAATAAGGAAAGCGGTGCATGCTCACCAGGAGTACGTGGTGCCAAGGTCGATGCCCACTACAGTGCCGACATTTTCCTTCTTGTCGTCATCGTCAGCGTACACACAGCCGACCACCAGCAGGAACAGCCCCAGTAACCTCATGGTGGTATCAATATCAGATCAGACTTCACTCTGTTAGGGAATAAAGTTTAAAACAGACATTAATTAGGTTAGAAGAAGTCACAGCAGGTTCCGCCCTGAAATCACGTGGGTTTAGCCATACAGGAGGGGGGGGACTAATGGCCCACTGACCACTAGAATGAACAATTAATTAATTATTATAAATGCATTCAATGCTACTTAACTGTCGACTAGCAAGCTCGGATAAGGGGCTGGCAATAAATAAGTTTGCAATGCTGAATAACAGAAGAAGCAAAAACCATTTGCATTGCAAAGCTAGCATGCTACGACGTAAACCAAATGAATGTCGCTACAAACATTACTTTAGGACATTCATTAACTGTTAATGTTCAAAATACTGGTTTAACGATGAACAGTCTCTTCTAACTTGCTTTTATTTTTCCCGGACTCAAGCTAAACTAAGCGAAGCTACTAGCTTGCTAGCAAACCGTTAGCAGCTATAGAAAAAGCTAGAATGTGCGCGAGACGAATTGGAACCCGCTAATTTAACTTACTTATCAGCAGTGCTATACCAATTATATTAAACTGTAATTAAATTGTACCATCTTTACGTCTTAAGTAGCAAAAACGTGCGTAAAGTTAAACACTTTGCATACTTTATTTCCCCTTCTAACGTCAACTCGCTGTTAAATAAGCATGCGTTATGTTTCTAACGGTAAGTAATCTGAAGTAAATGCAGAAAACGTACCTTAAATACTGTAGAGGATTAAACTGAAGCCGCACGGTGTTAGTGAGAAGCCGTTAATACCACTGACTCTATCTGTCTCTTTACACTCCAACTCTTTCTCTTGAAAATAAAATCAGATGAATGACGGTACCTGTATATAAGCTGTCACTGCTTTCCCGTCGTGGAGGCTCGCCATTGGTCCACGGGCATCTCGTTGGAAGACGCTGACTGGCTGAGACCGGCACGCTGGCCTTTCCTCATTGGCACACGTACCGGTGTGTGTGGCGTCACGAAAAGGCGATGGAAAAGGCTGTGATTGGACAGCGCCTGTGCCATGTTCTTAAAGACCCGGAAGTTGAGCTTTCTCTTACAGACTGTTTCGTGTGAACACAAATCGAAAAATTTGTGGTTTAGGCACCAAACCACAAGTTATATAGATGCCAAGCAGTAAATATAGAATAAACGCTGACATAAATAAAATTAACATTGATATATAATTAAATTAACCTTTATTTATACAGACTAAATGCAATATGATTTTCATTCAACAATACTATGTGATACCACTGAATCTGCATACGATACAATACAATTTTGATTTATAAGTCCACGATACGATATTTGACGATACCACTGATTCTGCTACAATATGATACGATTCAATTTAAAACTCTCCATTCGATATGTGAACAACTTTGCTTAGAATCTGGTGATGAATGATAACGATGGGGAGAAGAACTATTTTAAGTATCAGCCTATTAAATTATTTACACACCAGTTTAAAAAAATGAATTATTATCTACGCACAAGCTGTCTGTCCGTTTTCCAATACAAATCAATTTATAATCAATTATATTCATGTGATTCATGTTGAATGAACATTGGGTCATACTGAACCACACGTGTAAGTGTAAGGGTTTCTTACACAAAAGCCCTTTAAACTAAGTAGAAGAATAAATCCTGTCCAATCAAAAATTACTTTTAATTCTTGAATTGGAGTTAACATGTTACATTTACACTGTAAGTGACCTGCCAATCAATAACAACCATCCATCCCAGTGCCGCTGATGCAACAAGAAAGAAACTGAGATTGTAGGTTACATCAGGTATTTACATCAACCAGAGGTTCCCTGATCATGGCTCATTTATCTTCAGAATGATTCATGTATCCAGTGGACTCAATTACATTTTTAGTCATGGCTGAGTAGTCAGTTGATGAGTCATGAGGAACAACTTGTATGATGAAAATAAAGTCATTAGAGTGTAATTATTTGTATAATATTTTCAGTAGTCATCCATTCAACTTTGGTATCTTCTTTATCCTGGTCAGGGTCACGGTGGATCCGGAGCCAATCCTGGGAAACACTGGGCACAAAACGGGAATACACCCGGAACGGGACATCAGTCCATCACAGGGCAATAACCTTAATAGTATCAGATTTAATTTTAGAATATTTTGGCAAATGAAAACACAATAGAGAAAGTAGGAGCACAAAGTTAGTAATGGTAATAGAGAAACAAGATTAGATTAGATTAGATTAGATTAGATTAGATTAGATTGTCATTGAGCAGAGTACAAGTACAAACCCAACAAAATGCAGTGTTTTATAAAATGAGTTTTTACCAAAAAATATTCACAATTCATTATGAATTTTTAGTTGTGAAAATGTACTAATATTCTTGTATGGAGATGATTTGTTTAGAAACTGGAAAGTCCTAAATATTGTATTGTTACAGAGATAAAATCACAGAACAGGGGGCTGCTGGAATATTCATATATATATAACATATATAATATATAATATGTCTGTCGTATAGGTCCCTGTATGAATGATCTGTAACTATAGAAATGATAATGTATTAATAGTAAACTCTATATCATAAAAATATTTAGAAGATTAAAAATTTGTTATAGAAAATTAATGAACATCCTCAGACCAATCAGAATCAAGCATTCAGGGGTCAACCAAAATGCCAGAATATTCTCTAGACAGACCTGTGTTAATATTATTCTCCGTATGTATAGAGATGTGTAATTATAGGTGGAGGTTGACTGATCTGGTTAGCGAAATAAAATAAAGGTATTTATTAAAGGTAGTCATTGGTATAATCCCTATATTAAAACCTCTATATTATAATAATAACATTATTTCCATTAGGGCTGCATGGTGGTACAGCATTAAGTGTTGCTACTTCTCCGGGTCCCCGGTTCAATCCTGAGCTCGGATTACTGTCTGTGTAGAGTTTTGTGTCCTCTGGGTTCTCTGGTTTCCTCCCACATCCCAAAAACACGCAGGTCGGTGTATTGTCTATTCTAAATTGCCCCAAAGTGTGAATGAGTGTGTGTATGATGCCCCTACGATGCACTGGGATTCCATCCAGGGTGTATTCCCACCTCATACTCAGTATTCCCATGATAGACTCCATATCCACCGCATCCAATTACTGCTTACTGAAGATGAATGTATAAATTACTTTCTACTGAAGACACATTAAAAGAAAGCTCTGTCTATTAAACATTTATGTTGAATTCCTATATTCTCAGTCTCAACTGTTCACTTAGAAAGAGGATTTTCTTGAAAATCGCTTGCTGGTGAAATTAGTAGCATTAATAAGCGGACATGATACATTTCTCCTGAGACAGACACAAAAGCCTGAGATAGCGATCGCATAGATACTGAAGACTATAACTCCAACAATGTAAAGGCAATGAATATTTGTGCGAAGGATGGAAGCTGTTTATTGTTATCTGTTTTTGATCCCCCTCCTTATCTGCACGGCTTAAGGCAGATTCTGAAAATCCATTAATACCTTGATGAATAAGAGCTTCTGACTTGTATGATTACAAGGGATTTGTTGTGGAAAAGAATAGGAATGTATAATAGCTGGCGTGCCGTACGAGAGATGCTGCGTTTCAGTGATAAGGTGTGCTCAAGCTACTCGTTTATGCCACTCATAACCCATCCACAGATGATGTTTAACATCTTGCAGTTTAGGCCATGGACCAGGTAACTCACACCAGGGTTTGTGATACACCCACACAACAAACACACTTACCTGAGTTTATCCTATTGAAGCACCATGGTCACTTCTGACGCCCGTTATAGCCTCAACGAATCAAAGCCTCTAATGCCAGACAATTTATCTTTCTTCTAAAACCACAACAAGAAGGATTTCTCAGGGCCTCTGCACCTCTCATTTGATACAGTGAAATCTGATTTCATTTCGGGCCAAAGCCAGATTAGCTGAATCTCCTGTTCTCACTAACACCTTCACAAAACTGCCCAGATTAGATGGGATTTTTTTTCTTCACCCACTTTATACTTTTTTGTGCTTTCTGTATAGGGGGATTATGTTTTGTTTCCTTTCTTTAATCTATCGAGTAAATGGGGGGTTTGACACGAAGCACAAGGAGCAGAGAGAGAGAGAGAGAGAGAGAGAGAGAGAGAAAGAGAGAGAGAGAGAAGAAAAAAGATTCAGTTCTATATGAAAGTCTGCTTCTTTGGAGTCCCAGAGCAGAGGAGCGCAGCAGACCATGGAGATGGACGAAGGACACATGGAGAAGAAGTCGTTCGCCTTCACCATTGACAGCATCCTGAGCAGGACGTTTGAGAGAAGTGACGAGAGCAAAGCGAGCACAGCTTCTGATGCACGACGTTCTTCTAAAGACGGTCCGGATCTGGAGTCAGGAGCGACTACAAATCCCTTGGAGCCTCTTCATCGTGTCTGTGTGTGCTGCTGTTACTGCTCACACTGTGGAGAGGTGCTCCAGGCTGATTACCTGCCTGCTATGTGTAAGACTCTCTGTTTAATTCTGATAAACTCACGATAACTCATCTTATAGCAGTTTTGAAGTTATTATAGTCGAGTTTTAACCTTCCGCATAGAACAAAATAAAATTTCAGTTGTCTCAAACGCTTGTAAACGTCGTAATTACTGAAAAGCTTGTGAGAAGAAGTAGTATTTTAATGTAAACCCACACCATACACTAATGTCTATGTCATGTTTACAAATGTAGTAATGTTAAATGCTGTTAAACATTATTTTATGTTCTATACAAAAAATTTTTAATGTTTTCAGGCTGTTTGTTTTGTTTTCACTGATGTCTTGATGTCTGATTCTCTGTAGTTCACAAAGGCAATTCTGTTAGTTTTAACAGTGAATAATGTTATTTTAGCCCTGTTTAATATGTTATATGTCAGTAAAATATATGTTAGTAAAGTTCTTCATTTATGTAGGACCTCAAGACCTCAAGACATACAATGATGTCTATTAGTTGGCTGTATAAAAGCTTTAACGTTAGTTTAAAAAGAAGTGACTGTAGATTAACACTGTTAAATATGTAAGGAATAAAACACGTCGGTGTGCTCTTATAGGAAAATAATCAATTATGGGGTGCTATGATGCGGATCGATACGTAGCGGGACACTGTTAACACTGTGAAGTTGACTATTTTCTTCTAACAGCATATTCCGAAGTCTTTTATTTCTCGTATACAACAGCAATTTGCCGATTATAATTTTTAATTTATTCATGAACGACATGTCATACTTCTTAACTATTTATTGTTACATTTAATGTTATGGAATGTCTGCGAAACAACTTAGTTCCTGTTATCGCTTATGACGTAGTAGCTATAAACAGTCGTTCCTTCATCATCCTCTCTTTTTTCTTTCTCTTGAAATTAATAAGTCAAAAAATACAGCTTGTCTTGCTACAGAGAAATCTGAAAACGCAAACTCCTCCTCCATCCCGGAGACTTTCCCATGTCTGACTGTTACGAAGCACTGACTCTGGAGACTCCTTCCATAAAAGTTAAATAACTGTCTCCTTACAGAAAACTTCTCCACATTAACGTTTAGATGTTTTTCTTTGTTAAACAACAGAACGGTTGTATTTGTTCATTATTAGGCTTAGACTCTGTGGTGAGTCCGCCTTTTGTAGGTTGCTACTATAGAAACGATAACGTTAAAAATACAATAAAAATGTTTTTAAGGATTATTAACTTCCTCGAACATTTTTTTGATAGTGAAATATTTAGATATACAGTACATAAACATTTAAGGCTTCCCCAATAGGAACAATTGAATAACCATTAAGTTTTCTAGTAATGTATAGTGTCCGTATTTAAGTTTTCACCTTCCATGTGAAGTAAAATGCAATTAAAGTTTATTTATGCACTTTAAACGCTTCGTGGAAGAATGACTAGAAACAACCGGAGCTCATGATGTCTATTGGTGAACCATAGAGTTTAGATTACCTTCATTTAACAGCTCATGTGTGTGAAAACTGTCTAAAACTTACATATGCACTCGTGTTGCATTTCAGGCTGTCAGTTTGCATGGAGCAAGAGAGTGCTGAATGAGACGAGCCTGACAGGAGAAGGTCAGAGGAGAGAGAGCTTCGGTCAGATCCAGAAGCGGATCCGGCGTCACCGCACCATCTTCACCGAGGAGCAGCTGGACGCTCTGGAGGAGCTGTTTGTGCAGAACCAGTATCCCGACATACACACTCGTGAGCAGCTCGCTGAGAGGACTCACCTGAGAGAGGAGAGGGTCGAGGTGAGAGCTATCTACAAAAACACTACAGAATACATTTTAACGTGTCATTTGGGGTCTGGAACTCTTTATGAAAACTGCGGTGTGTTTAAAGATTCTGTGAATAATCAGTGTGATGCACGTTTAGGTGTGGTTCAAGAACCGTCGAGCCAAGTGGCGAAGACAGAAGAGACTACAGTTCAGTCTCCATGGGCAAGATGAGTGGAAAAATGTCCTTCATGGCGACTGAAATGCTCTAATATGTGAATATGTGTGAGCAATGACTTAACATTCATATATATAGTCAAGTGCAAATGTTTGTTCCCCCATAGTGTTTTGAATAGGAAAAAAGGATAATGTACCACTATCTTACAGTATACACTATATGGCCAAAAGTATGTGGACACCTGACCATCACACCCGTATGTAGTTCTTCCCCAAACTGTTGCCACAAAGTTGGAAGCACGTCTTTGTATGCTGTAGCATTACAATTTTCACTGGAACTAAGAGGCCCAAATCTGTTCCAGCATATCAATGCCCCTGTGCACAAAGCGAGCTCCATGAAAACGTGTTGTGTTCAGGTTGGATTGGAAGAACTCAAGTACAGAGCCCTGACCTCAACCCCAATGAACACCTTTGGGATGAACTGGAGCACCAGCTGCACCCCACTAATGCCTCACTTGACCTCACTGATGCTCTTGTGGCTGAATGAACATAAACCCCCACAACCACGCTCCAAAATCTAGTGGAAAGCCTTCCCAGAAGAGTGGAGGTTATTATTATTACAGCAAAGGGGGAATCATTTTTGGAATGGGATGTTCAACAAGCACATATGGGTGTGATGGTGAGGTGTCTGTATACTTTTGGCCATATACTCTATTTACAAGAACTAAAAGGATTCCGGGGAGTTAAAAATGAAACATAGTCGTACACTGAAATGAGACAACAGATATATTATGAAGAACGTAGGGTGAATAATTTAAATATTTAAATCACATTTAGAAAGGGAAACACAAACTTTTGTACTGATATCAATTTTATTTTTAGCTTTTGGAACATTTTTATTACTTGTCATAGATAATAAAGAAATGTGCGTGAAAACCAACATATTAAATGTCTTGTTAATATAATACAATAAGTGTATTTGTCTTTATTTAGTCTCAGGACAATGCAACCATTTGCACTGTACTGTAGAACAGACTTTCTTCTTATCTTCGTTGACTTTGGTTTGTCAGCAATTATTTTTAAATTCTAATTAACTGATCAAAGTTAACTTTTTCATTTAAAATTATTATTAAACTGTTAGAATGTATTAATCTGTAATTAAAGTCAAATAAAGTTTACTCTCTGGTGAAGCATGGAGATGAGACATACTGTATAATGCGTTTTAATTTTAACCAATAAACTAGAATCCAGAAGCTTTTCCTTTTGTATTTCCTTTGTGAATTACAATGTCAAGGTTTTTACTAATTAAAAAAGATCAGTGGATAACTCTGTGTAATTGCCGATCAATAATAATCTCATGGGTTTCTCTCTTATCATTTGACACCAAGAGTTTTCATTCGGCTGGTTTAACCGGTAGGCGGTGACCATTAAACAACAACAATGCAGAAGCACAAATAGCTCCTTATTCCCTTTATAGGCGCACTACTTAGAGCATGAAAGACGTTTTTTTCAACACCCTAACAAGTGCGCACTTATTAACACGAAGCCGTTTGGGCTTCGGCTGCTAAGTTTCATTCATGCTAGCCGGCTCAGTGTGTATTTGCTAGTGCAACGCACAGAGGAAAGTAAGTAAAGATTTCATACAGCTCTTTTATGCTAACTATTTGAGTTGTTTTTAACAGCACACTCTGTCAGAGGTGTTAATAACATATGTCATTAATGCTTCTTTTTTTTTTTTTTGTTATCTACAAGCGACAAAGTTGATTCTTGCTAGCTATGAGCTGTCAATATCATTTTAGCTAATTAGTCAGTAGAACTAGCTAACGGATATATATATATATTTTTTTTTTCTAAGACAGGCAGCACAAAATATTATCTTGTCATTAAATACATTTTTTTTTTAATTATGTTATGTTAGCTAATGTAGCTGGCTAGTCTTAGCTAACAAAAGTTGCCTTTCTAGCTAATATAATGTTGTGGTATTTTTAAGATAGTTGACGTAAAGGTTAGTTAGGGAACTGTGTATAAAGGTAACTAAATTAATTAATGTTAGTATAACGTGCAGTAAAAAGGCTTCACTTTCGTTTCTTGGTTGTTTTAAGTGCCAGGCCTGTGAAACTGGAGAGCTAATCTGTGTTCATGATTTCTAAGTTAAACACGAATTGAATTAGCCTTTTTTTTTTTTTTTTTTTTTTTTCAAGGACTGGATCTGTCTGTCTGTCTATTTATATTTCTATCATCCTCCCTACCTATTGTCTTTCTGACTGTCTGTCTATCTATCTATCTATCTATCTATCTGCCTGTCTGTCAGTTTGCCTGTCTGTCTATCAATCCATTTATCTATCTGACTGTCTATGTATATATCTGTCTCTGTTTATCTGCCTGTCTGTCTGTCTGTCTATCAGTCAAAAAAGAATGACAAAGGACATTTCAATGTATTTGCAATATTTTTCATCTTCATCCGTTTAGCTAATTTAGGAACATCCATCCATCTATCCATCCATCTACATCTGCACTTTCCTCCATCGATTCATTTATCCACCCACCAATCTGTTTGAGTTCATTCATCCATCTTTCTCATTCCTTCTTATTTAGAACACCCATCTATTTATCCATCCCTCCATGTCATCTTAATCAGGACATCCATCCATCCATTCACCCACTTACCCTTTCATCTTATTTAAAACATCGGTCCATCCGTCTGTTTATCTCATTTAAATGTATCTCAGTCCATATATCCATCCAAATATCCATCCATCCATCTATCTGACTGTCTATGTATATATCTGTCCGCCTGTCTGTTTATCTCTTTATCTGCCTGCCTGTCGGTCTATCTGTCTATTAGAGATCGACCGATAGTGGATTTTACTGATACCGATAACTAATAAAGTTGGGCAGTACCTGCTGATAAACGATTAATCAACCGATAGTTTTTAAATTTGATACTGAATGAAAACATAGCATTCAAAGTAAAATATTAGAGGCCGGTCTCGTATTGTATGATGACAGCGGACCCTTCTCAGCCGCTCCCACAACGGATGCAACCGGGAAAAACTATCAGTGTGGATTTTTGCCTACAGTGTCTACAGTGCTATGAAAAAAGTATTTGCCCCATCCTGATTTCTTCTGTTTTTGTTTATATCTCATAATAAATAGTTTTAGATATTCAGATGAAATACAACATGAAACAAAGGCAACCTGAGTAAACACAGAATAGTTATTTATTTATTTATTTTTAATTGACGCAATAAAATGTTATCCATCACCAATATGAAAAACTAATTGCTCCCTTAAAATTGAAATCCGGCTGTGCCACCTTTATCAGCAATAACTGCAACCAAACGCTTCCGATAACTGGAGATCAGCCTTTCACTTACTTCTAGGACTAGGACTTACTCCTCTGCTTCTGATCGTTGTCTTGCTGCATAATCCAGTTGCACTTGAGTTTCAACTTACGGACTGAAGGCTGGACATTCTCCTTTAGGATTTTTGCAAGTTGCCCAGGCCCTGAAGCAGCAAAGCATCCCCACACCATCACACTTCCACCACCATGCTTGACCGTAGATATGATGTTCTTTTTGTGGAATTCTGTGTTTGAATTTTGCCAGATGTAACGGGACCCCTGTCTTCCAAACAGTTCCACTTTCTACTCATCAATCCACAGAACTTTCTCCCAAAAGTTTTGAGGATAATCAAGGTGTGTTTTGGCAAAATTCAGATGAGCCTTAATGTTCTTCTGGGCTAGCAGTGGTTTTCACCTCGCCACTCTTCCATGGATGCCATTTTTGCCCAGTGTCTTTCTGATAGTGGAGTCATGAACAGTGACCTTTATTGATGTAAGAGAGGCCTGTAGGTCATTTGATGTTGTCCTTGGCTCTTTTGTGACTTTCTGGATGAGTAGTCGCTGTGCTCTTGGATGAATTTTGGAAGGTCGGCCATTTCTGGGAAGGTTCACTACTGTGCCGGGTTTTTCTATTTGGAGATAAAGGCTCTCACTGTGGTTCCTTGGAGTCCCAGAGCCTTTGAAATAGCTTTGTAACCCTTCCCAGACTGATTTATTTCAATCACCTTCTTCTTTATCATTTCTGGAATTTCTTTCAACTTTGGCATAGTGTGTTACTGGGTAAGACCTTTTAACCAACTTCATGCTGTTGAAAAAGTTCTATTTAAGGGTTGATTTGATTGAACAGGGTTTGCAGTAATCAGGCCTGGTTGTGTCTAGTCCAGCTGAACCCCATTATGAATGCAGTTTCATAGATTTGTGGAATTAGTAAGTACAGGGGCCAATACATTTTCACACAGGCCCAGTTGGTATTGGAGAACTTTTTTGCTTCAATAAGTAACAATATAATTTAAAAACTGCATTTTGTGTTTACTCAGGTTGCCTTTGTTTCATCTTAGATTTTGTTTTAATTTTTGAAACAATTTAGTATGGGATATACACAAAAACAGGAGAAAGCAAATACTTTTTCACAGCACTGTATCCATCTATTTATCTGTCTGTCTCTCTGTCTGTATATCTATCTCTTTATGTGCCTGTCTGTCTAACTGTTTATATATCTGTCCCTCTGTTTGTCTATCTGTTTATGTATACTATATCATTAGAGCCACTTTAAATAAATTTTTATGTTTTTCTCTCACAAGGTGTCATGTCTCGCTCAAACTCTGCCTCTCAGAAACCAAACATGAATCCATCGAAGCTGTCTGGTTCACAAAAAGCCAGGGGGCTGAAAGACATCAGGATTGATGAAGAGGTTAAAATTGCGGTGAACATTGCGCTGGAGAGGTTCCAGTACAGCGACCAGAGAGGTGTGTTTAGCCCGAATGGGACAGAAGGCACCATCAGGAACCTTTTTACTTCTTCTGTAGTTTGGCTTTAGCTGGAATGTACGAGTATAAGTTTGTATGAGTTTTAGATGATTTGATAAATCAACAATTGAGCTTGTGCTTATTTTTTTATATATATATATATATATATATATATATATATATATATATATATATATATATATATATATATATATATATATATATATATATATATATATATATATATATATATATATATATATATATATATATATATAAAAAATTTTTGTTGTTTTTTTTTTTAACTGTAGCAAAGATTCATACATTCTTACAGCTTATATCTTGTGTGTTTCCTATTAGCAATACTGACACATTTAATGGTACCTTTTAATGAGCACAATCAGAGTAAAGGATCACTCCAGTGCATTACATACAGGCTTGTAATGTAAATTTCTGTCATACATATATACACATAGAGATGGAGTTTCCTTCTTCACTGACCAGCACAGAGAGAGCGTTCGTACATCGCCTTGCACAATCCCTGGGTTACATTTCAAAAAGCAAAGGGTAAGTGTATCTACCTGAAAATCCTTTCTTTATAAAACTAAACAGAATGGACTCGATGTTATTACTTGTGTCATTACAGTAAAGGAATACACCGCTTCCTCACAATATGGAAGAAGGACCGCCCAGAGTCAGCGCAGTCCATTATGACCCTTAGCCTCACCCACAATTCCAAGCACGTGGTCCGAAACCTGATGCAGAGGTTCCCTATAACTAGTAAAGAGCGCACTGATCTGCTCCAACGCACTGAGAGAGGGCTCGCTGTTTCTCCAGAAGCTGCTGGTAAACACTTATTCAGCATCATCTTACTATTTATTTTATTATTCTGATCTTGATGTCAGTGCCCGTATTACAGGAACATCTTAAATCTAAAATCGTATCGCTTTAGTAACCATGACAACTACTATTCTCATTTAGAACAATGGCTGTTACAGATTTAACATTAAACATTTTTTCCCCAGGTAATGGACGAGACAAGAACAGGACGAGCGGGCGGCTGAATAACGGCATCCCTCAGGTCCCTCAGAGGAGAGGTCCGTCTGAGCTGGAGTGTTTTCGGAGAGCGCTGCCTGTGTACGAGCGGCGGGAGGAGATCGTGACGATCATCAAGGAGAACCAGGTGGTGCTGGTCGTGGGTGAAACGGGTTCAGGAAAAACCACCCAGGTGAGGTGCACATGTACAGCTGTGTGAATACCGGATGAGGTATAATAATTAATTCATATTCAGTCATTGTTATTTATAGAGATATCCATAAGCTATCGACTTGTGCGCGTGTTTCCTAGATTCCTCAGTTCCTGCTGGACGACTGCAACCAGAAGGGAAATCCCTGTCGGATCTTCTGTACGCAGCCCAGGAGGCTGGCAGCCATCGCTGTGGCGGAGAGAGTGGCGGCAGAGAGAGGGGAGAGCGTCGGCCAGGCCATCGGCTACCAGATCCGCCTGGAGAGCAGGTAGAATGACAAAGGACATTTCAATGTATTTGCAATATTTTTCATCTTCATCCATTTAGCTAATTTAGGAACATCCATCTATCTATCCATCCATCTACATCTGCACTTTCCTCCATCGATTCATTTATCCACCCACCAATCTGTTTGAGTTCATTCATCCATCTTTCTCACTCCTTCTTATTTAGAACGCCCATCTATTTATCCATCCCTCCATGTCATCTTAATCAGGACATCCATCCATCCATTCACCCACTTACCCTTTCATCTTATTTAAAACATCGGTCCATCCGTCTGTTTATCTCATTTAAATGTATCTCAGTCCATATATCCATCCAAATATCCATCCATCCATCCATCCACCCAAACATTTCCTCTTAGTTAATCAACCCATCCGCCTATCCATCAATCTGTCTGCCCGCCCTTTCCACTTATTTAAAACGTTCATTTATCCATCTGTACATCCATCCATTTCTCTTAGTCCATCCATCCATCCATCCATTTAATTTAGACTATCCATCTTATTCAGATTATCCATCCATCCACCCAAATATTTCCTTTTATTTTAATCCATCCACCCACCCTTTCCATCTGTTTAATTCAAGACAGTCCATCTATCCTTTTTGTTTAGATCATCCACTGATCTTTCTATCATACTTTCCATGTAATTCAGGACATCCATTCATCTCATTTAGCAAAAACAGAGGTAGGGTAGCTTCACTACCCTTTAATCTAACTCTGATTGATTGGGGGAAAAAAAATATGGTTATGATGTGATATATCAGCCATGTTGGAAGACTTTTAACATACTGTATAAACTTTGTAAAGTTTCAGTGATGATCAAATGTTGTTCCCTTGTCCAGAGTTTCTCCCAAGACCTTACTGACTTTTTGCACAAGTGGTGTGCTGCTCAGAACGCTCATGGCTGGAGACGCCGTCCTCTCCAATGTCACACATGTCATTGTGGTAAGCACACACTTTAGATTATTTACTGGGATGCCTCTACAACCGTCGATACCATTTTGATACTGTGAGTTTGCTTGCATGATTGCAGCATCGTAGCGACAGCTTTCAGGCATGCTCTTTCCTATTTAATGGGTGTGCCATTTAAAGTGAGTGGCACATTCAAATAACAAATAGAAGTTAATAACGATATAATAATTAAATACCTTTCAGTGCACTTATAACTCCTACTGTTGTCTTCCTGTTAGAGGGAGTGTATTTTAAGCCACACTTGTGCAAAATATCATTTTGACATGGAATTGATTGCCTTTTTTAACACCTTAACATCACGGCGTTGTCTTCATGGCATTCAAGGTAACACTGCGTTACCTTCATAAAAAAAAAAAACAACAAAAAAAAACGAATCTTCACCTACCTCCTTTTTCTTAGGACGAGGTCCATGAGCGGGACGGCCTGACGGATTTCCTCCTGACCAAGATTCGGGACGTGCTGCAGAAGATGCCTTCTCTGAAGCTCATTCTCTCCAGTGCTGCCCTGGATGTGGATCTTTTCACCAAATACTTTGGCCATTGCCCGATTATTTACAGTGAGTGAAATATATGAACATCCAAATGTATAATTTTGTTGTAACATTTTGTTGTTTGGTTACAAAACTGTATGACCAATATTTGTGATATTAAGCAGCCATTGTAGTGTTTTTTTGGTGGGTTTTTTTGTTTTTGTTTTTTAATCTCCCGTGACCCTGAGATGGATTAATCAGTTACTAAATTCACAGTAAGGCATGGTAAATCCGTTGCATAACACTGCATCCAATACACTCCCATGTTAATCATCATTGCCTTGCTTTTGTCCCATGAGCATAATATCTGACCTACCGCTCCTGTCAGCATATGAATAAAAACAGCTAGCTCCTTGTATCTTTCTATGCTGTAGCATTACATTTTCCCTTCACTGGAACTAAAGAGCACAAACCTGTTCCAGCATGACAATGCCCCTGTGCACAAAGCAAGCTCCATGAAGACATGGTTTGCCAAATTTGGTGTGGAAGAGCTGGAGAGTCCTGCACAGAGCCCTGACCTCAACCCCGCTGAACACCTTTGTGCTGGATAAAGTGATAAACCTCACTAATGCTCTTGTGGCTGAATGGGCAATTCCTCACAGCCACACACCAAAATCTAGTGGAAAGCCTTCCCAGAAGAGTGGAGGTTATTTTAACTGCAAAGGGGGACTAAATCTGGAATGTGATGTTCACAAAGCACATATGGGTGTGATGGTCAGGTGTACTGTCCACAAATTTTTGGCCATATAAAGGAGGAAAATCTAATACTGGAACATGATTCTATGCTGTCATGTTGTGTTATGTCTCTCTTTAAGTCAAAGGACGGCCGTATGATGTCAAACCGCTTTTTCTGGAGGACATTTTACGGACCACTGGCTACACAAATAAGGAGATGGCCAAATATAAAGCAGAAATGCAAAAAGGTGAGTTACACCTAGTGCCTCTCTTTATTTTTTGGAAATGTATTCAATGATCTTGATGATTAAATATTTTTATATATGCCGTTTACACCATCATTAATTTATGTCCGTGTGTGTGTGCTTTGTGCAGAAGCAAAGCAGCAGACGTCTCTTACAGAATGGTGTGAGGTGAAAGTGGGTGTATCCCCGCCAGAGTCTCAGAAGAACCGGCAGTCTGCTGGCGTCCTGCAGGACGCTGACCTGCTGGACAATGGAGGGGACAGTGTCTTCAGCCAGATGGTAATTTCTTCAGCAAGCTCAGTTCTTTTAGGATGATGGAGCAGGTTATCAGTCAGTAAATCAACATGCCACAAAAATAAATCACTTTCGCCTGTGCTTCCAGAGTGAGAAAGATGTGACCTCGCTGGAGCCGTGGCTGCTGAGGGAACTGGACGCTTGCATCGCAAGCATCTTTCTGCAGCAGGATGCTGATGCCTTTGTGCAGCTTTTTAACCTGATCGTCAACGAGAACATCAGTGGTACGGTGCTCACTGACTCACTCACACATACACACTACTATCAGCTTTAAAAGCTACGTTTAAATCTGCTCACACGACTTGAATACTTACCATGTCATGTTAATGTGCGTGTGTCGTTTTTCCCTGTATTTGTTTCAGTGGACTACAGGCACAGCGAAACGAGTGCCACGCCCCTGATGGTGGCTGCAGGGAGAGGCTTCATCAGCCAGATGGAGCAGCTCCTCAGCATGGGGGCCAATGTGCACATTAAAGCTTCTAATGGCTGGTGAGGACAGAGCTGAACTTGGATATAAATATAGTATTACGGATTTCATTTACAGCAATAGACTATACAATAGTAAACTACAATAAAAGTTCATCTAAAAGGGAAAACTATTTTTTACTGTGTTCAGATTAGAGAATTCAGGACGTTATCTTTATGAACGGTGTGTGTAAGGAATAACGCACTCTGTATCAGTCTGTTGTAGGAAAATAATCAGTCACCACATGGTGTTGTGATGATGATGATACTTGGAAAAAACAACAACTAAGAGGATGTCTTAAATTGTTTTATTTCCCTTATACTAACGCTAACCATTTTGATCTGAAATTACAACAGTTTTTCTTACTTTGAATGTGAAAAAATGTAAATATACTATTAGAGCCGAGTGTCTGTTTTTGTTTTGTTTTTTTGCTATGTAGGCCTGTTTCAATGCATGAATGCACATACCACAGTTCCATTATTGCATATTGTTGCCATATGGCAACAATTACATTTTACTATTTAACTGAATACTCAAAATATATAAGCTTGTTTAAATGACTAAAAATAAATGTTAACTTATCTCAGATAGTGTTTCAATTTTTTCCTTTAAGTAGTTTTGCCTAAATATTGAAAAATTAATGCCATGTGATTGCAGAAAAGGAAGTGTAAACAGCACTTCCTGGTCATGTGACATGGCTTTTTTTTTAATGTCATGTCAACGTTAAAGCCCCCTTTTTCCGGTTACACAGGAAAATAATAGTTTTGTATAATTCCCTATCAAAAAATTAGAGATAAATTAATTATTGCCATATGGCAACACCATGCAATAAAGGGTTAATTAAAGAATGATGCATATTGCTTTTTTTATCCACGTATAGTCATGCTGTGGAATGTCCACAAAACAAGTTTTTGTTATCACTTATGTTCTAGCAGCTATAAACAATCACTTCCTCTCTCTTTTTTTTTTTTTTTTCTCCCCTCTGTTCTGAAGTTAATAAAATAAAAAAGCAGCTTGCCATGTTACTAAGAAACCATAAAGCGTAACTCCTCTGTCCTGAAGATGTCAAAAAGCTTAAAGTTACAGATTTACGTCTGAATGTAACAAAGAGCTGACACTGGAGACTTCTTCCATAAATGTTAAATAAACATCTCCTTACAGAAAGCTTCACACTATTGTGATTTTAATCCATTTATGTGGGGCCTCCATGAGGGGTTACAACATATTACAAGCGCATTAATATAAATATTGCATCCGGAACTACTGAAACTGCTGCTGCTATAGAGCTGCTGTTATCAGTCAACACCTTCTGACCAATCAGAATCGAGTATTTAACAGTGATGTGGTGTAGAAAGAATAATTTAAGTGTAGTAAGTGTCAAATATTGTTTCTTTTTTTTTTTTTTTTTTTTTTTTCAGGACTGCTCTTGACTGGGCAAAACACTTCAACCAGACTGAAGCAGTAGATCTGCTAGAGTCACACATGTGAGTACTCCTAGAGCTTCAACAAATGAAAATGATCTGATAAGTGTCACCGTTCATCTAATTATTGCCAAAACCTGATTTTCTGCACTGGAAAAAAATAGATATTTCAGTAGTTGCGTTGCGATTTTTTTTTTGTTTGTTTGTTTTTCTTACTCATGTATATTCATTTGGGAGAGTTATGGTTGCAAACTCCACATAATGCTGTCTTCCTTCAGTCAGGTTCCAGCATTCTTTTCTCTCACATATACACAGATATTGAAAAAATCAAAAGATAACTCTATACATGCACGGACTATCCTAAGTATTAAACTAAAGTTCTGGTGTCTGTTTTGGATATCGTTTTGCATGTCTGTGCAGCTCATCTCTGGAGGCAGGTCAGCTGGACGAGTCGTCCCTGGTGCAGTCAGCCAGCGGGGAGCTCAGCGCCCAGGACCAGGAGCTGCTCAAGGCTTACCACCACAGCTTTGATGATGAGAAGGTTGATCTGGACCTCATCATGCACCTGCTCTTTAACATCTGTCAGAGCTCTGATGAAGGTGAGAGTAAGGATGAAGATCGGGGATTTGTTTCTCGATGGGGTATGAAGACGCATAGCCCAAAAACAAACTGTCATTCTGTCGAATTGTGAGTTTAAGAGAAGCAAAAGCAGCATTGTATAGCTATGTAGTCAACTGTGTTATCTGGCAAAGTAAAATGAGTTTGGGTTTGGTTATAGCATAAACACCACACACACACACACACAGAGAGAGAGAGAGAGAGAAACCAACTAAGATACCACACCAACTACCTGGAACACTATAGATACCATAGGAACACCAGAGAAATGCACTTTTATAGTTTATATCTGTTCTTTTTACTGTTCTCAAGCTGGACATTGCAGGCCAGGAAGTGTCTGTAGTACCCTGGTGTGTTATTGGGAAATGTGCCATAAAGAACATTTGATCAATCTTCAGTGCGCGTTTCTCTTCTCTGTCCCTAGGTGCAGTCTTGATATTTTTGCCGGGATACGATGAGATAGTTGGACTGCGAGACCGCATTCTTTTTGACGATAAAAGATTTGCAGATCATCAGCACAGGCATGTTAAGTTTCATGGTTCACTTAATTTGAAATATGCAAAATTCACGCATAATTTACTTGTAATGTTTTCTTATTGTCCTTCAGGTACCAGGTGTTCACACTACACTCCAACATGCAGACCTCGGATCAGAGGAAAGTTCTGAAACCAGCTCCAGGCGGCGTTCGCAAAATTGTGAGTGCACTTTTTAAATTTTGCACACTTCACCATGCTAATTTTCCTTATGGTTTCATCTTGGTTATATATCTTTCTTTTTCCCCCCCCGTAAGATTCTCTCGACCAACATTGCTGAAACGAGCATCACTGTCAACGATGTTGTCTTTGTAATTGACTCTGGCAAGGTTAAAGAGGTAATTTTAGGAAATTCTGTTAAATCTAAGACACCTTGCCGTGTTACATCTCAGATACATAAATTTTTTTTTTGGTTGGTGTTTTTTTTGTGACAGAAAGCTTTCGATGCCCTGAATCATGTGACCATGCTAAAGATGGTGTGGATCTCAAAAGCAAGCGCACTACAACGTAAAGGAAGGTGCATAACTCTCTATGTTTATGTATTCAACAGTGCTGTGACATTTTAACACCGTAACTATCAGTAATGCTAATACTGCTAGACACATAATGACCTGTGACTACGAGGCCTAGAACCCAATTCCGAGCCTGCTCAGGCCCAACCTGACCCTAGCAAACCCCTTACAAATGGCTGAGATACCACACCAAACACTTGGAATACCAATACACCTGCCTAGCAAAACACAAGCAACACAGGGTTGCATAATCACTCTATTTTATGTCTTTTTTTTTTTTTTTTGTTAATTATTCAAGAGCTGGACGGTGCAGGCCGGGTATCTGTTTCCATCTGTTCAGCCGGCTGCGCTTCAATAACATGCTGGAGTATCAGGTTCCTCAGCTGCTGCGTATGCCTCTGCAGGTATTTTCTCATGTGCACTCTGCATATCTCCAGCAGTTATACACAACTAAAGCACAAGTTGGGTCCAGAGTTAATAAATCCATACTGAGTGATTCAGAAGTGAGGAAGTAATAGGTTTTGATCTTTCTCTCTCAATCTCTCTCTTTGCATTTTAGGAACTCTGTCTTCACACTAAACTTTTGGCCCCCATTACCTGCTCCATCGCCGAGTTCCTTGCCAAAGCCCCGGAGCCACCGCACCTGCTAACTGTGAAGAACGCTGTGCAGATGCTCAAGGTATTATCCACAAAAATTCACAACTTTCTCTAAAATGTCAGGCTATTAAAGTGATGTCACAGAATACTGCCAGAGCCATATTTAACCTAAAATGTATCTCAAATTCTGTGTTTATACCAAGACCATAGATGCCATGGACCCATGGGAGGACCTGACCGAGTTGGGCTACCACCTAGCCGACCTGCCTGTGGAGCCACACCTGGGGAAGATGGTGCTATGTGCAGTGGTGCTCAAGTGCTTGGACCCGATCCTCACCATCGCCTGCATGCTGTCCTACAGGGAACCGTTTGTGCTACCGGCTCAGGCTTCACAGAAACGAGCCGCCATGCTGTGCAGGAGATGCTTCGCTGCTAACACCTTCAGTGATCACATGGCCTTGCTCCGGGCTTTTCAGGTAGCCACACTCACTGCCTGACCGTTTACCAGACAAATCTAGACATGTGCTGATCATGTAATACAAAATACTGTGGATTTTTTTTATTTATTTATTTATTTTTGGTTTCTTGAGATACAGTCTGTCTTATTTGGAAGACCACTGACTTTATGCTTTTGTTATTTTGGATTCATTGACGGACTATTGCATGTATCCCTTTTGGGAGAAAAAAGCAATCTAGCTATAAGTCATGGGGGAAAAATATTCAGAACAATGAAGTGTTTGCTTTTATTAAACATGTAGCGTTTCAACACACTGAGGTTAGACAATTATAAAATAAATTAAAACTAACACTGGAACATGGCTCTAATATTGGAACCATCAGTGATGAATCAACACTGGTCTTGCAATCTAGACCAAGATTAAGTCTAATCCATCATTAGGAAACTTGAAATCCGTATAAATCGAGGAGGTAATTTTATCCGAGATTCTTGTTTCTGATGTATGAAGTGTGTTCTGTATCTCAGGCATGGCAGAAGGCCCGCAGTGACGGCTGGGAGAGGTCTTTCTGTGAGAAGAACTTCCTGTCACAGGCCACCATGGAAATCATAATCAGGATGCGCACCCAGTTGCTGGGCCAGCTCCGTGCCATAGGTACACCAGCAACACTCCAGGAGCCAACCAATCCTTGGTTCCAGCTCTGAAAAGAAAATGATGGCATATTGTAGACTGGGACTGAAACAACTAATTTTGTCTTTTCATACAGTATTAAAATAATATGACCTGTTACACAGCACCACTGTTATTTCAGTATAGCTCAACACACACTCTGGCTTTCAGGTTTTGTTCGCGCTCGGGGTTGCAGCGATATCCGGGATGTAAATCTGAACTCCGAGAACTGGGCAGTGGTGAAGGCGGCGCTCGTGGCAGGCATGTACCCAAACCTGATCCACATAGACCGCGACACCCAAATACTCCGAGGTGCCAAAGAGAAGAAGGTTCGCTTCCACCCTACATCCATCCTGAGCCAACCCCAATACAAGAAGGTCAGTTTCAGCCATCATAGAACCATCCACATATTTTTAAATGCTGTTTTTTTCGAGAGTATGAATTTGTATGCCACATTTCCTTCTTCAGATCCCTCCGGCTAATGCCCAAGCAGCAGCAGTTCAGTCTCTGCCTACAGACTGGTTGATCTATGACGAGATGACTCGAGCTCACAGGATAGCCAGCGTGCGCTGCTGCACTGCGGTCACTTCCCTTACCGTGGCTGTGTTTGGAGGGTGTGCCAAACTGCCCAGCACTGCGCTTCAGGAACCTTCCATACCCCGAGGTAACCCACGATCACCAAAACAATCAGGCCGTTTTTAATCGTATACCTGTTTTGGCTGTATACATGTTCCGAAGGCTTTCGTCGAAAAATGTCATTTTAATTTACAGGATTTTCCACTTAAATCTTCTCAATCAGCCAGGATATCTCTGACATGTCCAATGTTTTCATTCTTAGAACTGTGAGTCTAAACATGTCTTGGTTAAAAGGCTATATTTGGGATTAAAAAGACATTTTGTACATTTCACTGAACATTCTGTTAAGGAAGGAGCTACATATTTATTTCACTGACCTCTACTTCATCTACATCTTTCTTGTCATCTACAAGCTACGATAAACCTCTCCTGTAGGTCTATATTATAGGTCTTGGCTGCATCATGGTTCTCTCTGTGTGTGTGTGTGTGTGTGTGTGTGTGTGTGTGTGTGTGTGTGTGTGTGTGTGTGTGTGTGTGCGCACTCCCAATAGTAGATGATGCTTTGTGTGAGAGCAGTGACAGTGACAGTGAGGCTCGCTCTGCAGATAAGCTGGCTCAGATGAAGATTGACGAGTGGCTTAACTTCAAATTGGATCAAGAGGTATCTCATAAACATTACTGTTTATGAGAAGAGTTCTAAGTAGTATTTATTCTACCAAACTTACTTTACAGTCTATTGCGCAGAATGTTTTTTCCAAAATGTCTGGTGTGGTTTCTGGGACATACTGATACTTTAAAATTGTTTCTGTGTTAGATGATTTTACACTTCAGTGTATTTGATCTCCTTTTCTCTCATTTCTAAAGATGGCATCCATGGTGTTCCAGCTGAGACAGCGTTGGCATAGTCTGTTCTTGAGGAGGATCCGTTGCCCCTCTAAGCCCTGGTCCCAGCTGGACGAGGCGACGATCCGGACCGTGGTGTCAGTGCTGAGTGCCGAAGAGCAGGCGGCCGGCCTGCAGCAGCCCACGGGTATCGGCCAGAGACCCAAACCCATAAGTCCAGATGAGCCTCAGCATCAGTCAAACAGCTGGAGGAGTGGACACAGGAGTGTCACGGAGCAGAGCCATGAGGCTCCCACGCCAGACGGGTAAGAATTCCTGAAAGACAAAATGCTCATGAGGAGACGAATATTGTGTAAATTTGATTTTTCACAAAACTACTACTTTAGAACTTTAACTCAGGTTTTTTTAAGATTGTACCATGACTGTATTTATGTTTTGTTTCCCAGGTCTCCAAAAGTGCCATCCGCTGTCTCTCAGTTTAAGAACCAAAGAGACAAAGGTGTCGTCTTTTCCAAACGTTCAGCTGATGACCATCGCCCAGTAAAGTCGGACAGCCCCAGCTTAACCTGTCCCAGTACCAGTCCTTCGTCCACTTCCTCAACAAAAGGACCAGCCGTTTCTTTAGCTGGGGTGGGTAATCTACTTTTTTTTTTTTTTTTTTTTTTTTTTTCGTTTTTTTTAAATTGATTAAACAAGTCGTGCATAGGCTAAAAATGAAATGAAATCTTTCAATTTAAGAACTTTGCCAGTCTGAAATGGAATTTACTCTGAACCATTACATATTCAAAGAAAAGTTAAGAAATGGATTTTCCTAACATGGACTAACTGTATCTATTCAGAAGGGTAAAGATTGATGGAAATCGCAAATCTTATTTTTAATAAAATCCTGTAATTCAATTCAGTTTTGTTGATATTATAGTGCATTTAGTGATGGGCATCATCACATCGAATAATGACACCGAATAGTGGGATATTGATAATAACAGTACTCAACACTGAGTTGCAGCACCGTTTATTAAAACATTGCAAATCAGCTGCAATTTTAGAAAACTACCTTTTTAAAAAATAAATCTGGATTTTTAACCAGTTTACAATATGTGAGTGCCACCTCTTCACCTTGATACATCTATAGATTTTCTTGACCTTGGCATAGACTCTCTAGCCTGTTCCTTTCTTTATTTTTATCATGTATATATGTTTATTTTTATCTTCTATATATATTTAATCTACTCCAGGTTTCCAAGTCACCATCGCTGAGGCCCAGACCATCAGTGCGTTACTTCATCATGAAGAGCAGCAACGTGAGGAACATCGAGCTCTCCCAGCAGAGGGGCATCTGGTCCACTACACCCAACAACGAGCACAAACTGAACCGAGCCTTCCAGGAGAACAGCGCCGTCTTCCTTATCTTCTCCGTGCAAGGCTCCGGACACTTCCAGGTGCGCCGTGAGACTCAATAGAATTTAAACCTTCAGGAGCTTAAAATAATGTAGAAATTCAGTTTCCCTTATTTTCACCTTTTTAAAAATAGGCAATCCTACTTCTAAACTTCTGTATTTCAAAGAATTTCTGTAAACACACACTGTCTCTCAGGGTTATGCTCGGATGAGTTCGGAGATTGGCTCCGAGCGCTGTAAGGACTGGGGTGCTACCGGTCTGGGAGGAGTCTTCAGTGTGGAATGGATCCGTAAAGAGAGTCTCCCTTTCCAAGTCACTCACCAACTCCTCAACCCCTGGAACGACAACAAGAAAGTGCAGATCAGCCGGGACGGACAGGTGGGTCACGATTAGGACAGATAGCCCGACTAGGTGCCAGTTCCTAACTGGTTCAAACTGCTAAGCTTTTTCTTTTTCTTTTTTTTTTCACTACAAATCTTAAGATGGTGGTCTTGTAGACAGCATCATTCCGCCCCGAAAAACAGCTCAAGTTATAGAATCAAGTTGAGGAAATTTAAATTTTTTTTGCCTTGCATTATGAAATGTTCACATTTAACGTGAGTTATTTTTCTGGTCTCCATTAAGAGAAACGTGAACAGTGAGTCAGGATTTGTAGATTTCTGTTAAAACAAAAATAAACATTGCAGTAGTCAAGGAGGAAGCTATGGTTTTACTCACAGTTGAGAGTTACATTGCTAATGTTGATGCATTTAAAAAAAAAATAAAAAATAAAAAAATAAATAAAAAAGATCCTCTATGCTACTACACGCTCTGCAAACAGCATTTATAAAATGTGTTTTTGCATGTAATGTATGATACTTCTGTGGTGGCCTTGTGGCTTTACGTATGGTATTCTTGAGACTCTTGAGTGAATTTTAAAACATTTAACACGCAGACTGTCATGTTTCGGCCTGGTCCAACTGTAAAACATGTTTAAGAGCCACGTGCAGTCATACAGAGTTGTGCACTGGAAGCACTGTTGAATTTCATTGATGATATCGTCATATAGCGCCATACTCTTTATATTCTCTCAGAAAGGCCACTGAATTCAGAGCTTTTCTATATCTGTAGGAGCATTTGAAATGGTGTAGGTGAAGCAGACTCAGATGAACCCTTGACCTATATAGGAAACCGGGGGAAAAAGAAGAATTATGATTGGCTTATTAAGACTAGAGCCGTGTTGAAATAATGCTTATGCTTTCTGAAATCTCTAATAACGTCTGAATTCTCAGTGGACGATTAATTTATTACCACCAAGAGTGTACCGTGCTCTATGTAGAAACCCTGTAGTTAATAGAGGACGTGTAAATAAAAATACATTTTCAATGAGAGTTCTGGTTAAATTAGTTTAGAGAATTGACCACTATAGTGTTGTGTGTTTAAATATTTATTGAAATTAAAAGGCTACCAGGCCAAATCAGCATCTCCTAGAGTGGGGGGGGGGGGGGGGGGGTTGAATATACACTCACCAGCCGCTTTATTCGGAACACCTGTACATTCATGCAGTTATCCAATCAGCCAATCATGTGGCAGCAAGCACAATGCATAAAATCATGCAGATACATGGGTCAAGAGTTTCAGTTAATGTACACATCAAATGTGAGTTTAAAAAAAAAAAAAAAAAAAAAAATGTCATGACCATGGTATTGTTGTTGATGCTGGACTCCCTGGTTTGAGTATTTCAGAATCTTCTGGGATTTTCTCAGAGTTTACACAGAATGGTGCGAAAGACAAAAAAACATCCAGTTCTACGGGTGGATACGCTTTGTTGATAAGAGCAGTCAGAGCAGAATGGCCAGACTGGTTCAAGCTGACAGGAAGGCTAGCTTAAATAACAACTCTTTACAACCATGTTGGACAGAAAAGCATCTCAGAATGCACAAACACGTCAGACCTTAAGGTGGATGGGCTACAACAGCAGCAGACTACATCGGGTTCCACTCCTGTCACCCAGGAACAGGAATCTGTCCATGGAGAGTTGAAGTTTGGAAAAATGTCTGGTTTGAATTTCTTGAGGCATTCTCGAACCTTTTGAATCGTAAATTTAACTCGAGTTTATCATAAAGCTGAATGGCTCAGAGGTTACTCTGGAATCCTCCGTTTGCCACCTTCTGCTGCCCGTGATCACAACTAACAGTATTTCCGTAGTCTTTGTTAGGACTCTGGTGATTGTTAAAAGTGAAAATTGTAATGAAAAAATGTGTACATATATTTGAAGCAGGTTAAACCTTGTATTTGTCTTCGTATGATGTGTAGGAGCTGGAGCCTCAGGCTGGAGCACAGCTGTTGCAACTCTGGGATCGCTTCTCCAACAAGCAGCAGGTACACCACACTGCCTGAGGCATAACCTGGGATTGTAAACAAAACGTAATGTAATGTGGTGTAACAAAAAGTCGTCAGTAATCCAATTTTTCTTTAATGTCTTGTAGTAGGTCATGGCGAGTGAACTTTATAATCTTGAAGATGTTTGGCTCCACCCCTTTTCCCTAAAAGCAGCCATCGTAGAGATGCACAACATGATCAAGAGTTGAAACAAAAATTAAAATGTGTCATAGTTAATATTTATATATTTGTCTATCGCTTGATTGATTAATTGAGCGAGTGCCACAATTTAACTAAACTCACCAAAAAAACAATCTAAATCCTCTGAAATGGTCAGATTGCTCACCAGACAGACTCAGATGTCCATATGCTTTGTGAGAGGACTTCTTATTCTAATACGTAGTTTCTTCGTTAATACGTAGGAGTGGGCGGAGTCACCTCGGGGAAGGAGAAAGGCTTTTCCATGATCTATGTGGAATTGTCCTTCAGGGTATTTAACGACAGGTTATGACCTCAAATCATTTTTTTTTTTTTTTTTTTTTTTTTTTTTTTTTTTGCTTTTCCAGCTGTGAAGAAGGATGTTGGCAACACTACTGTGACCTCTGTCCTCGTGTACCTCATCAGTAAGCGAAATGACGCCTCACTGAGACCCGAATATGTCACCTCACTTCCTGTCTTTTCATAAATATAATTAAGGTGATCCGAGAGTATCCTATTCACACCGGAGCGCCATAGATATTCCACTGTGAAATGTATTTTAGTATTCAATCCCATCCCAAACATCCATTTACATCCATTCCATAATTATCAGTGCTGGCATTTTTACTAGCAATGGGGCCAGTTTTTTTTTTTTTTTTTAATTGCACTATTGTCCTGTCTGTTGTCTGCTGTCACATTTGAACGACAGATGAATTAACACTATGTTCATGTTGTTGAGTTATTTTTATTATAATGTGAATTCTACTTAATCAGAAGAAATGGTCCTTCAGATTCCACAAATGGCTTCTCTCTCCTCATGACCTTTACCAGCTTCCTGGTTATATACGAATTAAGGAAAAGAAAGTCAAAGAACCTCGATCAGTATGTACATGATGTATTCGTTCTTTTTTTTTTTTTTTTTTTTTTTTTTTTTTTTTTTTTTGGGTAATTTTCCCCTTGATCTTATGAGAGCTGTTATTTGGTCATTTATGATCATTTGTTGGCTCGGTTTATTGAGTTTTTGCTTTAAAATGTACAGTCAGCTAGGTGTAATGTTCCTCAATGCGTGGTTTTATGTCAGATTTGAAGTTATATGTTGTGATCTAATCTCAACAGACAATAAACAAGTTCATGTTTCATCTTTCAAACTTCTGAAAATGTTTTTCTCTCTCTTTTTTTAAATTTTTTTTTCTTCAACATGGTATGAATAACAAATTGACGAGACCATTGCTAACACTTCAAGAGCATTTTTATTGGTTATATACTGTATTTACACTCTATGTAGCTAGATGTACAGTGCATATTTCCATATAAGCATTTCAGCATACCGCAGCACATTGCTTCAGCGAGCTGGAACTCATAAACTCATGGTTTGTGTGTGTTTTTCAGAGTAAATCATGTGGATAAACAGATAAACAGTCAGTACACTGATCGTGTGAGTCACTGTGGGAGTGTCTGTATATGAGTTTGTGTGTGTAAGCTCTATCCAGGCCGTGTGAGTGTGTGTGTGTGTGTGTTAAAGGAGTTAGTATGGACTGCGTGCCCTGCCGGGATGGAGGATGTGCAACAGCAGCTCTCCCCGTGACCCGTCCAGGAAGCTCTTCCTTTCAGCCACGTCTTCGTGCTCACTCCCGTCCACGCAGTCTGAATCCAGTGTACAGCCGTCTGTATGTATACATATATACACACACACACACACACACACACACACCCCCCACAATGAGGTCATCAGCACAGCAAGCAAGAGCACCAGGAGCCCAAACTTCACTCTGTGTGTGATCTCAGATAAAGTGATGGGAGAATGGTAAGAAGGTAAGCACACAAACTTAGTATAGAATTAAGTATATGAATATAGAAATATAATATATTATTATAAATATTACATTTATTGTGGCAAAACCAGTATATAGTACAGACTCTTTATATAGAGATATATATAGAAATATATTTAAAACGAAAATAAATAGAAAATCTGTGTTAAAATGCTTACTTTGTTATGAAATAAATTTTTAAAAATATATGTTATTCAGATAAAGAAAGTAAATTTTTATATATATATGGTGAAAGACATGAACAAAAAGGTCACCTGAGTCGCAGCAAACCCCAGGTGCAGCGCACCGACCCTCGTCAGGTCCGCACGGCTTTCCTCCAGCCTCACACGGCGAGGACAAATATTCTTCCTCCAAACAGCGAGCCGTTGCCGAAGATCCGATCACGCATCCCAGTCCTTCCCCACAGCAGATACTGGGGCCGAAACACCGGCCCTTATCTCCAGGACCGCACGCCATACACTGGAAACCGAGATCAGAACAGATAATGCTGTACAACACACTTCACCATCTCTGTATTTTTTTAGAACTTTTTTTTTTTTTTTTTTTTTTAAAAACCTTTTTATTAATCATACAGACAACAGAGCTGAAGTTTAATGAAAAGAAAAACTTTTATCTTTAATCTGTTTCATGCAGGAACTATGTAAAACTGTAAAGAAATAAGCAAAGTCTAACAATAGTGCTGGACTAAATACTCGTTCAATTATACAGTTACATATTGTGATATTTTTTAAAACCCTTGCATTATTTGGCCTATTAAAAGGTAAAAAAAAGCACATAAACCAAAACAAAACGTAAGATTCTGTACAAAGATATATCTATACCAGACAAAATATCGCAATACCAATTAACAAACGATCCATCGTCACATCCCCGGCGCTTGACTTACCTGCCTGGGGATGGCATCCGGAAATGAGCGCTTCCCTCCTCTGGGACAGTTCTGGATGTAACATGCAGAGGAAAGCGTAGAGAGAACCGCGGAGGCACAGAGGAGAGAGAGCACCCATGTTGCCATTGTCACGTCTTGAATCTTGAACCGAGGTCTGACTCTCACTAGACTTTCCCTGCTTCTCCGTCTTGCCTGTTCACAGAAGCATCCATATTTATACCGAACATCGATCACTGTTGCCATTGGATACTCCCCCTCCCACGTCATCACCTTGTCCTAGTGAAGTGGTCCCTCGGTGCCAACAATGGATGATTCAACTCGTTCAAAAAGCGGACACTTTCAAACAAAAATGGAGAGAACACAATGTAATTCCAACTGATTCATTCAATTGGTATTATTATTATTATTATTGTTATTGTTATTGTTTCTTTTAAAACAAATCATTAGTCAAAATGTAAGGCAGAATGTAAATCAACTCTTCTTTCTAGAGTCTAGTTCCTGTATTTGCATAAGGATAAGTCATTATTAACAACATTGAAGTGTCATAGCTTTAATAAGTAGGTGTAGATACGTGAAATGATGAAGCACCTTTTTAACTTTTAGACATTTTAGGATGCAGATCTCTTGCACAAAATGTCTGTCGGTGTATGTGAGCTAATTACATGCGTAATTCATGGCTGTATAGGATCCTGTAGGTCCTTCAGTCCTAGTAGGGTGTTTGCCTTTTTGTTTGTCAGCCCAAGGTCAGATGTGTAGCAGAAAGGTTGCAGAAGAGCAAGGGGTCACAGGAATAAAATGTCTTTTTTTTACAGAGCACTTTGTACATCTTTTAGTAGACAACACTGGGTTTGGATTTGTAGTGCAGAAAACTGAAATGTGTATTAGGTAATCACACACACGTGTCTTAGTTATTGAAATATATGTTGTCTTAGGAAAATGTCTCTCTGGAAGATGTCTCTGCAGCTGAATTGACCAAAAATACTTCACGTCTCTACTATTTTTAAAAAATAAATAAATAAATAAATAAATAAAAGTAAATATAGCTTACCAAAATAACATGGAAATATTTTTACTTAAGACAAGGTTAGAAATAACCTTTACTTTTGCCCGTAAAAAGCATTTTATGTAAGGAGCCAGTTCACTGCCTCGCTAGCTGAGTGTGCTTCTCTCACAATTTGATCAAAAGAAGAGAGCTTACACACTCTTACGCAAAATGTTTAAATGACCTGATAAAAAGTCAAGAAATATAGTCAACAGAACAAAAGAGGTCCGTCAACTGAAGAGACGACGATGAGACTTGTGTTTAAACGCCACGACTGACTTTTACCTCATGTGATGAGACGGAGGCAGAGACAGAATCACTTAAGCGATAACTCACTTCCCACTGTAAACATATAATCCTTTCAAATTTGGCAGTGGGGATGTTTTTCCATCAGTATATTAGGTTATAAATGTAGAGGTAGATTTTTTTTCACTTTTGGGGGATTTTAAAATGCTAGAACTTGTGATTGAGATGCGCACAAAGGAGGAACATATTATAGTTCAGGAAGAGTAGTGGTGGTTGTTGTTGTTGTTGTTGTTAGATTTGCGTATACTACAGTTATAGGTTGAAAATGTCAAAATGTGACCATGTGAAAGTTTTCCCAGACTGGCACAAAAAATCCAGATATTAGGCCTGAAATTTGCCTCTTTTTTTTTTTTTTTTTTTTTTCATTTTAAGTCTGAAATCTCAAAATGTGTGACAGAAAATCTTAAATTACTAAAATTATTCATAAAACACATTATGTGTGATGAAGAACATTAATCAAATAATTTACACTCAAAATAAAGCAACATAGAATGGCACCCTATCTGATCAAGGTGTTTAAAATTAAAATCCCATAGAAAGAGAGGATGGTGTGCATGTAAGTGTATTTTTACCACTTGGATAGACTGAGATGCAAATCTCAGACAAAATGTGCTGCTTTAAGTCTCTACCTACATATTAGTTTCAGAAAAATTGAGTAACAATGTGTGACATAAAAGGAATTAAGAGCAAATATACTTTTTATGTACGTCAGGATAATGATCATCTCCAATTCAGCTGCTCAGTTCTCAGGTCTTTTTGACTGAAAGCCTTTGCCAAATAAACAGATGTCGATAGGAGTGTGCGGAATGAGCTGCATCAGAAATGAATCAATTATGCGCACAAACAGCCACATGTGTTATTCTAATTGATCTCACTATTCACACACCGTGTCTAATGACTCATATCTATGCGAGGCAGCAACAAACTGTGATCCAATGTAATGTCGTAATACGATTTTTGGTTGTTTCATCATTCTGCAATTGTTTAAAACATCTTAATGAGGAACACATTGAAACAATCAATTCCTCCCTCGAGCCTTAATTATGTTTTAGAAAAGTGCCACATACAGTGGAGTGTAGCGAGAGTAGCGCATTCATATTAAGAAGCTGATCAACACAATCAGCATCAAGCCACAACACAAAAAGCACAAACAGTTAGAGACGGAGAAAGGGCCAAAGAGTCAGCTTCTACGTGGCAGTTAGAAGGAAGTCCATGTTCCATTGTCTTAATGGATTTGCATCAAATAGAAATCATGCAAGTATCAAATGACACATCTGTTCTGCATGGCCACCAAAGAAGATGATCTGGGCCCAGTTTTCTTAAAGCATCGTACAGTTCAGATCTTCTTAACTGGTAGAGAGAGTGTGCTATGTGGTGATCATTGTGCTGCTGTGCCTTCGAGAAACTCCTAAATTTGATCTAAATTTTAAAAAATTCCATTTGTTGGAGGATGAAAAGGTTTGTTTGTTTGTTTTTAAATGCAGGCCTCTGATCGATCTTTTTATAGCTTTTCACTAAAATCAGCTCAAGAGATTAGGTAATCAATAAAACCTGACCAGTTCAGCTGTTTATAGAAAAAATTAATAACAAATCAATGATGGCATGGTGTAATGAAGCGGAATTACTGTTGCCACATGAATTTTTCCATAACCGCATGACCTGGAGTGTTTTATTTCTCGTAAATCATGGCAAATTACAAATGATTATAGGTTTTTATTGATTGTAGAATGACGCATTGTACTTTTTGTACATTTAATGTTGTGGAACGTCCACGAAACAAGTCAGTTATTGTTCTCTAGATATAAACAGGGGGTCGTTCCCTCATAAGCCTCTCTTAAGTTAATAATACAAAAAAAAATAAAAATAAAAAAATCACAGCTTTTCTTTTTTCACAGAGTTGCTGAGAAACCTTTACCTCCGAGTGTTACAAAGCTCTGACACTGGAGACTCCTTCCACAAATCTTAAATGATCATCTCCTTACAATAAAACTTCACCATATCAGTGGTTATACCTGGAACCGATGTAGCGATGAAAGTGCTGTTCAAATCAAATTGAATATTAATCTGCTTGATACCTACAGTGCCCTCCACTAATACTGGTAAATATGAGTAAAAAAGGCTGTGAAAAATTGTCTTTATTGTTTAACCTTTTGACAAACAAAATAATAAAATCTTTGTTAAATATAGGTGTGACACAATTATTGGTGCCCTTTAGTCAGTACTTTGTGCTACCTCCCTTTGCCAAGATAACAGCTCTGAGGCTTCTCCTATAATGCCTGATTATTATGGTGACCATTTGTGGACTGCAGTCTTCAAGTCATTCCACAGATTTTCAATGGGGTTTAAGTCTGGGCTCTGACTAGGCCATGCAAGGACATACACCCTTTTCTCCTTCAACCACTGTGTGGTCAGTTTTGCTGTGTGCTTTGGGTCATTGTCATGTTGGAAGGTAAACCTTCTTCCCATTGACAACTTTCTGGCAGAGGGCAGCCGATTTTCCTCAAGAATTTGATGGTATTTTGCCCCATCCATTTTCCTTCTATCCTAACAAGTGCTCCAGTCCCTGCTGCAGAGAAACACCCCCATAACAGGATATTACGACCTCCATGCTTTACTGTAGGAATGGTGTTATTTGGATGGTGAGCTGTATTGGATTTCTGCCAGACATATCGTTTGGTGTTGAGGTCAAATAATTCAATTTTAGTCTCTGACCATAACACCTTTTTCCATGTGGCCTCAGAATCTTCAAGGTGCGTTTTGGCAAAGCTCAGTCATGGGTGGATTTTTTTCTTGCAACCCTCCCATACAAGCCACATTTGTGGAGAATTTGTGATATTGTTGTCACATGTACACAATGACCACTCTTTGTCATTAATTCCTGCAACTGCTTCAGAGTTGCTGTAGGCCTCTTGCTAGCCTTTCTGACCAGTTTTCTCCTGGCTCTTTCATCCAGTTTGGAATGACGTTCCTGATCCAGGGAGGGTTTGTGTTGTACCAAATACCTTCCACTTCTTAATAATAGACTTCACTGTGCTTCTAGGCATTGATGAAGGCTTTGAATTTTTTTTTTTGTATCCATCTCCTTACTTGTGCCTGAGCACAACTTTATCCCGGAGATCTTTTGACAGTGCCTTGCCACCCATAGTTGATTGTTTGCTTCAGTTGCACTACCAAGGACTGAAATGCTCCAGGAAAGCTCTTTTCATGCTGAGCTAATCAAAATGACCACAGCTGATCACAGTTGAAAGTCAAATGGCTTTGTGTGCCATTGAGAAGGTGATTAGCTACACCTGATTGAGTTTACAAGTCATTTTTAGGAGGGGGGTGATCCATTTTCCAACTCGGTGGTTCTGGTTTTTTATTTCTTTATTTATTTTTTTCCTGACATTTGTTTTTTTTTTTTCTGTTATATCTTTCACTTGGTTGTTATAAGTTGCACTGAGTAAATACAGCTGGATAAAACAAAAACTGTGTCCATCTTCATTTCAAATGTGATTATTTTAAAGGGGGGGTGATTCTTTTCTGTACCTACTGTATATACAGTACTGTGCAAATGTTTTAGACACATGCAAAGAAATGCTGTAGAGTAAAGATACCTTCAGAATAGTGAAATTAAATGTTTCTATATTTAAAAAAAAAATACAGTAAAGAGCAGTAAACAGTAGTAAATGATACAAAGTCAATATTTGGTGTGGCAAAAAAATAAAAATGTTAATAATAGTAGTCTCCGGTACAATTAGTGCAGTTTTATAAGGAAATGAGCTGGTAAGTTTTATTGAGCAGACACAGTTCTTCTGGAGACTTTGACTTTCGCACTCGCTTCTTATTTTTGCAGCAAAACCCAGCAGCCTTCATTGTGGTTTTTTTTTTTTTTTTTTTTTTTGTCTGAAAAGTGTCTCTTACGTAATACGCTGCTTTCTTTAACGACGTACAAACGTTTTTCTGTAACATTTCGTTTTGTGCTAGAAAACTAATGTTTGGGAATCTAAAATGTTTTTCGTACCGACTTGATCATGTAGAAAAAATAAAAAATATAGAAAAAATCTATAACATCATGATACTTAATTAAAATTTTTTTAGAGTCCTTCATAAGAAACATGGGCAAAATGAACCAGTATGCACAATCATCCTTTTAGGCAAATTCTTTCAAGGAATTCTTCCAAAGGGTGCCAAGAATTTCACCATCGAATGAGAATGAAAGAGGAGAATGTTTTAATGTTTTTCTTGGAGGAAAAGCAAAGCTTGAGTGGAACACTTCTAATCATTTTGTGTATTATTAATTTAATAATGTTTTTGTACATTTTGTGAAGGATATTCTAAAGCTTATTCTGGAGCTGACCGTAGAGTCTATAATGTAAGTATTGAATATAAATATAATAATACAAATCCATGGGAAAAGTTGTGTGCTAACTTTACAAAAGGAAAGAACATCAGTACTTCATCACCAAGGGCATCTGTGACTCAGACACCGCTACTGGGTCACGGCTGAAAGAAACCCGGCGCACACACGCACACACACACACACATTAATCAAGATTCACAACAAAAATAGAACTGCACTAACTAAAACTAATGAGTTATGAAGAAGTGAAACTTAATAAAGGAAAATGTCTTAACATATCATTTCTTTATTATTATGACTAACCATGATTTTAACCTTTTTTAGGAGTGCACTAACCCTCCTGCAGTGCTTTATATGATTTCACTTTCATTTTAGATGTGATTTTTAAAAAAATGGCAAAACATCACTTGGGGTGTCCAGGATCTACTGTAAGTAAATGGTTTGGATTTATTCATAAAAGTTTTTTTTTTTGTTTTTGTTTGTTTTTTTTCCACATTTGATTGCATCCCCGTCTCTGTATCCATGCTTTTTCTCCTTTTCTCCTCCCACATGCCAGTGAGCAGCACCAAATGGACACCACAGGCCTTGGTGCAAAATAACCATTGTTGAATCCTAATGTTAATAAAAATTTTAAAAAAAGAAAAAAAAAGGTCACTGCTGTGTTTACTGGGGTTTTTCATTCAGGATAAAAGGTAAGAGGTAAACAAGCTCTTCGTAAAGTCTCTCTCACTCACTCAACTCCTCTTCAGATGATTATTTCAGCTGCCACAGGTTTAGTAGTCCCTCCAAGGACAAGTTGCTTTATTCACATTTTTCTTTCTCCCTTTTCATGTTTCACTCTTCTTCATTTCCCTTTTCAACTGCCTATTGATGTTTTTTTCACATCCCTCACACACTTCCCACCCAAACCAGCTAGCCTTTTTGGCATCTTGTGCAAAGTTGCCATAAATCATATTTAATTTAATCTTCAGTGGCATGATCTATCCCAGAGTTCTCACTGGTACATCCACTTTAGATAACATCCCAAATGCTAGAATGTATATAGAACGTTTGTAAAATAGAATAAATGGTTTTAGCACCGTAAAACTGAGTGAACGTCCTTCACCACAATTAAATCTACATTAAACCGCAGCACTGAATTCTTGATTCTGATTAGTCAGAAGGTGTTGATTCATTATATGGTCCATACCAGCAGTTCTGACAGTAGTTCCGACTGCAAGGCAAATCACGGGTTTATATTAACGCGCTTGTTCTATATGTTATCATTTCTGTAGTAACAACTTGCACAGAGACTTGTACGGCGGATGATCTACAATAATCGAAGTTAATACTAAGTAGATGTGTCCTTATTTAGCAAAGAAAGTGTGTCATTGTTGACTTGGTGACATTTTCTATTAAGAGATGTTTAACATTTATGGAAGGAGTCCATTAAAGTTTGAAGTTAAAGCTGTAACCTCAAGTTTCCCTGACAGCTTTTTGCGTTCTCAGTAACATGACAAGCTGTGTTTCTTTCTCTCATGAAATTTTTTCTCATTAAAGTGAAAAAAAAAAAAAAGAGAGAGAGAGAGAGAGAGAGGCTGGTGAGTGAATGATTGTTTATAACTGCTATAGTATAAGTGATAACAGAAACTTGTTTGCCAGACAGCTCTTTAAATAAATAAATAAATAAATAAATAAATAAATAAAAGTAAAATATTCAAATGAACCGTTATCCATATCGATATCTTATAAGACTGCTAATCAGTAAACAGTACAAAAATCTCACTAGCAGAAATCGCTTCGGTTCTGATCTGATGGAAATCTGCGCCACTCTGCTGCCTCCCAGTGGTCAACTGGAAACATGACACCTCAGTGTAAACCATAAGTTCACATTTAATATTACAAGACAATAGCGATATAAAACGGTGCAGGGTTTTTTTTGTTGTTGTTTGTTTTGTTTCTTTGTTTTTATTTCAGAAACAGCCAACAGACATCACTAAGTATATTGAAGAAAAAAAAACAACATGTAAATTTACATTAACTTAGAGCAAGCAGCAGTGTTGTCAGGTTTTTACTGTAATTCTATCTACATATCTGTGATATTTCTCATTTCTCTAATGGCATATTGAACTATAATTTAAATAGATATTTTTACAGGACAACATATTGACAGCTTTATATAGGACTTTCATCTTAACCAAAGAATCTGAAAGCAACCATTTCATTCAGTTCATAAACATAAAGTTACTCAATAACCCTGCTGAAAAAAACCCAGTAGAAACCATCACAGAAAGTCTAATGGTTTCCACTACAAGTACCACTACAAACCATCAGCTGTTAACCATTAAAACCATTACCAAATGGTTTCTATTACCTAGTAGGATGTATTAAGGTCCTTAATGGTATCCACTAGACACAACATGTCACCAATAGACAGCAACAAATTACCAGTAGAGATCCACTGAGACCATTACAGTGTCCCATTATAATAATTAAAACCATTACAAATTCTATGAGGGCTTCTATTGGTTTTTTTTTTTTTTTTTGGTTTTGTTTTTTTCAGCCGGGACATAACTGCTACAATTAACATTGACAATAACAAACACGAAATCAGTGCTTTACAGTCCTTAATAAAACACACACACACACACACACACACACACACATAGACAAAGAAGAAAGTAAGCTATACAGGTTATCTTTAAAATATCAAGCTAGCTAGCAAATGTTACCTGCTTAGCTAGGATAACATTAGCTAGCGTTGCCTGGCTTTTCTTCCAGTGTAAACTTGTTGCAACCTGCTTCACTAAAATAACTGAACCAATGTTTAAAAACAATTTTTTTAAAAATAAATAAAAATTAGGATGAAAAATAATGGAAGAAAATGTTGAATTAGCCAGGCAATGTTCCTTTGATGATTCAATTCAATGCTATAAGTAGCGGCTAGTTTTACAGTAAAGTTAATGATACTGTGGCTACTCATTAAGGTCTTTTAATACAGTATAATCTCAGAACTGTAAATATTTTAACAAAATACTTCACAGATTGCTGCGTCGAACAGTAAAATAGCATTATACTGGTTTGAATACAGTGTTTAATTGTAGAAATGACTGAAAGTCTCTGTGTAATGTGTCATATATTAATGGAAAAAGGCCCTGAGTCATCATTTAGCTTCCCTGCTGAAAAAAAACAATAGAAACCCTCATCGAATTTGTAATGGATTTAATGGTTATAATGGGAATTGTATTGGTTTTAATGGAAACTGTAATGGTCCGTGTGGGTCTCAACTGGTAATTTGTTGCCTTCTATTGGTGGCATGTTATATCTAGTGGATACCTAGATGTCTAGTACCATTAAGGATCGGTAATGGTAATGGTTTCAATGGTTAGCGGATGGTTTGTAATGGTATTTGTAGTGGAAACCATTCGAATTGCTGTGGTTTCTATTGTTTTTTTTTTTCCCTTTGGTTGGGTTTCACCAACAAGAATTAAACGAAACTAGGTTTAATGAAAAATTTGTTGAGTCTGTTAATGTCAGTTTAAACTTGGCTTGATAAATCTGGGATTAAAATCCTAAACTGTGATTAAAATATTGACCTGAGATTGATTCTGATTAACCCGTTTAATAAATGCTGCTATTTCGTAAATTCAAGTTAATTGTAAATATATAAAGTGTACATCTAAAAGGTCAAATCTAATACACCTAAGGGTTTTCCGGTTGTTTCTCTCTGGGATCCGTATAACGGTCTTTCCCCATCACAGACGGGTCTGAGCATTTCCTTTTAAGGAGTGAAGAACCCTTTTTCTAAATGTGTATTAAATAAAATCCTGAGTGTTTTTGGTGTAAGGTTTTGTGTAACTGGTTTAATAGATCAACTTCATGTCAAATTCAGGTCAAAGTTTAATATTTGTTGGTGTAGTCTACGTGTTTGCTTTTCTTAATATCAGGAAACACACTGAGGACAAATCATCATAAAGGCAAAATGAATCTGATGTAGAAAATTAGATCAGGTTTGACAGACAGACAGACAGACAGACAGACAGACAGACAGATGTGGTTCAAGTGTATATAGTATAATCAGTTGATTTTATTAACAATAAATGAGATATACAAACATATTTACATCAGACACATGGGGTTTTTTTAGATCACACCTTTGTGTAAGCAAGTGTGTGTGTGTGTGTGTGTGTGTGTGTGTGTGTGTGTGCATCTTATACATGGTCACATCATATTCACATTATCTACATTATTTTAATGACCATAATCCTTCTTCCTAACCTTCTGTATACCTGAATGACTGTCACTGTGTAGGTCACACTAAAGAGGAGAAAACCTGCATTAAAATAATGCGCCTGAAACTAATCACCACAGTCAGGCTCAGGTGTTAAGGCATCCAGTATGGGTTTTTTATTCTAGTATACACTGTGCTGTTTTAATCCACAGTGGAGCTGATGGACCAGCATGTTCCTTATGTCTCTGTATCTCATCCATCAGTGGATGAGTTTATGGTCTTATTAAAGGTGCAGTTTGCAAGTGGCAAATGTTTTTCTACATTTGTAACAAGTAAATAACTTTTAAAGATACTTTAGAAAACCTATTATTCCAAACATCGCTATCCAGTGGATCTGTCTAGTGTCTTTGTTTTAGGCTTCTGTTTACACTTTTTCCGGCCCAGAAATGAGCTCTGCCTCTAGTCATAACATAGCTGCTCAGCTCTGCTCCTTTTCCTTAAAAGACAACACAGGAGGTGTTTGTAGATTCAACATGGAGATTTGAATCTGTCAGCTGGGACGAAAGGGAAGGCTTGTCAGAGCTTTACTGCAAAAC
Organism: Cranoglanis bouderius; assembly: GCA_023630585.1. Taxonomy (NCBI): domain Eukaryota; kingdom Metazoa; phylum Chordata; class Actinopteri; order Siluriformes; family Cranoglanididae; genus Cranoglanis; species Cranoglanis bouderius. Next base: position 14,775,334 of record CM042565.1, on the reverse strand, counting down.
AAATCCCTTGCACATAGCAGAGGGTGTTAAAATTACAAACTGCTCCTTTAAGAAGTCAGTCTTTGATCATATTAAATATGGAATACACTGTATACATGATTACAGGATGTTAATGGCATCATAAATGGACAACCACTGATGCTAGCTTTCCAGAAAATGGAGATGATCCCCCATAACCTGGATTATGTTTTTATATTGTCCAAAACCACCTCTCTAAGAATTTTTGGTCAGAAGGTTGTAGACATGCATGTGCAGACACCAGGACAAAGTGAATAGGATGCAAGCTACAGTATCCTGATCACCTTCGAAATAACGCAGCTAGCATGGTGTCAAACCCAGACTAAGGTCCTGGTTTCCATAACCAAAATATAGTGATCCAGATCATAACCAAGATTGTACTGTGCATGTATCGAATCCGATTATGTAATGCACAACATTTAAGGAGGAAGTGCAAAAGTGCAACATTGTTCGACCCGATGTTCGACCGACATTTCGTCTGTTAAGTGTTCAGTCACGTGTCTCTGCACTCCTCAGAGCACCATGGTGGCTATGTGGTGCACCAGCGGTACCGTCTGCGCCATGGAGGCCATCTGTGATGGAGAGGCAGGAGACGGCTGCCTGGTTTCTGTATTGGTGACCGCTGGCCGGTGCCTGGCGCTCTTCTGGTGCGCCCGGAGTCCTGCCAGCTGCGAGTAGGCGCTCTGGCACACGTGGCACTTGTAGGGGCGCTCGCCGGTGTGCAGGCGCACGTGATTGCGCAGCGTGGACGACTGGCTGAAGCGCCGATTGCAGAAGCGACATGCGAAAGGTTTGTCCAGTGTGTGGATGCGCATGTGAGAGCGCAGGTTGCTGCGTGAGTTGAAGCCACGGTGACAGATGACGCAGCGCATGCGGCTGGACGCCGACGAGGACATGGACGAAGGAGAGGTTGAAGAATTGCTGTCACTTGAGTGGGAATCATCTGGGGAAAGAGACGACAGGGTGAGATTTTTAACTTTTGTAACAGGGAATCTTTTTATGGTTAACTAACTCCAACTAACTCTGATATTTTGATGATTCTGAAGACCTTGATGGAACGCTATCTAAAAAGCCTTAGATGAGTTAGATGCCCTACATTCTTCTCTTTTTTTGTTGTTGTTGTATTTACAATCCTTTCGTTCACTGTATGATGTCCTTCAAAGATCTGAATAATAATCCAGGAGTTTAAGGTGTTAAATTGTGTGTTGGAGCAGAAAACAAGAAGCTTTGGAAGGTCACATAGGAACGTTTTTGTTTTGGTTTTTTTTCACATTTGACCAGATTTGATGCAGATATCATCAAATTTCTTCAGTTCACTATATGAGAGGTTCATAAAGTTTTGATGAGATGAAATTGCATTGTTTTTTTTTTAAGGTGCAAAAGCTTTTATGGGAAAAGTAACAAAAAGGATTATGGGATTTCTTTCATTGAAATGGACACGTTTGAACAAGATAAGGAACCATAGATTACATTTATGTTATGCTCCCTTCTAAATGAAAGAGTATTTATTTTAGGGTGTAAAACAAACTGGACAAGAAAACTTTAAGGTGCACAAAAAGATTCCTTAGAGCAATGTTTTCACATAATAGTAACATTTATGATGGGATTTTATGATGGCATCTTGAAAATGGATAATGATTCTTTGGAAATCAGAAAATGCTTCTTCTTTGACATCAGTCTAGAGAAACTTTATTTTTTTTAGATTGTAATTGTACACAGGCAGTGCCTTCTAAGTAGAACACAATACAATATAGCTGCACTGATTTGTTGATTCTCAAGAGTCTGATTTTGTTCAGCAGAGTACAATGTAATTTAAATGTTATACCACAGACCACCAGTAGAGGGAGCACTTGCAGAGAGAATTCCAAGATCGTAATCTCTTTCTCCATTATGTAATGTAAGGTTAATGAGCCCGATTTCTCTTATATACTTGTTAATCCGCCAAAGGAGTAATGCACATCATTCACACATAAACACATACAGTTTCTTTCGTCACACTTACCATTCCTGTTTCTTTTCTGATGCTCATCCTCAATGCCAGGAACACCAGGAATTCCCAGAAAGGTGTTGTGTGAGTTTCCGTACCAAACAAGCAACTCCTGGTCAGGAGGAATAGTCTGAATAAAGACAAATTTCAAATATCAAAAAATACCATTGTAATTTACATATATGTAAAATAATTTGTCTCAAAGATGAAAACATGCATCTGTGTATAAAGAGACGTCTTTCATCCAAAAGAAAAAGCTGGGCAAAGCAGACATATTATATATGACTGATGCCTTTATCCAAAGTGACTTATACTTGAGACGGGTTACAACTGAGCAGTGATTATGGGATTTAAACTCACAACCTGTCAGTCATCAGCCCAATGCCTTAACCACTCAATCACCGCTGCCCTAGACAACCCAAGACATGTGTCCCCTGAGGTAAACTGTTAAAGATGAGTCTCTGACCTCCACAGCCTTGTAGAAGATGCTGCTGCCGATCTGCACCACCTCCAGGTTCTGCTCCTGCTCGTTCCTTGCACACTTGATGTATGTCATCCAGCTGCGTTGGTCCTCCTGACTCGCGTCTATGAAGCAGCGCACCGTCCCATCCTCATTAAACACCTATCAGCATGTGCAGAGGACGAACATTATGACGAATGTTTTTGAAAAGGCGTGCACAACAACATCACATCAATTTCTGAACGGCTGAAGTCCAGGACAAATTGGTGATCCTTGCAAGTCCAAATTTCAGACTCACTGGGGATTGATTCTTCATTGTACATCACTAATTTGTATTTATGAAGCAGTTTATTGCCTAAGGAAGCATCTCACCTCCCACATGAGGTTGTTGTTCTTGAGCAGGTCCACGTGCTGGGGATAGAGGACGCGACCAGTGAACGGACCCATCTCAGTCCCGGCTCTGATCCACGTCTTGGAGAAAATGCCCAGGCCTTCCCCAGGGATGGAGCTCTGAGCGATGATCACCTCACTGGGCAGCACCAAGCTGGACAACTTCTGAACCTCTAAAGGTGAAAAAAGACAAAACATGAATAATGGGATGTAATTACAAAAAATGTATACAAAAAATAAATAAATAACGTATAGATCATTATTTATTTTACTTCTTTAATAGCTAACTTGTTTAGCGTCACATAAAACACTAGAATTGTTTTTTTTTTGTTATTTTACTTTTTTTTAGTTATGTTAATTTTATAATAGCTAAACAATCTTAAATAACATTTAAGATTTTAATATTTTAAATAAATAAACAAATATATTTCTAAAATAAGAAAAATAGTGTCTAAAAAAAAAAAGGTAATAAAAAGCCTTTATTGAAATGGCTATTTAGTAGAAATATTAAAATAATGGGAAGTAATAGGCTGCAAACCGACAAAAGAGAAAAAGTAGTGCTTTTATTTTTGATTTTTCTAATTTGGCATAAATACATTTAGTTAGAAAAGTGTAAAGAAAAATAATTACAGGGCGTGCAAAATAAATGATAAAGCCGTTTTAGTTTCGTATAATTTTTTTTGGGGGGGGGGGAATTAAGTTCAAAACAAATAAATTTTATGCTACAAACACATCAACTTACTGAGATACAAAACCAAATAGTATACCATTTCGAGATTATGTATTTATTTATTTGTTTGTTTGTTTGTTTGTTTATTTATTTGCGGTATACGGGTATGTTCCCGTGATTAATTTAATTAACGGATAGTGCAGAGGGAAAAATTTCTGCACTTCAGGATTCGTTCAGGAGCTTTAATTCATTTCATGTCACACTCGAGGAATTTTTATTCGTGACGACGAGATAAAAAAGAGGTTAAACGCTCCTCTGTTTACTCGAGGCCCAGCGATTTGTCATGGCTCACAGCGATATTCATTAGTTTTTCCTCTGCAGAAACCGGGGGCTCGGCTAATTCCAAATTCATTATCCTTTTTAAGAAACTTTGTAGCCATAAATTTGCTGTGAATGAACGAGAGCTTGTTTTAAAAGAGCCGCGAATTTCACAAACAAACCCCTGGAATAAAAAGGCGATTAGACGGCTGACATGGCGTGAATGGCGATAGAAATGGCCTTCATGGTGCATTAGAGGAGGAACAGCGATCTTTTCAGGACGCAGAAAGAAAGAAAAGAGAAAGAGAGAGAAAGAAAGAAGAAAAAAAAAAAGGAGCGATTAGCTGCCAACGCAGGAAAAGATTCCGGAGATTGATGAATGATTTTTTTTTTTTATCTGAAAAGAAAAAACTTTTTTTTCTCTCTCTCTCTCAGTTTTTTTTTTCTTTTTCTTTTTTTTCAGTAGAAAGTTTCTCAGGTCAAAGCACAAAGTTAACCAAATGCATTTACTGCCTCCCTGCTTTGTGCGTAAAACGAATAAAAAGTGACTGAGAGCTTGGGAAAGAAAGTTAAGCTCGATATGTTTTTGCATGGAGAATAAATTACAGAGCACAAATAATCCCTGTGTAGAACGAACTCTTAAAGTGCTGATCTCTTCACCTGATCATTTGTATCCATCCAGCTGAGCTTTAAGTAACACTGCAGATGTTTATTAAGAGTTAATTGGCTGTGTTTTAATTTTAAGCCCCTCTCCCCCTCCCCCTTCCCCCCGCCCATATAGATCCATTTTTCTCTCTTATAATTCAGTTTTGTGTAAATCCTTCACTTAAGTAAAAAAAAAAAAATAATTTCATGCAGCTTTCTTCTGTTACGTTTAGTAACCTGTTCAGTTCTTCACGTGTTTTATTAATGCTGCTGCAAACACATTTCTGATCACATTTCTCCAGCCAAAACACGAATAAAATCACATTTGATTGTTAAATAACTTAAATAACAGTCAAATAACTGTAGGGTATTTAAAAAAAAAATAGGTATAATAAATAAAAGGTTTATTTTTAAAAAAAAACTTAGGAAAAGATTTCAAATAGCAGCCTAAATAATAATAATAATAATAATAATAATAATAATAATAATAATAATAATAAGTACACGAGTGCTATTAGTATCTAAGAAATCTATTCATCAATTTGATGACTTAGTTATTCCATATTCACGTGCAAACCAATTAAATCCTATTTTCTGGCTGCAAATGTTTCCATCACTATATAAAAATTTTCCTGAGCATTAAAACGCACATTCTATTAATTTAACTACATGCATGTCAGTCTACATATGTTTACATTAGAAGAAGAAATAATAATTTCTTAAATTATTATTCGTAATGAATGTCTTTTCGACTTTTACTTAATATCAGAGAGAACAGCGTTCTCTGTGGGTTTTACTGAACTCGTTTTAATATTTGAATTCAAACTGGTTAATTTTTTTTAAGGGTTGAAAACATTTTTGCTGAGTAAATATAGAAATTTAGGCTTAATATAACTATAAACGTTTCATTAGCCTGTAAAAAAAAAATAAATAAATAAAAATGTCCTGGACATATAAGCATGGCAAATGTAAAAGTTGTAAAAGAGTTTTGGATTTCTCCAAATGTTTAAGTTGCAATTTAGTCCTAAAACATGTAACACGATGTTACAACAAGAAGATGAACAGGGATGTAGAATAAAGATGATGAGCTGACATACCTCCGGAGAAAGACTGCGCCAGGACCTCAGCGGTGAACGCGGTTTTGCTGATGGGATGCTGCGGCTTGTCTTCGGAGACCTGATGAAGGTGATGATGATGGTGATGATGATGGTGAGGATGAAGATTATGATGATGGTGATGAGGCTGTTCTCCCAGCACGTTTCTCCATCTCCCGTACAGAAAGCTGTGCAGGACATCCGAGGTGATGATTTCACACAGAGACAGATTTGGAGACTTGAAGCCGGACTTCATCCTCAGCGCGTCGGCGGGGAAAACCGAGCCCATGGCGGTGTGTTGGAGAGGGAAAGAAAAGGCAGGAGAGGGGAAAAAAAGGAACAAACACAAGAGAGGATATTCTTTCTCAGCTCCAGAGTGTTGCCAGCACCAGCAGGCTCTTATATGTGCGCGTCCTGTTTCTAATGAGCTCTTAATGGCCCTCCCTCCCTTATGGGCTTGTTCTCTTTAAGGGGGAAACTCTTCGTGTAAGTAAGTAGGGGACAACCCCCTGATGAAGCGTGTGTGTGTGTGTGTGTGTGTGTGTGTGAGCGCGTGCGCGCGCACGTATCTTTGTGGACAAAAAGAGACAGATACAAAATATATTATTAGAATATATTATATATATATATATATATATATATATATATATATATATATATATATATATATATATATATATATATGTACGCTCTCAGAAATAAAGGCACCAAATTGCACTGTACATTGTCATTACAATGAAGGCTACATGTTTTGTACCCTTAGTGTGTATATCTTTTACCTGAATGCAGCTTACATGTAGTGTAAAGCTTTAAAAGTGCATCTGTGGTCCTTAAAATCTAACTGTGTACCTTAAATTAGTTTTTTGTTTTTTTTAAGGTGCACTATTAACATCTCCAAGTGAAATACTGAAGGTAGAAAAGATGTACCCTTGGTGGTACCATTCCAGTGACAAAGAAAAGTACAGTTTGGTAACTTTATGTTTGAGGGTGTAGTACATTTACAGGTTCTTCGGTTGTCCCTTGAAGGTTCAATGAGTGTTTCACTGTCCAAACTAGAACCCTTTTAGCAGGAACCCATATAACTATACAAAGAACCCATCAAAGGACCATTTTTTTCTAAGAGTACATGTTTTATGCTTGCAATTTTTAATACACTGGTTAATACTTTTGCAAAACTTGTACTTCTGCACAATACGTCTTACATTACAGACCACAGGTTCCCAACCCTAGTCCTGGAGAACCCCCTGTTCTACACATTTCAGCCTTTTCCAGAGACTTTTAACTCAGGACGTGCTGTTAATTAACTGATTAGTGTGGAAAATGCTCAAATGTACAGGACAGGGGGGTTCTATAGGACCAGGGATGGTCCTGTACACTAAGACTGCTTAATTATGAAGGTACTCCTGTACATACTGTACATAAGTTCGCATTTATGCCTATATGCACAATTCTGCTTATTTATATTTTTATTATGTTTTGAGAATTCTATTCTCATTTAAATATTAAGTGAGAAAATCACCACAAATATCGGATCAAGTTCAACTCGATTTACAGCAGAAATGTCGCACAAATGCATCAAGATGATTCAGAATTGTAACGACAAAGAAAGTCGGGTTTGCTTTTTTTTTAAATGCACATAAACGGCAAAATTGTATTTTAATTTGATTCAAGTTGTTTTGTATGAGTATGTTGAAATTAAAGGAGTAATTAAAAGAAAAAAAAAAAAAAAAAAAAGCTCGAATTTCGGTTTGGATTTTTTCTTTTTTTTTTTCTTTTTTTTTTTACTCTGAATAAAAGACGCCCATTTTCTTAATTTCTTTTTCATGCTTCACTGAACATAATCAGCATTCAGGATTCAGTTGGTGGTGACTGTTTGGTCGTGTGAGTTATGCATCAAAACAAAATTAACTGCATTTTTATTTGCAGGAACATAAATACGCACTTTCCAAGAAGCAAGAAATAAGAAATCTCAGCAGTCCAGTCCTGAGAGCCTCTCCTACATATTTTCTCATGATTTTCGCATCTCGTGTCTCGTTTGCGTTTTACATCCGAGCAGTGCGCTTTTATTGCATTGTTCCTTCTTTTCCAAAGCTCCTTTTCCCCTCTATATCTATCCCAAAGGTGATTAATATTCATAGTGGTCCATATGAAGCCTTCAGCTTTTTGTCGAGCTTCTCTCTGTTTTCCTGGATGGAAAGTGTTTTAAAGGAGCACTTTTTTTTTCCGTGAACATCTTTATCCCGTCTCTCTCTCCATTCACAGCGTGAAAACTGGCGCAAATCAATCTGGCACGGTGGTTTTCTTTTTGTTTTTTGTTTTTGTTTTTTATCAAGAAGATTTGACGCACTTGCCCTGGCATGTGAATAACTAAAGCCGAGATCGGGTCCCACTGCTCTCAAAGTGGCTGTGTCCGAAATCACAACTTGATCACTATGTAGTGCACTTTTAAGGCGTCATGAAGTGACTGAGAGACCATAGCAGAAAATATCTATCCAGTGTAATAGTGAATAGGGTTATAATGTATGCGACCATGTACAGAATGCATATAATAATGACTGAATGCATATAATAATGATTGTTTACAGGCTGTGCATCATCAGGAACAAAGGTACCAAACTGTACTTTGGTGCTTTGGTACAGTTTGGGGTGGTACCATCAGTGGTAGAACTTTTGCACCTTTAATTAGCTTTTAGAGTGAAACTTTAAAGGAACAGCAGTGGTCATTAAGGTCCTATTATGTACCTTCAGGTATGTTTAAAATGTACACTATATCCATGTAATCCAGGTGAACGGTAAATGAAAATACAACATGCACCTCGGCTGGTGCCATCATATGCGGCTACAAGGAAAGGTATATCTGAGGGTGTATAAGTGGATTAATGGTAATTCCAATAGTGTTTATGTGACAGAATATGACTGTACTGTCACAGAATAATACGTGTACAAAATTGTTCACTGGAATGATATCTCTTCACAATTGCAATTATTGATAAATAAATAAATAAAACAAATTTTATGACTGTATGCATCAACTGCCTTGGTGCGCTGTACACTCTTAGCAAAAATGGTTCTTTTAAAGTTGTTTAACTAGTAGGATAATTGATTCCTCCTAACTTACAAAACCTCTTTCTGATAAGGAAACACTCTCTTGTAAGGTAATACGTAGACACTTTAAGGCTTCCCCCTGTGGGACAACAGAGGTTGTAACATAAATTCAGCTTACCTTTCCCATTTGTAGTGAAACTTTTGATTATTTCCTAAATCATCTATAGCAGTTACTAAATAATATGCTTTAAAATGAATGATCAATAAGCCAAGTGGTTAATCTTGTGTGAGACTGCACCCTCCTCAATATAAAACTTCACTCTAGCACCCTTAAGGACTCTTCTATGTAGATAAAAAAAAAAAAAACAGTCTGCTGTAGGGTTCTATGTAGTGTTCCTCTAAGTGTTCCCCTAAGGGAAGGACATCTCTATGAGTGTATAGTACCAAAAAAGAAAGCGTAGCCTTTATGGTGCAGTGTAGAACCATTTAAAAACGTTCTTCACAGAGCCATATGCAACAGAATCCATACTGTATGCTTAGGGTGCTGTAAAGAACCTTTTTTTATTTTATTTAACTTGTCCCAAAAGTCTCCATACATAGGGGAAATCAACACATTTCAGCCAAAATGTCTTCCAAAATGTCTTTCAAATTCATGCTTAGTTTATATAATATATACCTATTTTGGTTTTTGTTTTTGTTTTTTCAGATAGCCTTTAAGAACGTCTTTGACAAAAGAAGAACGTATTGAAATCATTCTCATGGCTGGATCGGGAAGCTGTCGCAAGGTTGCGATGGACTTTAACAGGAAACATGGCGAGCACATCACACACGACACTGTCGCCAAACTTAATAACAAATGCAAAAAGACTGGAAGTGTTGCGGCCCGACCGAGAAGAAGTGGACGTCCACGAACATCCACTGACGGAGGCACAACCGACGTGGTGCTGGCAAACATAGTCCCCTATGTATGGAGACTTTTGGGACACCCTGTTTTTTTATTCATATATTCCAAGAAGAAGACCAAGAAGAAGAAGAAGAAGAAGAAGTAGAAGAAGAAGAAGAAGACCAAGAAGAAGAAGAAGAAGAAGAAGAAGAAGAAGAAGACGACAACATAAACAGTAATGCATTAACTTTACAGTAAATTATTGGCAGTAGTAGTAATAATAGTAGTAGTAGTAGTAGTATTTTTTGTTTGTTTGTTTGTTTTTAAAGAAAATCTATTTAGAATAAACATTACTTTATTTAACCCTATTTGTATGGATCTTGTTAGTCACCTTGTAGGTGTAGCATTACACAGTGTGTGTTAGTCATCTTCTAGCCTTCATCAGTGTCACTTCTGACCACAGCACCACTACTGGCTGGGGATTTTGGGTTGGTGGATTGTTTGTGGTGTTTAAAACCCCGGCAACACTGCTATAACTAATACACTCATACAATTACTGCTAATACACACACACACACACACACACACACACACACACACACACACACTACCATAACAGTGTCACGTCTGAGCTGAGAATAATCCACTACACAAATAATATGTGCCCAGCGATAGAGTGGGCCTGAAATGTACAGAGCAACAGTTGGGCCTCCCACTGCATGTTAGAGCTCATAAAATGGCACAAATCATTTCATTCTGAATTTGCATGTGTGTTATATAAAGGCTATAATTTAAGCCGTATAATTTGCTAGTGGTAAATCATTATCATTTTGTACACGGGGAGCAGAGACGATCCTTCGGGAATCTTTTTTTTTTTTTTTTTATGCCCATTAAAAAGAGATTAAAGTGGAAAGACACACACACACACACACACACACACACACACACACATGCTAAACACTCGGAGTACACTTCAAACACTGCTTAGTATTGAATTGAATTTAACTTACACACGAGCTGATATTTATATGGATATTCATATTGTTTAGGGTAATTGAATTAAATCTAACGAACATGTTATTCATTCAGGATAGAAACGTGCATGCTGGGAATATGGCCAACCATCATCCACAGAGTACAAGATTAAAAAAGTAAGCAAATTTCAAGAGAAAAACATTGCAGTAGCTAATTACATGGACAGAACAATTGATTTATTTAGAAATCAGATTTTATTACAGTTAATATAGTTGCTCTTATATACTTAGACCTGTTTGTTTACAGCATTAACTTGTATGAGTTAACATGTATTTTCAATCTCCCCAACACATTGTAGGCTGTATTTTCAGGATCTGGCAGGTAGCCCACTGATCCCCCCCACCCCCCAACCCCCTCCACTCCACTCCCCAAATGAGATTAAAGCAACTAAGACATGTTTCATTTCTCCATGGACTTATTTCAGAGAGGATGAAAAAAACAAGAGGATGGAGGATGGAGGTATGAATGAGGGACCAGCTGCAGGCTGTCAGCAGGAGGGAGGATCTTCTCTGGCACCGAAGGCTCCCGCTGCGTCCGAATATCATCCTGAATGGAAAATGCCCAGAGAAGGTATTTGAATATCTGAATATCGCAAATCCTCCACACAGTCTATCTACTGGGACACATTCAGCCAACGTGGCAGCATGAAATCAATATAGTGATTTAAGTCAAGCAATTCTAAATAAAACAAAGGCAGAAAAGACTCATCAGATAGTTGCATCCAATTAGGAATGAATGTTGTTGTTTTTTTCCCCTACTAAAGCTGCTGTTTACAATGCATTCAGCCTCTTAAAGGAACATTTGGACAAAAATGAAACAAAGTCAATCAATCAAGACATGTCTGGTGTCTTTATAGTATGTAGCAGTTGAGGTCATACGTGTACATACGCCCTGCAGAATCTGCAAAATGTGAATCTTTTTTAAATAAATAAATAAATAAATAAATAAAGAAAGAAAGAAAGAGGGATCATAAAAATTGCATTTAGTTCTGCCCTGAATGAGCTATTTCACATAACAGATGTTTACATATAGTCCACAAGACACAATAATAACTGAATTTACACAAATGAGCCAGTTCAAAAGTTTACATATGATAGTTTCTTATTACTGTGTTGTTACCTGGATGATCGATGACTGTTTTTATGTTTTGTGATAGTTGTTCACGAGTCCCTTGTTTGTCCTGAGCAGTTAAACTGCCCACTGTTCTTCAGAAAAATCCTCCAGGTCCGGAACATTCTTTGCTTTTCCAGCATCTTTTGCATATCTCCAACAATGACTATATGATTTTGGGATCCATCTTTTCACACCGAGGACAACTGAGCGACTCGTACGCACCTATTACAAAAGGTGCAAACATTCACTGATGCCCAAGAAGGCAACACGATACATTAAGAGGGGGTGGGGGGGTGGGGGGTGTAAACTTTTGAACAGGATGATTGATGTGAATTGTTATTATTTTGTCTTTTGGTAAACATATAATTATCTTATGTAGCTTCCGAAGGGCGGTACTAAATGGAAAAAAAAAAAAAAAAAAGATCTTTAAACAAAATAATTTACACTGATCATCCTGTTCAAAAGTTTACACCCCCCTGGCTCTTAATGTGGTGTGTTTATGGAATGTCAAATATTCTGTATGCATAATAGCATAATACAATATTAGGATAAACAACTAACTTCCTGATTAACTCCAGACACCTTTCATTGGTTACCTCTGGCTGTCATACCTGCCTTTTCTCTTTAACGAAAGTCCACATGTTCTCTTGTGTTCAATTTTCCCTCCCGAAGTGATTTGATGACATTAATCCAAAATTCAATTGTTGTCACTTTTTTATACTAACATCCTTCCTCAGATCGAGCTCTGAATACAAGTGTGTTATGAGTTAGGTGTAAAGTTTGTACGTTTTGAAGGTTATAATGAAATATTTGTTCGTCACATTAGCCTCATGGCTCCGGTACCAAACTAAAGACCTTCACACACTAAACGTGTCCCGGCTGATCGTCTACATTTGGTAGCTATTAGTGGAAAATTTAGTCAGTTATTTATTTATTTATTTATTTATTTTTTTAAATCCTCCACTTTTCAACACTTCATAAAGTAAAAACATTGTAGTTTAGTCACAGTAGCTGTAGCTTACTCACAGGCCCGATGGTCACAGGTTTGGATTTTTGGATAAATCTCATTCTTAGTCAGATTCAATGAGTTCTTCATGTGCCATATGATCTCAATCACAGAGAATACAAGATGTAGCCCATGTTTCCCATCAACGTTTTAAAGAAACATTTCCTGCCATCGTTCCAACACTACAGGCTATAGAAAGTGCAGAAGTACACCAGCATTCACACACACACACGCGCACACACACACACACACACACACACACACACACGCAGACAGAGAAATGTGAAAAGTTTGAAACCTGGAGGTGAGTTTTTTTTTTTTTAAATCCGTGTCTATGAATGGCATGAAGCCCTTGTGATCCATTAATCCTCATCTGACCAACAAATCCAACATACATTACATAAAGAAATGATCCGTCAGGGTTCTGGAGATTCCAGTGCGTGCAGAAGTGTGAGAAAAGTTACCTCATGAAAATGAAACTGCCTCGATTTTACTCTCAGATAACTTTCGACACAAACACCTCGGCTCCCTCAGGCCCGAACGTTACTATAAAGCAACAAGTTTTTAGATTTTCACACCGCACGAGACATTATGCTTCCCAGCGCTTAAATACCCAATACTTTGGTAAATGTGTGAGGTATCGCATCATAATCTTACTCAAAAGTTACAACTGAGTGAAATTTGTCCACTCAAGTACTAAGTGTGTAATTTTAACTGAAATGGCGCACAGGAAAAGTTACAAAGTTTAAGGTTAGGGCAGGAGTTTGTATTAAGAATTATAAGAATTGTACCTATTTCTTAAGACTTTGTATTTATGGAATGAAACAAAATCCAACTATGTCATGCTTTACATGTTTGAATCTGACTAAGAGTGAGTAAACGTTATGGGAAGGTTGGCTGGTATCCTTAAAAATGGGTCTGGATTCAAATATAAGATTAGCAAGATACACACACACACACACACACAAATAAATAAATAAATAAATAAATAAAGATTGATTTTAAAAAGTTAGCACTTACTGGCAGCATTTTGTGTACAGTTTTCCTTTCTTTACAGCACTGTTCTCATTTTCTGGTGCACAACTGGACATGTTGAAGCAGTCTGTCATTCTTACAGTCTTGTCATTAGTAACCTAACCTCCTTGTGTTATAATGTCATATGTATTTTAACAGGGTTTTTTTTTTTTTTTTTTTTTTTTAAAATCACCCAGTATTTAATTTTTTTTTTTTTAAATATCCGATACAAAATATAACAAAATCTTATTTTAGCTGACACCTAATTCTAACTCTAACCTAGCATAAATCTTTGAAAAATGTTTAAGGTAATAAACAAATTCAGGATGCCACTTTATAATTCACTCTAATATCAAAAAAAAAGAAGAAATGAATTACACTGTAGTACCACAGGACACCAGCGGAGGGTTAGATGTTTAATCACAGCAGCACATTCAGCCTCAGAAGTTCTCTTCTTACAGTGTGACGTTGTACAAAGTTAGAACAAAGCGACTGTCATAAGCTCAGGTTTGGCGGGTACATTAATGATGTTTACCTGTATACGGACAACAATGTAAAATTTCAGACAAAAATCTCAACCTGTTTACTCCGAATTCACTTTCAATGGAAGACTAAGGGCAGTTGTTGAACTTTTTTGGTCAATTAACGCTCGTGAAACTTTTGTCGAACGCATTCACTCTTTTGTCAGTGTTTGTAAAGAAACTCAGTCTGTATAATTCATCCTTTCAGAGATGGTCCACTTGGATTTCAGCTTCCACATACACGTCTCCTATTTTTCCACATTCGTGCTCTCCCGACACTCCGATAACAGGCTTTCATTGCTCTCGACAGCTTAGTCTGGGTTTACAGAGCAGCGATGTGGACCGTCTGGAGTCCCCGAGGACCAGCGTGAGAAACGCCGCCTGAGGCAGTACAGCATCAGACCAGGCCCGTCTTATTCCCAGGCCTGAGGACTCAAACACGCGGCCATTTGACTCCCTGCTTCTCATCTTTAATAATCGGCGTGAACTTTAATGGTCTTTTTTTTTTCCCTCCACACAGCCATCGAGCTGATACCATCGATATTTCATGAGGAGTCATATTTCAGAGATGAGCAGATGTGTGTATCTGAGGTCCGAGCACACAATGACAGAAGAGCAGATGAGCGTAAAGCCTGTTCTCTTTTCATTTAACGGCAATCCAGTAAATGTTGATGTTGGAAAGAAAGGCACTTGGGCAAGATCGTATTTTCATTTCACAATAATTGACTAATCTTTCAAACTTGCATCTAAGTAAGGCTGGAAGTATACTCCAAGAAACTCTGGTCAGTCCCTCCAGAATTTTGTGATTTTGTGATGTGAAAAAAAAAAAACTCATCCTGTCTGTAAACTTAAAATCAACATATATAGGTTTTTCTTGGACACTCACAGAATGGCATTGTAGTGCTGCCACGTCAGTTTTTACCAAAGACTAGGAAACTACAGGGTGTCTGAAAAGTCAGGAACTAATGAGAGTACTACGAATGACCAAGAAGCGCCATCTCTACCCTTTCATCCAGAGTTTATGCCATTTATCACCTGTAAGGCAAATTCAATTAATTAAATAAATGTCATTTATTGGTTCCTGACTTTTCACACACCCTGTATTTTATTTATAGTTTTCAGTACCGCTTCAGTAAACTGTCGCATGACGTAACTTCGTTATACCAAAGCACTGCTGAATTCTCAACTCTGATTGGTCAGACGGTGTTGATTAGTTTTCTATAACAGCAGCTCTGACAGTGGTTCCAGCAGCAATGCGAATCACAGGTTTATATTAACATGCTCGTTCTAACACATTATCGTGTCTTTAGTAACAACTCGCACAACTTTAGGTTATTTCCAGACATGGGAAAGGCTTCAATATAGAAAAGTTCACACAAGTTTTCAGTTTCTTGGTGACAGGGAGTTGTTTTTTTTTTTTTTTTTTTTCTGTCTTATTAACTTCAATAGAGAGGGAAAAAATGAGAGGCTGGTGAGGGAAGGACTGTTTATAGCTGCTATAACATAAGTAAGAACAGGAAGTAACTTGTTTCATGGACACTCCATAACTATAAAAGTAGGATGAGTCAGTTTAATTGTAATAATTGACAAATTGATATAAGAAAGTAAGAAAATAAATCAACTTGTAACTCCACTGTACATCAGCTCACGTCTCGTCCCTGGATATTTTAACACAACACCCCCAAATGCTTTATTCCTTCCATGTTACAGTGCATTTTCCAAAAGTAGATTTTTATAAAAGCAGCTTTGCCCTCACTGTGGTTGTGATGATACTGATATGCCATTTCTTTTGTTTTGTTTTAAATCAATTTAGGCCAATCAGAACATAATCAATTACAGGTACATGCCTGCGGCAACAGTGACAAACTATGAAAGAAAAATGAATTTTAAAAAAAACAAAAAAAAAAAGCACATGGCTACAAATGTACATAAATAAACTCTACATCTTACCACACGTAACATGTGCGCCATTTATTTCAGCTGTTAAAGGTTATAATAAAGTAGCATAGAAAATAGATTTCTTCTATAAACACCCAAAGTGATACAAAGTGATGAATTACATACACAGTCATCTTTCAGAAGAGATCGATACGGTCCAGTTTTGGGGTATTTTGGCCCTTCAAGTCTGTATCTGAAAACTTACAGAAAAACCAAAAGAACTAAAACCAATAAAATAAAGAAAAAAGACAGTAAGTAGTCTTTTGATGTTTTTAATACACTGTTACCTGTACACATGAGGGAAAGGAAAAAAAAAAAAAAAAAAAAACCCAAAACACTAAAATTAAACATCTGAAATTATATCCCTTTTCATTAAGTGAAGTTAATACTAGATTCAATTTATAACTAATCATTCATACATATATTAGATCACACAGAGCAGAAAAGAAGAAAAAAAAAAAAATTACTTAAAAAGTTATTAGCATCGGACTGTACACGAGTCCACAGTGTGTACTGGCGGAGGGGTGTCGGGGAGCCGGCTGGTACCAAATAAGACGACTTTGATCTTAATACTTAGAATATAAAAAACTACAATTAATACATAGACAGGATCTGGAGGCTTAGCAGTCTTGAATGGGTTAAAGTACAGAACATACATAAAAACCTATCAGTTCTCATTTTTTTGTCCATAACATCAAGATGCAACATCAAATTTCAATTTACACATTCACAATCTTTGAAAAAAATTTCAGTATGAAAACAGAGGCAGAAAAACAGGGACAGTTTTCCTGCAAAAATGACTATGATGGAAAAAAAAAAAAAAGAAAACTTCTTTGATTTTTAATTACATATATATTTAAATAAAGTATTTAGTCAAGTATCTGAGTGTACATACATAGTTTTACAAGATAGCAAAGGCAATAAACTCACAATATGCAAGATGCACAACCCGCCCCCCCCCACCCCTTCCCATATCAGATCAAGGTAATAAAAAAATTATCCATTACATTTCCATACGCCAAAAAAAAAAAAAAATATCTAAAGAACTACATGTTAAACATCTGTCAAAATATTAGAGAAATCCATCTTTGTTTCAAATATGAAATAAGATATTGCACCTTTTTTTAAACCAGAGTACAATAAAATGACAATGAAAAACAGAATACAAAACACAAGAGGAATTAAATTAGGAATTGACTGCCGTTCGCCATCACTCGTCATATTGTGTAACAAAAGAACACATTTTTCCTGTAACAAAATATCACAGTTTTTTTTTTTCATCACACTGAATTAAAATTGCTTTATGTAAAAAGGAAAAGAAAGGAAAAAAAAAAAAAAAACTTTTTTTTTTTTTTTTTACACATTCTTAAAACATCTCACGACAAGAACAAAACAAAAATGGATTCAAGACTGCTAAGCCAGCAATTACGATTTTATTGCAACAGAACTAGAAAAAATAGATTATATTGCGATTGCTGAAATGTCACAATACCGGGCTTCGTTTTGGCCATTTCACTTGAATTAAAAAGATAGAATAGAAAAAAAAAACAAAATAATAAAACAAAACAAAAAAAACAGCTCTGTTTGTCCAAAAAGGAATCCCGGATATTGTTCATTCAAATAATGGTGTACACAAGTATTTAGTAACAATTTTTTTTTTTTTTTTTTTTTTAACGTTCCTGATTTAGAAATATTTCTTACTTTTAATTGTATAAGTCATTCTACAGCTAGTGTTTCTCACTAAGAAAAAAAAAAAAAAAAGTAAAAGTCTTCAAGGCGTTGCAAATCTAGAAACCTCTGTTACAAAAGGTTTGTTTCATCTTCTGAATCATTCAAAAATCTTCAACGAAAGGGTATCCGCTCTAATGATCCTACAGGAGACACACACACACACACACACACACACACACACACACACACACAAAGGGAAACAAAGTAGATTAGAATAAGGTTAACAAATACACATTCAACATGGTTTCTGTATCACAGTTCTGCCAGTTAACGTGTTCATGTTTGTCCCCTTCTCCCTCTGTGTGTGTGTGTGTGTGTGTCTCCACATCCCTCTGGGTGTGTATCTGTTCGTGTATGTCCATGTGTGTTTGTGTACGTCCTAATGTATCTGACCCCGTCACTGTATATGTGTGTCCCCATTCCCCGTGTCACCCAGGGTGTCCATCCGCTCCCATGTCCCTCGTGTGTGTGCGCGTGTCTGTTTCTGTGTCCCCTGTGCGTGTGTGTATCCATGTCTGTGTCTGCCACGCATGTGTAACGGTCCCTGTGCGTCTGTCCGTACCTGAAGGCCTGGAGCCTGCGAGTGCTGTGCTCCCTGGCCATAATAAGCCCCCTGCTGTCTGTAGTACTCCATCCAGGCAGCACTGTAGTCAGGAGTGGAGCTCTGCTGAGAGCCAGGTCCTGCAGCCTGACCTGAGACATACAGACAGACAGACACACAGTGAGCGAATGCATATTTAAAACCATCCTATGTTCTAGTATGTACGTTTCAACAAGTTAAATTTAAGACTTTAAGACCATTATGAATGCAATTTAAGACCTATTTCACGTCCTTAAAGGCAAACCAACTATGAAGGGATATGAAGGAAAGTTGGAGTCCCAGAATTAATTGCAAAGTAAATGAATTTATTCACATTCAACATGAACATTCAACCGCGGGAGTTAACTCTGTAGTGCAGAGTGGGTCACGCTGGGGCCGGAGTTTGGTGATGCTCACGATGTAGATACAGAACAATACTGGGTGATGGCAGGCATTTGCTGCTGGCTTTTAACGGTGGTTTTATGTTTTTCTGACCACCTCTGCGATTTCTGACCAGTCTAATGCCTTTATACCAAAAGTTCCTAATGTGAGTGTTTTCTTGCACAATGTGCAGCTGGCTTCAAATTCAACCAAGCACTAAATGCACTGATCTCGCACTTACCCATATTAGATGAAAGTAATGTTAACAGAAACAATTTTAAATTATTACTTCTTGAAGTAGCTATTTATTTATTTATTTATTTATTTTAATGGGAGGAGGCACCAAGTTAGCCCACACACACCACATCGTGACACACTGGGAGTGCGCCGATAAATTCTGACCAGGCTGCACGGTTTGCATGACTTTAAGACTTTTTGAGGACCCGCGGAAACCCTGTTCTAATGAAGTATAGGTAAGCGAAAACATGAAAATCTTTATGTAAATCCCAGATCCCCCAAGAAATGTAAAGTTAAGTCTAAGAAACCACACCACAAGCTATGAGGGTTAAGTTCAGAAAGTGAAAAGGTGAAGAACTCACCCTGTTTCTTGTAATACTCCTCCCAAGCTTTGTTGTAGTCAGGACCGGTGCTCTGTGCTTGGCTCTGCTGACCTACACACATGCGCGCACACACGGGTCGTTAAGATTTAAACAGAATAATGAATTAAGCAAACTTACAGTTGGGCAGACTGCATTTCAACAGAGATAAATAAATAAACAGAATAATATACAACAGGATCATGTGTAATCTACATGCCTAGCTTCTTATAATACTGCTCCCACGCTTTGGAATAATCCAACTGTCCTGTCTGCGAGCCATTGTGATCTGAAACCAGACAAAAACACAGTGCAGATGATCAACAAACTGTTTTCATTTTCTTTTCTTCATTTTTATGCAGTTCCTCAGTTCTTATAACAAAATTTCCCACTGTTGCATCCTAGGCTTGGGGATATTTCCAGCATTAACAAATGAATGCCATAACCAGGATGAAGAAGGGAAAAAAAAAAGGGAAAAAAGCAAAGCCCTCGGTTGTGACAGAAACAATGAGCTGGCGCGGTACTCACTGGGATCCTGCTGGCCCTGAGGCTGCCATGTCTGGTATGTAGTACCCCAACCTCCTGTCATGAAAGTCTGCGGTCCACTGCCAGACAAAACAGAACGATTTAACAAATTTTCAACAGAACTCGCACAAAGACTAAAAGCTGTAGGTACAATAAACGAGAGACATAATGCTCACTTCTGGTGTGGGTTGCTCGGTCCCTGGGTGAAGGGACTGAGGCTGAAGCTGCTGCTGCCGCCCATCCCTGAGGCCTGGATGAAGAGGACGCGGAGTGAATCAGCAAAACAAGGCGAGGTCAGAGGTCACGCACAGGTCCTAACACACCCCATTAAGCACTACCAATTGATTGATGGTGGGCAGGATAAACCCAGGGCAGAGAAGAATTAAGACCACCAATCTAGGGGAATGGCAGTCACGGACAACGTGCGTTTTGATGTAATATATTAGGACAAGACTGGGCTATCAGATGTGGCTCGGAGTGAGGGATACACTAACTTGTTTAACATCAGGCTATAATTTGTCTCGGGCCTTCGGATCTTGGGATTCATCAATGCTGATGACGGTACCTGTCCAATAACGTGCTCGTTACTCATACTAGTGTACGAAGTCACGCGAATGCCAAGCGACACAAAAATGACAGCGATCTGGACGTATTTCACAATTTGTACGCTCGGGGGAAAATATCGAAAGGAGAAACTAGAGCATCTTTTTACAATACAAAAGTAATCTAATAAAACATCTTTTTGTTTCCTTCATGAGAGCGAGGGCGGCTAACCCGAGCAAGAAAAGCAGCATCAGCGAGTGGGGTCATTAAAAATGAGTGCAAGGCCCTTAAATGGATTTGAGAGCATGAATTGTTGAAGCGAGTGTTCACAGAAACTGTTGCGTGCCAAAGCAATTCAGTTCTGCGAGCACTGAGACATGAGCACTTCCTTTCTACACTTTGCTCGCGAGTCAAGGTGCAATTCATGGCACCACACGATCATTTCTAATGACCATGATCGATGATGTTGCTCAGAACGCTTAGGTCAGCTGCCTTCACACAGTCTATTAAATATACTGTTTTGATGGTTTAACATGATGAGCTAGTGGCACATGGCAGAAACCAACAAAGTATCGTACTAATGAATGGACAAAGGAAGTCCAGGATTTGGTACCTACCCCAATTTTCTCGTCAATCAATTGCCTGGCCATCTCCATCTGCTGCGGGGTGCCTCTGATGGAGAAGATACGCACATTGGGGTCAGTGTTGAGAGGAGGGTTCCTCTGCAGCTCCACATGAGCTCCAGACTGCTGGTTGATGTTTTTAATGGTCTCTCCACCTGAGGAGAAAAGGGACAAAAGGTATTTTATAAAGGTATTTGAAATATTCTTGAGAACTTCATGGTGATCCACGCAGAATGGTATTAAGCCATTTTTAAAAATTTTTTTAGGGTGGGTTGATGGGGACGACGACTCCTTGTGGAGGTGCTTCCTCCTTTTTTATATTTAATGGCTGGAAATATGTTCTCAGAAAACAAATTTGAAACCACGGGACAGACAGACATGCGATTGTTCTCGGTGGTGCAAGAAGAGCTGCTCCCTCAGCACTGGAGCAAATTTTAATGCGTATCCTCCTCGGAGCTTTCCCATTCTTTTCTTCATCGCTTAAAGGGAAAAGCTGTTGGCAAGGAGATGAGACTTTGTCTCATGGTCCCCTGTGCAGAAACAAAGCCTTTAAGAAGCATCCTGTGGGTGGCGAGGCAGGGTGGGGGTGAAACAGGGATGTCCCCCAAAATCAATTACACGTTTGTTCACTTCGGACAGATACTCGCTTGACCCAACCTGACCCCTGGTTGAAAACGCTCCTCAACTTATCCCCGCCTCTTTCGGACTCCTTGCCAAGGCCGATGGACTGAGCGTGGGCCATTAAGCTATTGTCAAACAAATTTAACTTCTGCAATAATGAAGCCATTATGAGCTTCTCCAGAGGAATAAAGATCCCGAGCGCTCGGTTCATGGACTGGATCTGGTCCTGGCTGCCGTATGCAGGATGGGCTTAATTTTGGATGGGGTCTTAAATGGCGTGAGAGTGTTTTGCTGGTGGTCTTAAACGCGGAATGAAAAGACGCTCTGGCAAAGCACTTAGCGTATACAATGAGGTGTGTGTTTCAGATTTAAGTTGGGAATTAAGACCCCCCCACCTTTGAATAAAACCTGACAAAAGATCACTTGTGTCTATTCCTAAACAACTGATCTAAATCCAACTTTTCCATTAATCCCAGCAACACACTCCAAACATGAGATAGCCGTATTTATTTTTGCATGGGTATAATAAGCAAGTTTCAAAACCATTCAGGTCTCATTTTACCTCAGCCAACATTATTTTGAGTGATGGGTCATGTTTGTGTAGCAGTGGTGAGGAAAACAGACTTCGGGCATTACTGTGATATTAAATCAGGAGAGGAGGGGGGAGAAAAAAAAAAAAAAAAAAAAAAAAAAAAAGAGAGAGAAGAGAAGCAATGACAAGATCCAGACTCGCTGACTTAATCTCTTTCACATGTTAATGCATTATAGCAGTAGGAATACTGGTGGGCGGTATACAGATGACACACTGGTAAAAACCCATCACCACTAGGTTTTTAAATATCATATCGATTGTTCACCATAAAAACTTGATGTTTGTTTTTGTGTCTTTTATTCAAATTTCTATTCAATACCATGGGTTTGTTAAAGACCCTAGTAAATAGACTGATGTAAAAGTCCCTTTTAAGAGAGTGCATTTCCATAAAAATGTATATACTGTCAAACGTTTTGGCTATAATTATTATAACCGATGGTGTTCGCAATCACAGTGAATGGCCTTCTTACATTTCTATTGTCTACCACTAATACTGGACAAAGATACTTCCATGAGCATTAAAAACCATGACTCAATTATTCTGAAGAAAAAGCACGTCTACATATAATAAAAAAGAAAATGAATAGTCCCGCATGAAAAACATTCAACTCATTGATATTAGCCTTAAAATATTTTCTCCTCCTAGCTCAACAAGAAATTTAAGGTTGCAAGCGCATTACAAATAAGATTTAAGTTTAAAAGAAAGGTTCATTTAGACACACGTCGAACACTGAAATGGTTCACCGAAGCTACGATTCGTGCACCAGGGCAAGTCTTCACCTGCCGCTTTTCAAGGAACGGCACAAAATTGCACAATGAAGGACGCACAGAAACACACTACCTTTCCCAATCACAAGGCCACACTTGTCTGCTGGTATCGTGTAGGTCACTTCCTGTAGTCCTCCCGGAGCCATGTTCCAGTCAGCACGGCCTCTACCACGGCCACGTGGACCCAGAGCACCTCCGAACCCGTCACGCTCCTGAGGGGGCACCCAAAAAAAAAAAAAAAAAAAACTTTTCAAGTTTGTCCTGCGCAATGCTTCACCTCCCATCTTGAAAATTTGCCCGATTTTGTAAATCATGCAACATTTTTAAGCATAGAAAACGGAAATGGAAACGAAAATCTGACCCTCGTGTTTCCCCCAAAGCGAATACTCTAAAAGTCAAAGCTCAAAAAGCATTTTATTTGGCATGCGGAACTGTTTAAACTGGTTTTACAGTGTTTGACAAAGGTGTGGTTTGAATGCTGATTTATAATTCTGCACGTCACCGAGGAAAAAGTACCTGTGCTGTGTGGACCAACTCGTTGATGAGGTGAACTGCGTGCTGACATCGATCCGGCTGTCCCATTACCTGAGCGATCCGCTCAGGACTGATTCCATCGTCTGAGGGGAACGTGTAGTAAAAACAAACATCAAGAACGGTAAAATAAATAAATAAATAAATAGAATTTCATCGGGCACAAAGTTTTACAATTATATTGGGTAAAGCACTTGGCTGGTGTATCTTTTAGTGATTTTTCCACCAAACAGTGCAGCACAGCTTGACTATTCAATAAATCCAACCACAGGACTATCCATATTCTGAAATGTCTCTCCAGAACATGACACTAGCCTGAAAATAAGAGAAGTAAAACCAGACATTTTGTTAAGTTATATTGAGCGTGAAACAAATGCTGCGTCCCAAATCGCCCTCTTAAACTATGCACTAAAAGTATGTACTCTTCCTGTGAAGAAAAAGTACATACTTCTGAGTGTGTAGCAAGAGAGTATGCAAGTCCTGGGACATACGGACACGTCATGTAAGGGAAGAGAACGTCGTTGCCTAGTTACGCACACCGTCACTGTAAACAAACGCCTCGCTGCATTTAAGCTTTTCTTCATTCATTATTTCTTTAAAAAAAAAACCTCTGGTCAGTGCTGAACATTTAAAGTTCTTACACTTAAATACCGAAGACGCACCAACAAAGTTACACTCGTCCGCCATGTCTGAAGCGAACCGTCACAAAACCCCGCCTCTTCGCTCACGCGAGGAGTTGTGGGCAACATTAGCTGAAAAAAGTGTCCACGGATGCACACTTCGAAAATCTACCAGAAAAAGTAGACCATCCCGGTTCCTTTGGGATACTCGATTCAACACGTACTACAACTTGGGACGCACTAATCCTAATTTCGGATACTATTTACGAAGGGTAGTAGGCGAATCGGGACACGGCAAAAGGTTTTTTTTTACATTCCAAACACAAGGGTGCCGATATTTCTTCCTCAAGCACCAAATTGCTCAAACATTTGATTAACACAAAGAGCTCACATCTATTTTCCGTAGCTGAAACTCAAACTATACTCTACACTGTGCATGTAGGCCACTAGTCAGGGTGTACGACTTAAACTTTTTGGGGTTAAACCCCAAATTTAGTGGAATTTGTTTACGCTGGATTTTACTCTGATCACTGGAGAAGCGATGCAAAGTCGAGCTAAACAAAAATGAATCTGAAGCCGTGACTTGTTGCTTAACCCTTTCTCGCGGTACACTGGCGTTCCATACCGCCGGCCGAAGGGAAATCGACTTATCGGACATTTTCGATCAGTATAAACAAATGAATGATCACCTCGCTGTTGGGTTTCTGTGTGTAGAGTATCATGACTCTGTGTTAATAGGGCGGTGGGAAATGAGAGGGGGTGTGAGCCCTCTGCTGGGCAAACAATTCACACCTCTCCACAATACCATTAGTACAGAGATAAAAATGGGCATGCTTTTTTGATAGCAAAACACCGTATACGACTGCCACAATAACATTCTATGTTGCACGGCGAATAAACCCAATTAAGTGCTCTACCCAGCGACACAGTGTATGTATTAACGCTGATCTCCTGCTGAGACACATGTGAGCGCAAAACAACTTGCAGCATCATTAATCTCCCTCAAAGCCATGAACACTTCAGCAGCCTGTTACGTTGTGTCCTCTTTACAGACTTAAGAGATTTGTTTGAGCTAAATGTGTCTGCACATGCCTTCAGTTCAGTGCAGGTAGAGAAATACTGAAGCTCTTCCCATTCGGAAGTGAAACGAATATATTTCGGCAAATTTAAAATGTGTCAAATGTAGTCAAGCACAAAAGACTCTTAAACTTGAAAAGTTTAAACAACATGGCGCACTCATTCATACAAATAGACTAAAGTACACCGCGCAGCTAAAAACGGTCATAGTTTAACGTTTGTGAGTGCTTTTCAGTCAGAAGTTAAAAAAAATTAATTAATTTTAAAAAAAAACACGCGTACACTGTTGACAGAGCCTTTCCTTTACACGTCCTTTAGAAGAAATAATAGTTTAGAAGAGATGTGCTGCAGCCACACTGACCAGGTTTGAACTGGATCCTCACACCGGCATCATTCTGGATCTTTTTGATCATCTCTCCGTTTCTGCCGATGACGATGCCCACAGCAAACCTCGGCACTGCCACCTGTTCAAGCACAGAAAGGAGCGGCTCAAGATACACAGGTGTATGTAGGAACAGAGTGCGTCTCAATCAGCTTCCGAACTTACATCCAGACTGGTTCCTCCCAGCCTTGAGCCGAAGTCTCCCAGTCGTCCAGTCCTGAAGTCTCCCTGGTCCTTATCCCGGATGATCTCTGCTACCAGCTCTCGTGCTTGCTGAAGGGTGCGCAAAAACGGCGATAAGTTAGCCTCAAAACATGCCACAGAACTCGTTAACCACCATCACACCACAGCACGTGACCGAGAGGACTCGCCTGCACTTTGTAGGGATCGCCAGAGATTCTCAAGGGCTTGTCAGCTCCAGTGGGCATGGGACCATCCTGAATCATGACCATCTTCACCCCTGTCCTCTCCTGAAGGCGACACGGGAGGGAAGTTACTTAATGAAGCAGGACGCATCCAAGCTGCGTGTATTTTTAACGCCGTTACTCGTTTCAAAAGCAAAACGCACCTGAAGTTGTTTAATGGTGTCTCCACCTTTCCCGATGACGAGACCCACTTTGCTGGCGGGAATCAGGACGTCCTGGCTGGTTTCGTTCCCGTTCCGGCATCGCTCCACGATCTGACTGAGCAGCCGCTTCGCCTGCCTGTTGGACACAAACACAGAGATCAGGATCACAAAGGACTAAACATGAGCACACACACACACACACAAGTGGAAACATGGAGTGTTTTAGCATATGCTCTAAATATACAGAATTACACTATCAAAGCTACGGATTTAAAGCCGAGAGCTCCATCAGTGCATCGCTGATTAACTGAATATATAAAATCATGCAGATGGCAGTTGCTCATAAAACCCCTCAAAACACTGACAGTGTAAAAATAATTAACAGGTTTTTACATCGAAAAACCTCAAAATCAGAGTGTAAAAATTAGATTTTGATTTGCACTTGCAGCCTGATAAACACTATAAAGCTCTGTGCTTTTGGATTTGACAATTAATTTAACAATTAATTTCTATATTAGTATGCATTTGACTTTTCACGTTACATATCAGCCTTAAAAATTGTATTAAAGAGCATCAGTGGGGCTTAAATACAGAGCAAAAAATAAAAAATCACACACACACAGCTACATTACAGAATGCCTTGAAATAACGAGAGCTTACTCAATGCTCTCTGGACTCCCAGTCAAGGTGCAAGGCCGGTCAATCATACCGCCACTG
Source organism: Cranoglanis bouderius (assembly GCA_023630585.1). Taxonomy (NCBI): domain Eukaryota; kingdom Metazoa; phylum Chordata; class Actinopteri; order Siluriformes; family Cranoglanididae; genus Cranoglanis; species Cranoglanis bouderius. The sequence goes on along the minus strand of CM042565.1, from coordinate 14,748,342 downwards.
TCTACAAGAGCAACACACACAGACACACACACACACACAAAAACACAGTTTACAACAACAACAAAAACCTTACCTAGTTCAAACAGATAACAGTAAAAATGCACAGTAACCAAATACAAAAGCAAAGGACAAAGAAAAAACAGCCAAGGGTCAATTTAGCTCTTAGCTCTGAACATGGACGATGAGGAAATCGGCTTCTGATATGCGTTTTTAAATGAGCGTGGTGTGGTTATGGGGGTGGTTTAGGGGTGGATAAGGGGTGAAAACTCACCGGCAGCAATCTGGATCTTGCACCCGGATTCCAACTGGATTCGAGTGATCTGCTCACCGCCACGACCGATAACTGGGGGGGGGGGGAAGAGAAGGGCGATTAAAAAAATATTTCCGGTTTTATTTCCTGTAACTTCAGAGTCTGGCAAGATAATTAGCTAATTACTGATAATAACAACTGCAAGAAAACACACTAGGCGTGTGCATGTGCGCGTTAAGAATAAAACACATGCGGTTATAGGAAAATAATCTTAGGATTTGTGTAACCTGATTAATTTATTACGTACGTCCCGGAATGTCTCATTTCTCTTGTATGGCGGTAATTTGTCAAAAAAATAAAAACACTGAAGTCATACGTTTTATCTGTTAGTTTTTGTCCGTTTTATCCGTAAGCTATCCTATTAGGTCTTGTAGCATCTAGAAACCCCACAAACACAAATTCCTCAGTCCTAAAAACTTTCCAGTGTCATAAAGTGTAAATTCACAATTTTACCTTGGAATATAGTACGGTGTGGACGTTGTTGGCTCACGTCATTATTTTTAGCTGTGTACATGTGACTAGTGATGGGCGATATAAACATAAAAGTATATCACAATATTCGATGGTATTTTTTTTCCCCCCGTGGTATAATACTAAACTATACCAATTAAGTAGGCTTAAAAAAAAAAAAAACAGAATATGAATTTTATTCACAAATTAAATTTCCAGTGAAAATGCAAACACCAATACTCGCAATACGCCTCCATGCTTCTCGTTGTGTGTGAGATGCCCACATTGCACCGCGTAAACATAATAATAATAATAATAATAATAATACAGCAGTATTAATCAGACACAAAGCTTGACCTAGCCTCGTTGTGAGCCAGCGATTTGTCCGCCTCCTACGTTTTATTTGCTTTGAAAAACAAAAAGACCAAAAAAATAAGGGTATGTTAAGCTTGCTTGGTACTTAACCACTCTATTATATATATTATATATATATATATATATATTTTTTTTATATTAAGCTACAGGTTATTACTGTAATAGCAAAACATTACCTACATAACCCAAACAGCTAGTTAGAGACATCACTGTATACACTGTAAGCACAGACTAACTCCATGCTACTGCTGCGTCTATGAGCAAGTGAACACAGCAAAGTTTTTACAAACCCCCAGTTTCTTAAAAGTCTGTAATTCTTTGCAATTATGTTCCAGGATTTATAAAAAAAATTTAAATTAAAATAATTAAAAAAAAAAAAAAAACAAAAAAAAAAAAAACACTCCTGCATCCATAGCTGTACTTACTGTAGCCCACCATCTTATCAGGCACTTTGAAGTCTTCTGTTATTATAGCCCTGGACAAAAAGAAAGAAATAAAATTATAGCACAACATCACAACTGCACAAAAGAGCCCAGCTTATGTAATTAGTCAAGAACCTGCAATTTACACACTCTCTAAACTTCGACATAAATACGAGGAAATTACACTCGCGCCTTTGAAAGTTTTTTTTTTTTTTTTGGTAATGAAATATGGTGACTTTGAAATACATACAAAAATGTACCACACGTACACCGATAACCGAACAGGAAATACCACAGGCAAATAATTAAAGAAAGAAAGAAAGAAAAAAACGGAAAAAAGAATAGAAGAAAGAAATATAGAAAGGAATGTGTACCACACATAAGGCAAACCGCTTAAACAATAGAAAAAGAAAGAAGAAAATGAAGAAAAACAAAAAGTAGGGGAAAAAATCAGAAAGAAAATTAAAACAAAAAAAAAAAAAGAAAGTGTAAGTAAAACAAAAAAAGGAAAAGATTTAACGATAGGTTTTTTTTTTTTTAATCAGAAAGAAAGAAAGACAAAGAAGGAAAAAAATCAGGAAGGAGAAAATAAAAAAATCAAATTCAGAAAGTAAAAAGAAATAAAACTTCAGAAAGAAATTAAAATAGAAAAACAGAAGAAAAAAAAAAGTAAGAACTGTACTGCACTGATTTGATTGTCTGCCTTCATGAGTATTTACGCGTTTTCTTTTTCCTGTATTAAGTTCTTCAGTGTGGTTTTGAATCCGTTTTAAAACCCTTCTCAAGATGGCATTCGCAAATTACACCAACAACTAGCAGTTGATTTTTATATTTAATTTATATTTAGACAGTTTTATGGTTGTGAAGAACCAAAGAAAAAAGAAAAAAAAAACAAAACAAAAAAAAAAAAACTCCTCCAGTGGAACATACACTGTGAATGAAAGCTGTAAGAAACTTTAGGAGACTTGTTCTGGATGCATGATTTTTTAAAAATTTATCGCTCAGTGCTGTAATCTCGATCTGGAGTTAAAAAAAAAAAAAAAAAAAAAAAAAAAAAAACAGTCGAGAGCGAATTTTTACTCCATGAGCACGGAGCGATCCTGAGGTGGAACTCAGCTTTATAGATGTAGTGTATGCTCTTAACAGCTGTGTGTATGGAACCACTGCAGGCAGGTTGATGAGAAAAAGGTTTGGAGCTGACAGAGAAGGAGAGGAAATGTTTTTTTTTTTTTTTTTTTTTTTTTTTGCTGGACATGAAGGTCACCTCCTTTCCTCCATTTATACAAACACCACGTAACCACGTGACGCTCAGAGATCTAGCAATGAACACGGCTTCATAACCATATGTCTAGACCATAAATGTACAGGAAATTTGTTTCACAAAGAACGATGTGTATATTTTAAGTACCAGAATTGGACACATTAAAGATTCATGACTCATCTGACTACTGATCTGGACATAAAATGACTATTTATTCTTTAGAATGTGTGTAATTTAGGAGTTGATTAAAAGACAACATGAAGGAGGACTCACCTTGGATGTACCATTGCACCAAGCTGGTTCCCTACTTCAAAAGAAAAAACAAAAGAAGGGGGGGGGGGGGGTGTTATTTCAATACATCAGAGCACATAGCATCATCATCATCTGTCAAATTATAGTTGCAGCCAGATTCTTCAGATACAGGAAGTCAATCACTTACAGATTACTTTAATATCAGCCTGAAATATGAGCACTTTATCAAAACAATCGTGTTTAAACCAGCAGAGATTGACAGACCGTGATTCCCCAAGAGCATGTCTTTATCTCTGACTGCTTTTCTTTAGCCATTTCTGCACTCTCGTCTATCTGAGCTCACGGAAAAACTAAATCTCCAATCGCACGTGCCCGACGTCAAAAAAATCGCACCGCGGGAAACGCTTCCTCGTCTGACAGATTGCCGTTCGCTTTTGAGCCTTCAGACAAAATCTGCTGAACGAGTTCGACTAATAAGGCTGTAAAAATGACGATGTTTCAGTCGAATTCGTTTAAAACATCTGCAGCCCTTTTCAAGTTAACCGTTTAAAATAGAAACGCACACTAGCCAAGATGAAGACCCAACGATCCATAAAACACGACGCAATCGAGCAGACTCCGCAATATTCTGAAGAGTTCGCGATTTTTCAGAATTACCGCAGATTTGGGCAGAGACGCGTCACGTGACGTCAACGAGTACAGCTCAGAGGTATCGTTTACCAACAGGCATCACTGTGAAAGGGCGTGCAAAACAATTTCGTGCAATTGCGATTTCGCCAAAAAAAAAAAAAAAAAAAAAAAAAAACCTCTTGAGATCCTGTACAGACTGTATAAAAGACACTATAGTAAGTACTTCAAAGTTGTTTAATCCTCATATCTATTGCTTAACCCTTAACAAGCAAAATGGCGGCGCGTCCATACACTTCGCGCTCTCAAAATATTTATTTCCTTCTTACTTTTCATTACTCTATTAGTTGGCACATTAGAGCACAAGCAACATTGAATGTCACTTTGAGCCATGCAGCTATAACTACTAATTTACTTCCACCCAGCTGTCCAGGGATAGCTGAAAAGCATCTCGGAACACGACGCCTCGTCTTTCGTCCGGTTTCGGTGAGACTCCTGGTTCCTGGCTGAGCATCCGAGTGGCTTTTCTGCTCAATACCGTTGTAAAGTGCGGTTACTTGGTTTACCAGACAAGTCTTCCTAGTCATTCTCCTCCGACCTCTCCCATCAACAATGCGTTTCTGCCTGCAGAACTGGATGTTTGTTTCGTTTTTCGCACCCTTTTGAGTAAACTCTAGAAACTGCTGCATGTGAAAATCCCAGATCAGCAGTTTCTGAAATACTAAAACCAGCCTGTCTGGCAAAGACACTGAGATCAGATTTTTCCCCTCATTCTGATGTTTGATGTGAAGTGAAGCCCTTGACCTGTATCTGCCTGATTTTACACCCTGCGCCGCTGCTGCTGCTGCACGATTACCTGATTGGAGAACTGCACGAAGGCGTATACACTTGGGGTTTTGTGGGTTTTTTTTTTTTGGTTTTTTTTTGTCTTGTGTATTTTAGAATTTTCCTACAGGGAGATGCAAACCAATTTCTCCTGTATGATGACGGTAAAGATATTCTACTCTAACATTTTAACGATTGCAAAACAATTTTGCTATACAGCCGTCATTCACAGGCTTGCTCGTATGAATAAGGGCTAAGCCTGAGGAAAGGAAACCTATAAAGCAACCACAACACAGCCACTACTTGCACTTCCATTTCTGTGTGTGTGTGTGTGTGTGTGTGTGTGTGTGTGTGTGTGTGTGTGTGTATTTGTGTGTGCGCGCGATATACAGAAAGCTATTCGGTACTGATTTCCAGTCAGAGCAACAGGAAGTTATTTTGTTGTCTTCATTCAGACACGATGTTACGGGCATGACGAGGGAAAACGGCGCAGAATCGCGCCTCGGCTCGTTTTCCTGTGAGGTTTCAGTAAACCGTCTTCATCACGGTGAAAGTAAGGAAACTGAACGTTTCTGATGTGACGGCACATCAGCAAAAATTTTTAAAAAATGGGGGATTCATTCAGAAGGAATTGTGTTAGTGGCAAGAACTTATTTATTCAAACTAATTTAAATCAAAGTCATTTCAAACTAACTACATAAGCATTTTTGCATTTATAGTTTAGTTTTTATTTTGTAGCATCATTTCAGCAACAGCTAAGGAAGTTGTTCAATTTAATTCTAAAGCACATAGCTACCACATAGATAGAAAAGAAAATGTACTATGTAAACAAAGTCTGAATTTTGTTTGTACACTTGAAGGGTATTTCAGACACCAGTATGCAGAAATGATTTCTGCAGCTGCATCAGGATTTGAACTTTTATGCTTGGCCAAGTTCAAAAGCGAAAATAAATTTTTATTTTTAAACTACCGGATACATTTTAAAACACTGGCTGAATTTGGGCTTGTTGCTTATTCAAAAAAAGTCCTTGAATTCAGCGTTATACAAAATGAAACCTTAATTTAAATTCAAAAGCCTCAAAATGCCGATTTTAAATGTTGTACATCTGATTATATTTTACAACTGCATTTCAATTCAGTTTTTAAAATCATCTCCTACACACTCAAATTGCGTAAACAAATTAAAAAAATTTTTTAAAAAACTAGATTCCTAGCAGCATAAATATCATTCCGTACAAAACAAGTGATTGTCAGCTAGTCTGAGAATCCTTTACACTTTCCCTCCACACCACTACTGCTGCGGTTACATAACGCTAAATATTTTAGACACGTGCCACCCAACGTGTCCGCGGCCTTTCGAGTGTAAACTACACTGGCTCATACATTCATTAAGCAACCGTACTTCCTGCTCGTGTTTTTACTGGGTTGGTAGCAAGCGTGAAAAAAATGCATCACTAAACCACAGAAAAACTGCTCAAGCCCAGAAGAAATTTCATCGACAGCATTCAAATCAATTCGTGATGAACTCACAAAATAAAAGAAGTGCCGTTTTCGGTTGACTCGGCTCTAGATTTGAAGGCCTTCGCTGTGTATGCAAACCAAAAAAAAAAAAACAAAGCTAGAAACAACCCACTGACTCGATGAGAGATGAAGATAACATCACGCAGCGAGTAAAACGGGTCTGTCGGCTACTGACCCTAAAACTGTACAAAGCCTGGCTCAGGCAAATAACCAGAAGTGTAATAACTCAGTACATCAACTCTCATGATGTCCCAGAGCATCTTTAATATCTATCTGTATCTACATCATCTTAAATAACATGATGTTCTGAATTGGCTAGAACGTCTGTCGGGTTTTACTAGGATTAAATCATGAGTATGGATGAAAGGACCCAGTCGCTAGGGGGTTGCGCGATACATCGATATCGCGATAAACGATTAGGTGATACATTTTCCTGAGATATCATTGGTATGACGCATGTTTTACGTTTTTAATAATCGCAAATTAAACGGTACTGAATGCATGCCGGTGTTTTTTTTTTTTACTACTGTTTTGCAGACAGTTTGTTAGTTAAATTATATAATCTAATATATAAAAAATATAATTACATAATCATTTTTTTTTTACTAGTTTTCATCACTGGCTTGTGTGTTTTTAAATGTTCAATTAATACCCTGAAGTGATATTTTTCCACCAGGATATCATATGGTGGAAAGTTCAAGCCGTAAAAAAAAAAAAACTTTTCAGCCTCGTCGATTAGGTTTCCGAGGAAACGAAACACGGAACTGGGCAGCAGACTGGTGCTTTTACTTGCCCAATGCACTTGCTAATGGATTTATCACACAATATACAAACTTATTTGCTCGGTCTTTCTTTCTAAACGTCATATCAGTGACTATTATTCAGCATATTTACATGCATTGCATCACATTCGCTTGTCTAATCTCTGCCAGTCAAGTTAAAGAATAGCGAGTCTGAAGCTCATGGTCTGGCTCATGCAACTCGCATAACACTCTCTCACTTCCTGAAACGACTTCAGGCAGCTGTCACGCTGAAGGCCCGAGGGTTGTTTTTCCCCCCGTGGTGGAGCTTTAAAGCCAGCAAATTATTGCGTCGTCTATGACGGCCACGTGTCAGGACTCGGAGGCCTGATAAATCCCTTCTCTGTCCTTGCAGTGGCTTGGACTCTGCTGTTGCCTACACACTTAATTTACTTTGTGCGCCCGTTGTGTAATCCCCACCAGAAATAACACTGTGAGCCGAGAGGCCGTGCGCACACCACACACCACACGCACACACACATGTATATCTACATGCACACTACGGAGCTCTACATGCAAAGACTGAGTGTCTGGTAACCTTAAACACTTTTGTTTTTTTCAAGCTGAGCCACACACCAAGACAAACAGCGATCTTCAGCTTTGAGATTTTTTTTTCTCTTTATATAAAAAAAAAAAAACTCATTTCATAAACATTAACAGGACATGATTTTTAGTTTTTAGGCTACGCAAAATCACCCTGACATGCCATTATAAACCCTGAGACTACACAGAGAATTTAAACTCCTCATATCTACTTTGATAAATGGCCAAGGCCAACAAACAAAGCAAAAAGTGGGCAAGGACCGGGCACTTCTTTTTCCCTGTCCGAAGGCTGTTTGTTTTACAGAAAATGATTAATATGATATCTATCTATCTATATCTATATATATATTATGCATAATACCAAGATACTAAGCCAGTTACTTCACAGTGTATTCTCGGGGGGGAGAATACATATTTGTGAAGAAATACAACTTCTGAAGTTCTAAATAAATTATTTCATGCAAATTAATCAAAAGATAATGAAAAAAATATTTGTATTAGCCATGATCTACTAAACGAAATTATTTAAACAAAATAACACAATCAGCAAATAAAAGTAATTTAACTGTGATGCACCGACTAACTAAATCAATTCATTTCATTAGCTACAATATACCAAGAGTCCCAAATATAAATGTGCAAGTTACCAAAACACTCAAGGTTTCTTCCATTCATTCTCATTACTTCACATCTTAATTTGGTCAATTTTACCTCCTTCATCTAGGGAGCGTTTCTGCCCTCCGTAGCCATAAATTGAGGGATCGACAACAGGTGAAGAGTGGTTCAGATGGGGCATCGGATCTCCACCCATCTTAGCCGCAATCTGGAAAAAAAAAAAATTAAAAAGCAGATTAAAAATAAATAAATAAATAAATAAAATGACTTGGCTCAGAAAGATGCAGTAAGTTCAAAGAAAGTAGGGCGGGGTCACAAAAAAAGTGCACAACAGATGACTAAAATACACTGCCATAAATATTTTAACATATATTTAAATATCAGTATATAAAACACAAACATACTTAAATATCAGTGTATATAATATTAAAAAAAAATAAAATACGATTTCACTCCATTGTGGTACGTTTCGTTTATATACACGATAAATTCATAGCGCTGATAGTATTTGAATTTTTAATATTTACATATTCAAAAGTGAAAAAAAAAAAAGAAAAAAAATTTTGAATGTTTAGGACGCCGTGTTTTTCTTTTAGCCACCTAGTGCACGTCGGCTGGTGAAGTAAAAGGGCTTAGAATAAAGACGTGCTTTTAAGGGCATACTTTCTTTTCACAAACGTTTGGAATTATGGATCATACATTTTTACATACAAAATGTACGCGTACTGAAAAATCATGTTTCCTATAAGTGACTTATTAAAGTCATTTTTTTCCCCCCTATGGCTGAAGCTCAAATGCCATTACTACACCAGCTTAGTGTGCCATAATGTTTAAAGCCATAATGTTATACCCTATGTAGTGAACATGAAGCCATTTGAGATTCAAAGCAATGCAAAAACAAACAAAAAAAAAAAAAGATCAAACCTGGCTACGCATCTGCGACAAGAAAGTATTACTGCGAGTTCACTTATAAAGAAACGTTTTATTTATAACGTTTTATAAACGTCACTTTTGTTTAAAATGTATTTACGTTTGATTTACATGTTCCATGCCTGGCTTCATACTATACTATCTTAGATAAGTAAATCAAGCTAACTGTCATAGCAACATACACTAACCGGAGGTACCAACAATCTCTGCTACTCCCTTCCAAGCTTCATTTTATTTCGTAAAAGGTCTCTATACACATTTAACGAGAGGTCGTATGACACGATGAGATGAAATCACGGTTACACGTTTTTCTTGCATTTCTGTGAGTCAAACAGTAAAAAGGAACTAATTGTAAGAGGGAACTACAGTGGGGAACTGAAGAGACGTCAGACTATACGCTTGATAGGATTGGACCAAGGACTCCTTCAAGTCGATCGTTTGGAATCGTCGCTTTACTGGGTCGTACATAATTTGCATAGAATTGCACTTGTTGCTCTGTCGCCGAAATCGCAGGTCCGTGTCGCGCACGTACGTAGAAGACGATCGGCCGGTCACGGCTATGTCCCCTGCTGGTGTGAACGTAGGGTAACGTTCACTCAGACGCATCCCACCATCAGCAGAAAGGCTTGTTGAACTTCTTACCCATGTTAGCACTTATGAAGCATCTGATCTCAATAAAGCGAAACTGATGCGGCGCATTTAATAATGGCCAATTTTCGCTTCTCTCCTTATGCCGCTCTCCTTACCTTTAAACAATTGTCTCTCCCGCCATTGTGACGAGATCATAACTTCGAAAAACAGCTCCTCTGAGTGAGCCGCGCTAATCGCTTGTGCATTTTTCATGGGGGGGGAATAAAAAATAATCACGTAGCTTCCGATCCGCAGTTTAGGCATTCACGCTAAACACAAAAGTAAAACCCCACACAAAAGAAAGTGCATTCTTTCAGAATTCTTTCGTTCTCTTTCCTCCGTGTTGTCTTTAGCCATTGAAAAGTATAGCCTTTCAGAAAATTACAGAAAATTGAGATGACTGCCTGGCGGCATGATTGATGTCTTTTCACAAAGGAAAGGACCCGAATTTACAAAAAAAAAAAAGAAAAGAAAAAAGAAAAGAAAATCAAAATATAATGTTTCCAAATTAGTGTCTCTCAATTTGAGGCTTGCGTCACCTTTAGAGTGTCAAACTTTCTAGACAATATGCTGCGATGAGAGAGAGAGAGAGAGAGAGAGAGAGAGAGAGAGAGAGAGAGAGAGAGAGAGAGAGAGAGAGAGAGAGAGAGAGAGAGAGAGAGAGAGAGAGAGAGAGAGAGAGCGAGCAAGTGAGCGTTCCCCTCAGGCTAAAGCCTCTTTCTTGGGAATGCTGGAATGCCAGCAATGCGAGCATGCGGATAAATCTGCTACCCAGGCAAGAAAAAGCCTCCGACAGCCGCTGGAGGAATTCAGACCCAACAACTGGCCACTTGTTGCCCAGTGGGCTCTTTGGTGCCATGGCAGGGAAATGCAGTGGGGCAATGGGGAAAGAGTAGGGATGTGCATTTGATTCTCAAAATGGTGTCCAGGGACCCCCAAGAGAGAGCACATAAACCATAGCCAGGGGGTAACAGTAGCCAGGGGGTAAACCATAGCTAATTTTGCTCTCTCTCAAACGCCACGGATGGCGGTGGCATAGTCGTGATTCTACCTCGCTATCTCCGGAGGATAGGGTGGTCAAAGTATTCGTAGACGCAACTTTTGATGACTTATAGGCTAAAAAGAACAAAACCCAAAAAAAACACATTGGAGCTTTTACTTGGCTAGCTAATGAACTGTCCGCCCAAGCAACGCGACTGTAACCAATCACAGAGTCTTTTATGGAAATACGTACATTTTATTGATTGGCACTCGACTTGGAATCAATTTGGAACATATTTTTTAAATATATATTTTTTTAAAAATCAAATTAACGAAAGCGTTGTTGTGCAGTCATGATCGATCGGTGTTGATCGTTCGTGTCCATCCCTAGTCCCGCTCGCTCGTTAGATCCGAGAAAACTCCGTAATGAAATTATTACCGATGCGAGAAGCTACAACGCGAGTCAGCTGGTGCGCTAGAGTCCGATTCCCTACCTATAACAGGTGTGGTGTCTTCGTGCCAAAGTCAGCCCTGTAACAGCTGTCATTAGACTGAAGTACAGTGTGTGTGTGTGTGTGTGTGTGAGCGCGTGTGTGTTTACAGGTCTGGCTCAGTTTGAGCCGTAAACATGCTGATAAGATGATGACTTTGACCATGACTGCCTAACTGAGCTCAATTACAGTGTAACATTATTGTACAATCATATCGTTCTATATCTGCGGAAACTGTGAGTGCTTCTGTTAAAACTTCCAAACGTTAGCTTCTGAAAACACAACACGCAAACAGTGTATAGGATCTGAACGGAACGGCCAACAATAGACATAAATTAGGCGTTTCTTGTGGAAACCGGTAGCCATGTTGTGCTTGGAGATCTTGCTTTCCCATGCAGCCTGTAAAATCTTGCTGGCCTCGTGCCCAGTTCTATTTTCACCCAGTGGGACTTTATAAAAGCTCAACGTGTGGACAGAAATGGGCAAAAGAACCTTCAGAAACCTGGAAGCCAAGTGTCGTGAAAAGGGGGGGGGGGGGGGGGGAACCTGCAAGTCAACATGTGGAAGTCTTCAAACTACAGCACAAAGCTATTTGGGTGTGTGAGAAAACGCCTGTATCCGTAATAATGTATTTTATGTTGCTTCACCAAGGCAAATTAGAAATGTTTAAAATATCCACAAGCTTGGAAATATCGTAATGCTAATTCTGACACTTCTAGCATCATATTTTTGTCTCAAAGTCTAAAAAAAACAAGCTTCCTGTCATTTAACAAAACACCTCAAAAGCAAAACACAAAAATTTGTGTTTAAATGCTTAAAAAGCTCTTAGCGTTTAATTTACACCTTTTTCGACTCAGTCTAAATGTAACCCAACGACCCAAGACATATTCAGTGCCTCAGGTTTGCTACTTCAGTTCTGTGCTGCAGCTACAAGGCTAATGTAGCTAACGAGTGAAGGATTTCCCTCTCAATCAAAACCTTTCCAATAAATAAATAAATAAATAAACAAACAAACAATCTTTATATATTTGCTTCAAATGAGATTGTTAGGTTATGTCCTGTTATTTTAGTCTATATTTACTAAATTAGGTCCAAAGTGGAGGTGTATTATCGTCCACATAACCTCAAACTTCACTGAGAGAGATTCTGGTTATCCAAGATGGCCGCCAACACACAATGAAGAGGTGACTGACATTTCTGAGGAACAGGACGTGGTTTAAATGCACATCTGTAATATTTTCACTAAATCAGAGATTTCTGTATCTCCAGTGTGTGTGTGTGTATATATATTAATATAAAAAATATTACATGATATATAAAATTTTGGCTGAATTCTATAACAGACAGTACGATAACGTGTGTTCTCTGGGTCATATTATATGACTATGATCCTCAAATTCAAATTTTATTGGTCACATACGCAACCAATCACAGAACGACATGCACTGAAATGTTTTTTTTCCCCTGACTGTCCGTGTTATAAAAGTAGGATTTACATAAACCAGAATTTACTTCTATACAGGTAGGAAAGGAATAATATAAAAATGTGATATTTATATTCAGAAACAGTACAGCTGCCCTGCTGGGAAAAAAACAAAAAACAAAAGAAACCATCACAGAAATTCTAATGGTTTCCACTACAAATACCATCAGCTAACCATTTAAAAACCATTACGATTATTGGTCCTTAAATGGTATCCACTAGACATAACAGGCCATCAATAGACGGCAACAAATTACCAGTAGATACCCACAGGGACCATTACAGTTTCCATTAAAACCATTAAATTCAATTCCCATTATAACCATTACAAATTCTAAGAGTGTTTCTATTGTTTTTTTCCCAGCAGGGTGTACTTTGAATCATTCTGATCCTCTAACGATAGCCCTGTGCAGTAATTTAAGAAAGTGACTACATCCTGCTCATGTCAACAATCGGCGGTATGCGAGTTTGTATCAGTAAATCGGGTCGCGTAAACAAACCCTTCCTCAAAGGTGAGCTTGAGGTAAAAACTATTTTAATGTCTGTTAGCATGTTTTCTGTACGTTTTGTGTTTTTACTGCTACTGTACAGTGCATTTTAGTTTTGCGTCATCTTACACTGTCCTCCTACTGGCGGCTTTTAGACGCGATGAGATTTCAACCTGAAATTTTGGAAAATGCCACAACTTTGGCAACTATCGTCCGTCTTTGGTCACTAAATCAGCCCACCGGTGAGCGTGTCGCATTGTGCCTTCAAAAGATTGTCAATCTCAGCCGACCGGCCCAAAAATTGGTACAGTGTGAAGTGTGTGAAACCTGATTACAACTTACTTTGGAAATCTGAACTTGATTTTTTACTTTTGCTGTACTATTGCTTTAAGAAAAATTTTTTAAAAAAAACTTGAAAAGGGCTTTCAATGCACTGACTTCAAGTCATTAGGACGTTTCTAATCACGATCTATACAGCGACCTGAATCCTATCACACTGAGGCTCAGGAAGCACCGTTCAACATGTTAATTTCAGCAGAACTGCAGCTAGAGAATGACTATCAGCATGGAAAAGAGGACCGGGTCGCTTCTTTGCTGCACACATCTGGTTTTTCACGTTATACCAGAAGTGTTACACGGGTAAATCCGATGCAAATCCGTGTGTTTTTGTCAGTTTCAACGTTTTGAAAATCAGTACTGAATTCATTATCATTATGGCTTTTAAATTGATGTATAGTATTATATAATATTTATTACAATCAGTGAGAATAAACGTGTAACAGAATGAAGCATGGTCACGGAGCCATCTTGTAACGCTGTGCTCGACATGAGGTCCATTTGCAAAAATGAATAATAATTGCAACCTTAGGCTGCATGTTAGAAAGCCGTATGGAAATTATAAACGAGGAAAAGTACGAATAAGAAGCAAGACTCCAATGCAATATCACACCATCACAATTCATGTTTTCCTCAGTTATGGTAACGTTATTGAGTTTTAGCACGTCGGTGCTGGCAAGTTCTCGAATCTGATTGGTCGGAAAGTGTGGATTCATTTTGATTAACGCGCTCGTTCTAATGGATTATCGTTTCTATAGTATTGAGAAGCTTTCTGTAAGAATACACTGATTAAACATTTAAGGAAGAAGGAGCCTCCAGTGTCGGTGCTTTGCAACGGTCATAGGTAAAGGTACGTCCGCACATACGGCGATTTCATCGCTGCACATCGCCGGTCGATGAATTACGAGGTCACCAGTGGGCGTTCCTACTACTGGTCGCCATAGTAACATTTATCAGTGGGTGGTGGATGGTCCAATTTTGACAAACCGGTTTTCTTGCCGCTAAAATTAAACGTTCTGGAGGGAGAGCGTTTGTATATACAATTCACCAGTGTATACACGCATCGTGTCCTACGAGATGGAGGAGAAGTGCGCACTTCGCCAATGCGGCCATCTATCGGTGGCGAAAGTGCAAGCGCCGGACTGTCTGGGTCCACGGAATAATTCGGACTCGCAGGCAGCATGGCCGATCAGGGATCACGTGCGCTCTACCGTCTTCACTCCCGTTGGTAGTCGCGACAAATTTGCATTAAGTTAAACTTCTCAACTTTGTCGCGTCGCTGGAGACGCCTACTTCTAGTAGTCGACAGTCGCTGTCGGTCATGTCGCAGGAAGTCACCGGCTCTCACTGAAAATGAATGGTCTCCGGTCGCTTTGTCGTTGCGAGTCTCTGTATGTGAGAAGGCTACCTTAAAGATGCAACTTTATGTTTTCTGACATCTTCAGGTCTGAGGAGAGGAAGGGGATCAGGGAACGACTGCTTATAGCTGCCAGGTTTGTGCGATGTAAGGATTTCGTCATCCCTGCGTGATTTCACGCTGCCTTCGATATGCGGTGATGTTTACTCCGATAATATTGTATAACTAAACCTGGGAACCTCAACACATTTTTGCATAGGATCTGCACAATTAATCATTGAGTTATCACTCAAAATATGGGAAATCACCATCATGAGCAGAGAAAAATTTATATCACACGAGCTGCGGTGACGTAAGTGATGAGGAACTAACCTTTCACGAACGTCGCTGCCAAATTGCTGCGGTATAAGCGAATGGTCTGCACTCGTATGGCGCCTTTTAACCTTAGCGGTTCTAGAAAGCGCTTTACACTGTTCACCCTCATTCACACGCACCGATGCAAGGTGCTAATCACGAGCAACTTGGGGTTCGGCGTCTTGCTCAAGGACACTCCGGCGTGTGTGTGTGTGTGTGTGTGTGTGTGTGTGGGGGGGGGGGGGGGGGGGGGGGGGACAACCCGCTCTACCACCTGAGCCGCAGCTGCCCCGAATAACACTGCTGTTATGGAAGTGTTCAGAGTAACTTCATGACTACACCCCATCCTATCGTTGATTATTTTCCTATAAGGGCACGCCACGTCGGGGGTTCATTTCCAACTTAAGATGTCGTTGAAGCCAAATTCAAAGTAAGGAAAAGTCACTCTCGGAGCCCTGTGGGTTTTTTTGTGCTGCCTTTTTTCTTTTCTTTTTTTTTTTTTTAAATGTACTCAACTATTTGTTTACTCTTGACTGAGAGAGTTTATAAAAGCTGCCAAGAGCAACTCTGCAATCAAGTGGTTTGCATTCAGAGGTTTATTAATTTACCCAAATTGCACGAGGCCTTGAGCTTGAGGGGGGAGTGGGGGGAGGGGGGGAAAAACAAAAAAAACAACCTGTGTCGTGCAAATGGCCGTGTCGTACGCTTTCAGCACTCGGATACACGACTCCAAAACCTCGTTAATAGGCAGCTGATCGCGCGTGCTCACTTCACTTTTTGAACTTTTCCTCCCCCTCCTTCGCATGTTTGACGTGTGTTAGCCAAGTTAGCAAAGTTCCCTCCCAACCACATGCTAAATCCTAATAGCAGCAGGCCGATATCCTTAGTGGCAAACACGGAAAACACGCAGTCAGAGCGTTCAAGTTTCCTGAAAGTGCGGCGTTTTAAAACTTTATTTCACGTGTTGATGACGCGCGTGCGTGCAGGATTATTTCCATGAAAGTCGTGGGGTTTTTTTTGTTTTTTTGGGGGTTTTTTTTCCCCTTGGAGCAAATAAAGCACCGAGTAAAACTAAACTACACCTGGGGGGGGGGAGGAGGAAACATGTGCATGACTGTTTCACCACGGAAATGTCCATATGTGTTTAAACATAAATAAATAAAGGCTTCGAGTGTGTAATGATGTTTGTGTGAAATCAGGTGTTCGAGAGGCTTTTGCGGAACTAGGCCACACTGCCCACACTGGATAGCATGTAGCTTAGCATTTAGCTTAGCAGCTAAGTAACTTTTACAGCGTTGCAACAGGTTGTCCCCGTGTGTGTTTGGGTGTTTTAAAGAAACTTTGAGTCGGACAGTTTGAAAGTTGTTTCGCAGTCACGTCGAGCGGCGCGCCCGTGTCCCGGCAACGCTCGTGCACTTGTTTGCTTTGTTGTCGTTGATAATTCCGGACGCAAAGTCTTTTTAATCTGCACACTGCCCTTACGTGCAAGTGTGTAAGTTAGCCCGTTAGCTATCTAAGTTAACTAGCCAGCTAGCTAGCTTAGTGTCCGTGTGTGTGTGAATGTGTGTCTGTGTGTGTGTGTGTGTACAGGAGCGTGTCGGAGCTGCTGAGGTTGCGCCGCTTTAAAAAAGAAAAGTTCACTCCTGCGAAAACACTTCCGTGCCTTAACATCTGCGCTCGCGCACTTAAGTTAACGTTACCTGTCTCGCCCGGTGCAAAGCGTCGGCGAAGCCGTCTGTCTTCATCCCGGGCTGAGCCACCGCTGCTGCTGCTGCCGCCGCCGCTGCTGCTGCTACTGAGGCCTGTCCCTGCGCCAGCTCCGCCATCATCATCATCATCATCCTCCTCCCTCCTTCTCTAGCACCACGGCGGCAGCTCACGCGGCAACACGACTAGCGAACGAGCGCCGAGCGAGGCCGAACCAGGAACCGGAAACGCGTCGCGCTGCTAGGAAACAGCGCGAGACCACAGTTTTTGTTTTTTTTTCCCTCCCCCCCCTTCCTATACACTCAGCGCTAGCAAGCTAGTTACGTTCTAAATAAATTAATAAATAATGTGTGAAATAATATGTCAAAATGTGACATCATCCAAATATTGACATAAATGAATTTACTTACAGAAATGTTAACAATGTTAAATCCACATTTACTTACAGAAATGATAAATGTATTCTTAGGAGAAAAAAAAACATTTAAGACATTTTACCTAAAGAGTCAGACAAGAAAGAAACAAAACTGCCTCAAGAGTTTAAGGATAATATATTTGTTTTTATTTAATTTCTTTAATTCTTGTTGTCAGTTCACATGTATTTCGTTGTTTTTTACTCTATGCTATATGGCCAAAAGTTTGTGAACCCCAGACCATCACACATACCACATATGTGGTTCTTCCCCAAAAAGTTGGGAGGCACACAATTGTATGTCTTACAACATGTCTTTGTATGTTGTAGTGATACAGTTTCACTTCACTGGAACTAAGAGACCTGTTCCAGCATGACAACAAAGCGAGCTCCATGAAGACATGGTTTGCTGATGTTGGTGTAAAAGTACTCGAGTGTCCTGCATGGAATCCTGACCTCAATCCCGCTGAACACCTTTGGGATGAACTGGAACGCCGAGTGCACCCCAGACCTTCTCGCCAAACATCATGCCTGACCTCACCGCTCTTGTGGATGAATGAACACAAATCCCCCACAACCACGCTAAAAAATCTAGTGGAAAGCCTTCCCGGAAGAGTGAAGGTTATTATAACTGTAAAAGGGACTAAATCTGGAATGAGATGTTTGACAAGCACATATGGGTGTGATGGTCAGGTGTCAACAACCTTTTGTGCATACGGTGTATAAACTGTCAATACATGTTCTTTGAATTTAAGCTGTGCTTAGAGTGTTATAATAATGTTCTTGATGTCAGAATTGGATACATATTTAAATAATGTTAAAATGGCAGTAATGCTTAAAATAGTTAGTGCTCTCTGACATACTGTTTGGTACGCGGTTTGGTGTTTTGATAAGTCCCGTGTTTTCACTATGTCCTATTTTAATACGTAAGGGATCATGAAGTGTATCATATTCCACTTATACCACAGCAATTTGCCAGAGATTCATTTTGTAATTAATTAAAGAACAACATATTATACTTTGAAACGTTTATAGTTACATTAAATGTTGTTCAACGTCCATGACACTAGTTTGTTCCTGTTATCACTTGCATTATAGCAGCTATAAACTGTCATTGTGTTATATCAGCTATAAAATGGCATTACATTGTAGGAGCTATAAACTGTCATCACGTTATAGCAGCTACAAAGTGGCATTACATTATTGGCGCTATAAAATGTTCATTGAAGTTCATAAGAGAAAAATGCAGCTTGTCATGTTAATTATATACTACTGTCAAAACTGATGTCACTGAAAATTAATCAACACCTTCTGACCAAACAGATTTGAGAATTCAGCAGTGTTTCATTTTATTCTAATTTTATTGTGTCCATTATTGTGAAGGCTTTCCAGTGGATCCGTAGACATTCTGAATGGCCTATTTGTTCAAAATATGTTTGCCAAAATCTTTGTTTTGTCTCAGGCTCTGGCATAATATGTAATATTAATTCGAGAAACAATTGTAGAGGAATGTCATTAAGCTACATAAAAATGTACCAGAATGACACCTGTTAAACACAGGCTGGATTTTAAATATCAATTAATTCTGCATTAAATGGAAAATATGTGCATCAAAAAATGCCAGCTGTAACATGCCATTTTGTAACATTTACTCACGAAATGATAGGGGAAAAAAATCTATTAACAGATCCTAGAAGTTCTGTGAACATGATACTGTTGTAGACAGTCTGCATTTAGAGGATGAACTAATTCGGAGTTTCCCTCATCCTGCACATGTGGAAGCGTCTAACGTTGAACATCTGGAGGATTTCTGGGTATTTTTGGAAGAGGTGCAAGTAAAATGTGTTAAAATAGGCGCAAATCTGAAGCCTGTTTATGCAAATTATGGATGGCCTTTGCCTTCTGGATTTTGTTCACCCTACGACCGGGAATATGAGCTTTTGGTATGCAGTTACACTGAATATTGTGAGAAACATCAAGATCAAGCCCTGGAAAGAACACCTCAGCTTGTAGACACCACAGTACAGTAGGTAATTTTTTTTTTTTTTTTTTTTTTTTTAATGATGAAGGGACGGAGTGTTACAATTTTGTAGTGAAACAAAAAATACTGAAATTAAGTCCATAAGCATGCCACAGGGTGTAAGATATTAAACATTTAAAAGTAATACATATGGAGCAGTGAGCATTGTGTGATTATGTGAGTAATACAAGCAGTTATCTTTTTCCTTCCCTGTTAACCCCAGGCATTTGTCACCTCCAAAAACACAGGAAGGAAATGAATCAAGGGGTTGCCCTTACCTCTGCCTAACTCTCACATCCAGATGAACCCCCCCCCCCCCCCCAGCCCCCCACATTTGCCAAAAGTGAGATCTGAGCTCGGCTATTGCTAACATGTGGCTCTGTGCTGAATTCCAACTCAGGAGCAGGTCGGGCTGCAAAGTCAAATCCTTGCATCAAAGAGCCCGTCACAACCGTTATGAACTAGTTCATCTGGAATGATGATCTAAAGCAGGTGTGAGAAGGGCAGACGTGGTGGGAAGAGGGACTGCAGGATAGGGATAACTGCACATCAGTAATCGTAGACGTTCTCAGGGCAGTTAAACATCAGTACAGGGCTGATCAGGTGTCAGACAACAAAAGACTCTAATTCAAATTCATGAATAATCTGCATGTGTGTATTAACAGATGAGTGAGAGTCTGAGTTGAGTGCAAGAGTGTTTCAAGACGTCTGGGATGGCTGCCAAACCACAAAATCAGAACTTTCACTGCCTAGAGTGTGGGCCTGTCAACTCCAGACAAACATAATGAGAGACATAATGAAAATTTACGAATGGTGACCTACTGAAAGGCAAAGTTTTGTATCGGAGAAACTGAAACACTGCGTTCTCTAGATCTGTGGTTATAGGTGCCGTTTATAATGATTAAAAGTGCATCTAGGCAATCATATAATTTCAAAATTACATGCAGAGACAGTGATTTGCCATATTGCCATGCAGTAATCATGCTAGTTTCTTCATTTAGAGCAAGGTTGCCAGATATGTGTAATAAAAGCAGCCAATAGCTTCTTCAATATTAAACATGCACACAATTCTTTGGTCTATATAACCATAAAGAATATCCACGAGAATGAATATACCAATTAACTTACTGAAATATATTTATACAATCATATATAGAATGTTAAGAACAGGATAAAGAAGGGAATGTATGCGAGGAGACCACCTCACTTGGGTGCTAGTGTGAGTTTAAATCCAATGTAATTTTCTGGCCTTGAAATGATCTCTGCCCCCAAGCCACCACCTTGTGCTCCATTCAGTTTACCTCAGAAATGGGAAGTTGGAGCTGGGAATTACGTCATTTTCGACCGCATTCAAGTTACAAAGTGAAAAAAAAAAAAAAAACATGGACGCCTCAATGTTTGTCTTTTGTTAGCAGCTAGCTAGCTAGCTAGGTGATGTATATTTACCTCCTCGAAACAGTGATGTTTGTACGTTGACTGATCTAAAGCGAATACTTGTATTTATAGTATAACTCATGTAAAGGTAAGAAGTGCTGATTTGTTTACTGCTGATGCTGTGTGCAGCCATGTTGATTTGACATCACTTGCTGAACTCGGAGGAACTCGGAGTCAGATACGTGGCAAGCGTGGAGCCATAATGAAAACAAGCTAGCTATCTGAAGCTCTCATTAGAACCACTGCATGTAACATGAAGTCTGAGAAAAGTGAGCGCAAATCCCGTGTAAAGTTTGTTATTATTCATTTTAAATACCGACATATTCACATAAATGCAATACCATGACGTGTGCCATCATGTTACATCTGTATTGGTAATAACACTGAACCGATGTGTGAGATTTCTTTAGCCTTCTTCGGGTTTTCGCTTAAGAAAAAAACTTTCGCATGTGCTCCACCCTTTTCAGTCAGTATGAATGGCTTATAAAATCACACTAACACTGTATATCATTGGTAAGTCTCTGCATTAAGGATCATTAAGGTCCACAATGACCAACACATAATGAACATGTTTGTGGTTGTTATCTGGCAAAAAAAAAAAAAAAAAAAAAGTGCTGTTATTTAGCAAAAATGCTTTAGTATTAGACGAATAAAACTCTTCAAGATGTCATATAGGAAAATATTACTGCATCATTCAATTAGATCATTAAACAATTCTAGCAAGCTTATTAATACATGGCAAGGATCAGTTTTAACAACGTACATGGGTTTTTATTTTAACAATTTTTTTTTTTTTTAGAAATTTATCCATTAAATGCATGTACTACTAGTGTAGAGAAACCCATAAAGCCTATGGGTTTAAATAATCGTTGATTAAATTTAGGTATGCAAACAGAGACAGACAGATACGTATACAGACGCATACGTAGATAGATAAATTAATAAACAGATACTTTATTGATCCTGTACTTAGCATATTGTACAATTGAATGTAGCCATCAAATAGGATTAAGTGGTAAATAAGTAAAAGCTATTATAACTCCATCTAAGGATTCAATTACAAGCTAGTTACAGTATACTGCAAATGTATGCACTATAGACTATAAATGTATATTATATAATATGTAATATTATATGTGTGCGTATAAATGTGTATCCTGTAATAACTCAGAGGAAAATGTGAAAATGTGTTGAGGCTTTAGTGATGTTAACACGAAGTCTTTCTCACTGTGAAGCGATCAAAAACAATGAACCATGTTCTCAAAATATGTTCTCAGTCGTCCGTGTCTGTTCTTATCTTTCTTTCCTTTCCTTCTCGTCTGTTCTTCGTCCAACCCCCCAACCACTTTGCTTTGAATCCTCCCGGAGTCTGTACTTTCAACGACTCAATTACGCAGGGACCCCGTGGTGAAAATTACAGATGTTTTTCCATCATTTCTCTCTTTCCGCTGGGACGGCTTGACCACTCCCTGCTGTCCATTCTTTCCTCCCCTCCTCTCCATCCCTCTCTCCCCCTCTCTCTCTCTCTCTCTCTCTCTCTCTCTCCATCCCCTTCCTCTCATACACTTACTCCTCACCTGTCGTGTTCTTTTCCTTGCACTCCCCATATGTAGAAGTTATTGTGTTGCTATCAGTGACTGCGATGAAATAATGGGTAAATGGACTTGTTTGTGCAATCCTCTCACCATGAGCTGAGAGCGAGAAGAGAAAAAAAAAATACACGAGTGTGACAGAGAGAATTTCAGAAAGCATTGTCCTTTACAACTGTCTTTTTCTTGTCATTACTGCAAACATCAGTGAGCGAAGCTCGGCAGGCAGGCGATGAGAGGTTTCCATTCGAATGGAGCTCAAATAACACTCACTGCAAACATGTAAATATTACAGGAGAGACGAGGTGCTGCATCTGACAAAACTTTAAAACAGAAATGTTTTGAAATAAAATACCTTATCATCACAATACTGCTACCCGGATATACTGTATAAATGATATATATAAATGAAATATAAGCATTAATGATTATATGTTGGATTATTGTCATGCTATTATACAACAAGCAGCAGCTCAGCATTTAAGGTTCAAATATATACCGACCAGAAGGTTGTGTGTTCAAATCCCATGGCTTCCAGGGAGCTACTACTAGCAAAGCTTTTAAATAACACTTATAAAAGGTCTGACATTAGATAACAATTGACCAAGAGCTATGTGCAATTCCTTTAAAATATTGTCAATGTCAGTTGAGAAGGATTTTTGTATTATCTTCAATGAACTTCACTGAAAGTTACAACACCTGGTCCTTTGAAGATGTGACACTTTACATACAACTTAACTATGAAGTGTCGTCAGCATAAAAATGAAAAGAGGTATTAAAACGCTGGATTAAAACACCCAGGGGAAGCATGTAGAGCGAGAATAAAAGGGGACCTAGAATGGACCCTTGAGGCACCCCACTGATAAGGGCAGCAGAAATAGACCCCTTTATCCCCAGCAGACACAGAACATTTTCTATTAGATGAAATAAGATTTTTTTTTTAAAAAGACTCATTTCAATAGTATGTACAGTATGACACCTTTTTTACGTTTCATTTCTAAACACCACTGGCTTCTGGCTCATTTGTACATTGCTTTGAATAAGGTCAAATGTTGTTTTGGTCAAACATGAACTGGAACTGAAATGGAGTAAACTGGGATTATATGTCATCAATCTGGGGGCACGGTGGCTTACTGGTTAGAACGTTTGCCTCGCACCTCCTGGTCTGGGGGTTTGAATTCCGCCTCCGCCCTGTGTGCGCAGAGTTTTCATGTTCTCCCTTTGCTTCGGGGGTTTCCACCGGGTACTCCGGTTTCCTCCCCCAGTCCAAAGACATGCATTGTAGTCTGATGGGCATTTCCAAATTGTCCGTAGTGTGTGAATGTGTGTGCGATTGGTTGATGCAATGGGTTGGCACCCTGTCCAGGGTGTCCCCCGCTTTGTGCCCAGGTATAGGCTCCAGACTTCCCCGCAGCCACCTGTAGGATAAGTGGTACGGAAAATGGATGGATGGATGGATGGATGTCATCAGTCTACACAAAATAGCCCATAATACTGAAATAATATTAGGGGAGGAGGAATAAATATGCAAAACAATTTACAAATAAAATAACACAAAAGTTTGTCTTAAGTGATTGTATTAAATATTTACCCTTGTTACTGTGAAACCCTTAAATGAATTTTTTTTGGTAAAGAGACATGTTTACAGCATAAAATTCTTAGCTTACTAAAGGGGAATTACATACTGTATCATTAGGATATTTTGGTCAGTAGCTGAATTTATAACCCTGAGTTTACTGCTCTATTTTACCCCATAGTGAAATTACAGAGACTAGCTCTTTTTGTTTCTTAATTTTTCAATTCAATTATGATCCACAAGATAAGATTTAATATCAATTTGCAATTCATTTAATCACTGGATAAGAATCTTTTAGGCTGCAGGTCATATGTTAGACACCGCTGTTTAAGATATATCTGAAAAGAATTAGACGTGTGTCTTATGAAAGCTTGGCAGATTATTAATATACAGTCGTGTGAAACGGAAAGACGACTCAAATTCGGTTCTACATTCTTGCCCTCTCGTTCTCACATCATCAAGCTAATCTTCAACCCACTCGGATCAGGGCTCAGACCGAGCCGGCCTCTCAGCCTTCACCGTCTAATACAGAAAACAAATCGAAAGACATTATGAGGGCCACAGCAAACAAGGCAGCGGCCCCCAGGGTGTGGCTCCGATACGGAGGCTGCAGAGAGCAAAATAAATCTATTGACTCGGATCGATATGCTACATTACTGACACGCCTGGGGAGAGTGTGCTGTGTGTGTAGGAGCAGGTTTGTGTCCAAACATGACGAACCTGGTTATGGCAAGACAGCAGCTTTATTATACGCAGTTTGACACTCAGAGATCAAATTTCTGCTCGCTATTACTTGCTGGTTTGGAGCTTCCAGCTAAGCTAAGCTCTTCCTAACAATACTGTACTTAGCTAGCTAGCTCGTGATGTTCGGTTTGTTTCACAATTGCTAGTGCGATAACCTTAATAAAATAATATTTTGCTGCCCATAAGATCTGCCTCTAGTTATATAGCTGCTAGGAAATATAGTAGTTAGCAGCAACCTGAGCTTTACAAAAATAAAACCCATTGTAGTTTAATTACTGACATGCCTGGGGAGAGTGTCCCTTTTTTACGTGAAGTAAAAAGAACGAGAGCATCATGTTATATATATATATATATATATATATATATATATATATATATATATATATATATATATATATATATATATATATATATATTTTTTTTTTTTTTTTTTTTTTGCCTAAAATCCTATTACAATCGAGCGTTCATTTGCTCATTTGATGTGTGAGATTTCTTAGCTAGTAACCTCGAGTAAGTTAATCCACTTGCTCTGATAAAAAGCTATTGACTGAGTACACACTGAACACAGCAGGGTTGGAGTGTGAAAACCCATTGACAGATAAAGCTTAGGTTGGTGCAAAAGCACCGTAACCCGAGAAGAGCAGAGCCCCAACTAGGCTTTAAGCAGCAGGCAAAATATTTCTATTTTTCCATCAATATTTTATCACGCACTCGCTGGAAAACATACACACTGAGGATTTGACCGTAATGGCCCCCCATCTGTTTATAGATCTGGCGCGGAGATTAGAAAGAGGTGCATGTGATGCCCTTTGACAGCGACAGACGCCCAGAGATGGGCTTTATGTTGTACATACTGTCAAGGAAGTACTGTTGTTGTTTTTTTGAGCATTCGGTGACCTTCTACAAAGACTATGTAAATGGCTCACGAATGGTAAATGGTGTATGAAATGAGAAAAGCTTGATGTGGTAGATGCATGCTCTCTCCAAGCTGCTCATCAGTTCATCATTTTATAAAACATGGATTTTTGGTGTAATTGAAACCGAATAATTGTTTAATTGAATCATGACAAAGCGGGCTCAATCGACTTGCAGAACGGCCTCGTTTTTATAAAGCCGGGGATGTTAACCAAAGCCGCAAAAATGCATTAGTGAAATCTTTTAACAACGCTCGGCTGCGTCAATCTCTGGTGTGTGCACTATAAATCCAGCAGACAGGACAAAGAACCTGAGCTCACTGTCTATCTCAGACCCATTAGTACAAGTTCCAAACCTCTAGGGTTACTTAACACGCCTAAGATTTAGGCAGCATAGTCCTGCATTATAATCATAATCACAACATAGATTTACTCAACAGATCCCCTTGAAGATTAGTAGGCATCGACTAAAAGTACTTAGCAGTGATCAAATATTTATAACCTCAAAACAGGTTATGGTTTTAAACTTTAGAGTGGATAAAAAAACTCTCAAACTTCAGAATGAAAGTATTTTTTCCATCATGCCTGGACTGAATGAGAAAGCCTGTAGAGCTCTCATGCTGGAGTAAGGTTTTGGGTTACCCTAATCGGTGGTAACTGACCTGCTGACCTGCTCCATCCATTGTTCATGTATCTTTGTGATGATGTTTGATGTTTATAATAATGCTCAATGAAGCAGGGAGGCGGCTGGACACAGTGGAGTCACTTTCACAATTGGATAAAATGGTTGATATAATGCTAATAGATTTATTTACACCACAGCACTTTTGAATACTCGATTCTGATTGGTTAGAAGGTGTTGATTAGTTTTCTGTAACAGCAGCTCAGACTATAGTTCCAGCAGCAAAGGAACTGATTGTTGTAATACTGTGATTTGTACCTCGGATGTGCCACATAAACAAATTGTTGATATGGTGAAATGTTCGGTAAGGAGACATTTATTTAACATTTTTGTGTCAAAAAATACAGTGGGTATATATATATATATATATATATATATATATATATATATATATATATATATATATATATATATATATATATATATATATATATATATATATATATATATATATACCCACTGTATTTTTTATATATATATAAAAATATATATATATATTTTATGTATATATATATATATACATACATACATACACACATACATACATATATATATATATATATATATATATATATATATATATATATATATATATATATATACATACATACATACATACATACATACATACATACATACATATATATATATATATATATATATATATATATATATATATATATATATATATATATAAAAAATACAGTGGGTATAGAAAAAAATTAAAAAACAGAAACACTGAGTTGGAAAAAGGATTACCCCCCCCCCCTCCTAAAAATGACTTGTAAACTCAATCAAGTGTAGCTAATCACCTTCTCAATGGCACGTAACGCCATTTGACTTTCAACTGTGATCAGCTGATTAGCCATTTTGAGCCATTAGCCATTAGCCATTCAGTCATTTTGATTAGCTCAGCATGAAAAGAGCTTTCCTGGAGCATTTTGTAGTGCAACTGAAGCAAACATTCAACTATGGGTGGCAAGGCACTGTCAAAAGATCTCCGGGATCCTTTTTCCAACTCAGTGATTCTGTTTTTTTGGGTTTTTTTTTTAATTTTCTGATATGGTGGTGTTATATCTTTCACTTGGATGTTATAAGTTGCACTGAGTAAATACAGCAGGATTTAACAAAAACTGTCAGTCTACGTTTCAGGCTGAAAAGCAAAAATGTGATTATTTTAAAGGGGGGTGATTCTTTTCTATACCCATATGTGTGTGTGTGTGTGTGTGTGTGTGTGTGTGTGTGTGTGTGTGTGTGTATATATATATATATATATATATATATATATATATATATATATATATATATATATATATATATATATATATATATATATATATATATATATATATATATATATATATTAAAATGAATTTTATGCACTTTAGCATTGGCATTACTTAACTAAAACGAACTACTACTTAGCTAATGATATTGGTGCTTGATAACTGATAGTTGATAGCTTGCTAATGTTTTGTAAGATCCTGTTTAGACTTATAAGAGCATGTATGTACAAGATCTGTCTCTAGTCATTTAGCTTCTATTCTATGATTATGAAATGGTAGCCTGAGCAACTCAAAAATAAAACTCAGTGTAGTTTTATTGCATCTGTCTAAAAGTGTGACTCAGAAAGAGTACACGGTTGAAGGATTTGTTCAGTATGGCGTGGGTTTATCTATCTAGTAGCATGTCTGGCAGATATAAGTAGCATTGACAAGACTCTGGTTTCACAAGCGACATGTGCAGAACAATAGTAGTCTTTGTCCGCTAAAGGATCATGGCAGGCAAACAGAGAGAGATAAAAGAAAACCCCATTAGTGCTCATTCTGTGTGACAACTTGGACTATTCATGTCCTTTGGCTGTGTCCCAGCCCCCTGAGGACACCGCTTAATGAGAGATAATTGGCCAAAGGTCAAGGATGATTAATTCCATTGGGCGAGTCTCACCTGTTTTCATACCTGGCCTGACAGGTAGCGCCGTCTCGAGCTACCATTTGAGCCACGTGAGAAAGGGCTCGGCACAGAGCATTTTTTTTCCTCCTTGCCCTCATATTGTTAGATAGTCTATGACTTCCTCCTTGTGACAACCAATCACCCTGATGTCGTCCCAAAGCGTCCGTGTCTGACTTCCTGTCTATTGTGGAGATCAAACAAGAGCCAGGGATTGCTTTCAGAAACCGCCTCACGATAGCAATGCTGGCACAGGACCTGTTTTTATGACTGTAGCCGGCACGTATATGGGCGGAGCTTCATCCTAAATATGAGATTATTATGAAATTATTAATATCAGCTCAAACTGTTCATCAGTGTAAAAAACCCCACCAATTTTCTGTGAATGAATTAATTCCCTCTGTTCAGTTTAGAAGTTTTGCAACATTTTAAGTTTCTCTCGAGTATATTTTCAGCTGAATACTTTCACTTTTAATTGAGCAATACTTTGACACACTATCTACTATAATTTCACATACAGTACCATTTAACCTAAGTATAATTAATTAAGGTATAATTTCTCAGTACTATGTCCACCCCTTTTACATCTGTGCCATTCTTTTTAACATTTCTAATACTTTGAAGGGGAAAAAAATCTGAAATTTTTGAAATACGTATTTGAAATCCAAAATACAAACTTGACATTTTTATTTATATGCTCCTCTAAAATCTGTATGTTATTTATTTGCCCTTTGGGGCAAGCGTGAATCTGTCTAATCTCCCGGTACGAAGACAAAATCAAAGGGATCGCAGACTGATTGTAAATGGAGTTTAAAGGCTTTGTTGATTGTAGTCACTTCTAGAAGAACTAAATAATACAGGAACAAAGTTCATACTGAAATACTTCAGGTTGGTGAGAGAAGTCTGTGCGTGAAATGCATATTTCAGAGTGCATACAGAATGTCCCGGTATAGTGTTTGTTTGATTGCCTTGGAAGGGACCTTATTACAGTCAGCAGGGGGGCTCCTGGTCTTGGTTCTAAGTGCGGCGTGAAAAGCACCCAGAGACCACCACAGCTACGGCTAATGGAACGGAGTGAAGAGGTCGGAGGAGAAGAGAGCACGTAAGTGTATGTTGAGGACAGTTTGGTGGACAGTAAATGGCTTTCCCAAGTTTGAGATGTCATTTCTTCTGGGTTCATGTCCATTTTTCTGTCATTGTGTCACCATTTCATGACGAGTGGGTTGATGGCTAGACGTATTTCCTTCTGCTTTAATATTCAGAACACCTTGGTTGAAACAAACTTTGTGCAAAGCTTAGCTGTGGAAGCACAGAATAATGATACCTTTATATATTCAATTCCAGAAGTATTGGCAAAAACGCGGAAAAATTAATACATATCAGTGATGATATTTTGAGCTTGAGAACGTGGGGATACTGAATCATCTTAAAAGGTTTTCTTAAGTAGTGTAATTTATTCTGCCACACTATTGGCACTCCCACAGTTTGTAAATGAAGAGGAAAGCATAGCATCACGGAGTTTCTTTCTGATACGTCTGAAAAGGTTGAAGAGCCTTACAGTGGGTCATGGAACCTGCTTTAAGTAGTTCCTTTCGATTTCAACCTCATTTTTATATTCTTAGGCTTGTGTATGTGGCGGCCATCTTGAATTCAAAACACAGGTTTCCAACCGGTTTCAACTCTGGACAGTTTTTTTTTTTTTTTTTATTCCTGCAAGCATTTCTGTGCCAATCTGGATGGGCATTTAGGTTCATTATCTTTTTGAAAGATCTGTCTAATGGCAAAATCGTTGTGGCAGAGGCAACCAGATGTGGAGTTGAAATTACCTGGTACCAGCCATAAAACAGCTCCAAAGCATCAATGTTTCACCATCATATTTTGGCAAACATGTTGATAGCCTACACGGCCAAAAGGTTCAGCTTTGGACTTAACAAACATGACACAATTCAAACTGGAGTTCAGATGACACTGCATTTTGTGAGTTGCTTTCCGGAAGGGCTTCTTTTATACAACAGTTACAAACAGCATATTATTATGAAGGTGGTGTTTAGTAATTGATTTTGACAATGTTGAACGTGACAATCCCAAAAGTCAATTAAACTATATTGTAGACAATATAATGTCTCTGAAAATGTGAACCTAATTTTGAGCCTTACATCTTATTCCATTGTTTTACTTTGACCCTTTTTTTTTTTTTTTTTAATCAACAATAAAGGATTGACGATGATGCTGCCTCAATACAGAGACTTTGTACTTGTGTCTATCTACCATATGTTAGAGAACAATAAAATGGTGGAGATGGTTTCAGTGTTTTTAATAAACCGTCAGACAGCCACAGTAAAAAAAAAAAAAGAAAAAAAAAAGACACTATTAAGTAATCTAAGACTTAAAAGAAGAAAAACAGTATGCTAAGAAGTATAAGCTGAGTTAAGGTGAAGCTCGGAGTGTCACTGCTTCAACTGGCTTTCTCTCTGTAACCTGTGATGCTCTCGGAGCCTAAAAGGAATTAGAAAGAAAGTGAAAATTCATTTTGGCAGGCAATGACTGGTTAAAATACACCATTACAGATAAGATCCATATTTAATGAGGTTAAAGTGTCTGCATCTACCTGACTGCATTGATCTTGATGAAGCCGGAGGCGTCTGAAGGATCGTAGTCTCCCTGAACGTCCATGCTGGGGGAGGGAGAGGCGAGAAATCAGGTATTTGACTGCTTCATCAGGTACTCTCAATCAGGTTCTCAGTGACTTACATTGTTGAAGTTCAGAGACCATTATAATTCTGCCTGTGCTGATGACCAATGGTCATGTGATGGGTAACGCAGCAAAGTTTTGTTCATCTAGTACTAGCACTTGCTCTAACCCTTGTAAGTAGACCTTTTCCACCAATAAGGTGGTGGTGCTAAATCTAAAAACCAAAACAAGCTGATCTTGTCTGTAGCTCTAAAATGGTAAGGAACCAAGCCCAACCCCCCTAGCTAACATAACTTCAGCTTTGTCTCATATTGTGTACTTTGCATGCTTTCAGTGCAAACAGTATGTTCACCCTGGGAAATTCAGAAAGATAGATAGCAGAGTACTATTAATACCTAGATGATGTACTAAATGGCCGAAAATGCCTACACTATAGTTCGAAGAGGTGGAACAATTTTGCTGACACACCAAGCATGCTAAACTGTAGAAACTGTCTGGGAGTTATGAAGCTGACCCCAGAACCTCTCAACCCAAATGAAAACACCTATGGGAGATTTTGGAGCGAGGTATTAGACAGTTCTCTCCACCACCATCATCTAAACACCAACTGAGGGAATATGTTTTGGAAGAACGGTCAAGTACAGTTCCAGAGACGTGTAGAATCTACACCAAGGTGAATTGAAGCTGTTCTGGCAGCTTGTGGTGACCCAACACCTTACTAACACGGTATTACTAACAGTATTCTACTCAACTCTGCCTGAAACAGAAAATCCTCTGATATAAGGTTCTGCATAAAAGCTTTAAGGGTTCCCCCAGAAACACAACCAAAGAACCCTTAAGCTCATGGATGCAGGATTGAAGTCTTCTACACTCTTAGAAAAAAAAAGGTTCCTCAAGGGTTGTTTGGATGGATTATGATTTTTAGCTTTCCACTTGACCCTGGATTGACCCTTAAAAGGTCTACATTTTCCAAGAGTGTAGATCAGGGATGCAGGATTGGATGTGGAGATTTTACAAAACATGAGCCTTGAGTCCTTCAAGGCTTCCTTGAATAGTTAGTGGTTCTTACCTTCCTAAAGATAATCGCTCTGTCACAGAGTTCTATTTAGAACCTTTAAGGGTCCACCAAAGGGACAACCAAAGAAAACGGATGTCAAGATTTTACAAATTTTACAAAACATTTTACCATACCGTCTTCTACACTTGTTACAAAAGTGTTCCCCAAAGGTTCCTCAAGGATTTTTTTTTTTAAATATATTTACTGGACTTAGCTTCCTAAAGGCTAAGTGACAGCCTCTGAAAGAAAAACCCTCTGACATAGGGTTCTACTTAGAACCTTTAAGGGTTCCCCCAGAGACAAAACAACAAACCTTTAGAGTGCTTACTGGAAATTTACCACACAGTGCACTCTTACACCTGAAAAGTTTAAAGTTTGTCCCACTGGTGGAACCCTTAAAGGTACTATGTAGAACCCTGAATTCAAATTAGAAAGCTATAAACATAAACCATCCAAATATCTTTACCTTTGAGGAACCCAAAAAACGTTTGAGTCCACTAACAGCTTTCCTCACCTTTACCTTTTTTTGTCATATTTCCACATAAATCTTTCCTTCATTCTTTATTAACAGTCCTACAAAAAAAGGTTCCTCAGGGGTTCTTCGGATGGTTAAGGACCTTTAACTTTCCAAAGGTGTTCTTTTAAATTGTCACCTGTTTGTATTAAAGCAGACTATATACTAAACAACAATCTACTGCTGCGAAGTCAGAAAAACATCATGTGCACTCATCTAGAGTTGTTATTTTTATGTTGTTAGGAAACTCCTACATCTGATTACATAATGGGTCTCCTCGCAAACCGGTGGGAATGCGGGGCATTTCCTTAAAAGGTTCGGTGGTTCTGAGGAAAAGGAGCATCAGTCATGTAGCACTTGTCTCACTGTTGTCTCCTTTAACAGCTCTGTGCTTGGATTGGACTTTTGGATTGCACTTTAACTTGCTTTAGATAAACGCGTCTGCCAAATGAATACAAGAAACGTTCAGAGTGTACTCTTTTTCCTGTTTTCTTTCCCCACCAACAATACCGTCCTATTGATCTGATTTTCTTTTTCCTCTCTGTATTGTATAATTACTGCAGTTTCTACCTGCTGCTCTGAGCTGCACACAGAAATCTAGTAAGAAGCCTAACACAACAATTAGACCTTTAGGAAAGAAGAAATGGAGGATGTAGAAAAATAAGACAGACACCAGCACACAAGTCTGGGGAAAGATCTGAACTGAATGTAGCAAGGGATGTAAAAACAGACCCCCTTCCTCTACCTTGTGTGTGTATGTGTTTATCCTAGTGTGTAACTCTTTGTATGTACAGCTGTCAGTGTAATCACTGGTGAGCCACATTGTGACATTTCTGCTGGATCAATACAGCGTGTGAGGGACACCACTGTGCTAATGACACTATTTACCGATCCCTGTTGAGTCACCGCAGGGAAACAGAGAGGCCAGGACTATCTTACATTCGTTCTTCTTCTCTTGCGCACTCACTTCTTCTTGAAAGTCTTGATGAAACACAAAGCGACATCCACTGACGTGACCTTTCAACCGAACGCTTCCATGCTTAACCAGCATAAAACGGGCCACTTCCCCCAGCATGGCCGCGAGGGCCATTAGCGCACAGCTGAGGCAAGAGGAGAGGCCTGGGCATATGGGCGCTCTGCTTTGGTCAGCGCTGAGCCTGCCCCGAGGGCGTCCAGGGGTCACGGCACTAAATACATTCACTGTTCTCCCAGGACAAGGCAGAAGGAAAAAGAGACGACACGATGGATGGAAAAAAATTGCAGGAAAGAATCTGACATTTGTTTCACCTTCTAAAGCTACTGGTACTTTGTAGATTTTTGTTCCTCTACAGATGGCATCAGCTCAATGGATGACATGCTGAGTGACCTGTTCAGAGTGACACGCATTTCGCTTTATCATGGACAAGGTGCCTACACTGGTTCTGGTCACTAATCTGAAATGGTTTGATGTTTTGTTCACGAGAAAAAAAGGCAGCAGAACTGAAAAAAAACAAACACTTCATTAAGAACCATGGAGACAAGAATCAAGAACTCCTGGGTCCTAATGCTGGGAACATTCAAAATACCATAAAGCGCTGTTCCATCCAGATGTTAATTGTTCTCAACTTTTGCTGTCATTCTGTAGCAGTAGAATGAACAGATCTGTTTAACACCATTCAGTACTAAACTGCCACATCTGAATACTTAATACTAGCCTTGTGAGGACCTTCCATGCTACACCTAGATCTATCTCTAATAACCTCAGTAACCAAAAAGGAAATTTATAAATAAGCAGTTTTCCTCATGTGGACGAGTGAAGTGTTCAGAAGTCTGTAGCAAGATATAAAAACATGCTCACACAGACAGACAGAGTCAAGGTGGTTACCTGACAAGCTCTTCGTTGTACAGAGACTTGGGTGATTCCCGGCCCAGGATGTAGACCTGGCCTTTGAACACGGACAGCTGCACTTTGCCCTCTACGTTCTCCTGAGACTTGGCAATGCAGTGGCGCACAAACTCACACTCCGGGCTGTACCAAAATCCTGGCAAAGGTGAGATAGGAGGCATTAATCAATACAGGAAAAACATATATAGGATTCCTTATCAGTCAAGAAAATCTCATCCTTCTATCCAGTGTATATCAGATATAGAGATTTGAAGGACACTCTTGGAGTGCTGACCGGTTAGTATTTAAGAGGTGTGTTTCCACTGCAGGAACTTTTTCAGGAATAAATATTTGGAGTGTTTCTATGAGAAGGGTCCATTAGACCCATCAAATGAGAGTGGTTTCCCATTTATGGTTAGTATTTGAATTTATAAACCTTTCATGTAGCCTTCAATCTTAGTTAAAAGTCAGTTTTATGTACAAATCTTCCAGGACTTATTGATTACTAAATACTGTGAAATGTAAATTCATAGTATGTGATTTAAGGCACAGCTAATGACAACAATCAGTCTGTCCATGCTTTTAATATAGCTCTATGCTGCTCCAAAGCACCAAGCATGTCCTAAAATAGTTGAGAAGATGTGGGCACTACAATTAATTAAGAATTATGAAATTCTAAGTATGAATAATCTTTTTCAGTTATGTACCTTGGTAATATTTCTGCTAATCTCCAGCAGAGGGATGCATACTCACAAAAGATCCTTTTATCTCATGCCAAAAAACAAATGACTAGAAAATAGATGTCAGCAAGTATACGATCACGTATACCCTGGCCTAAATTCCTCAAAACCTCAGTGGAATAAATCCAGCCTAATAATTAGTTTTATTCATAATAAAAGTGTATTAGAAAGTCTAAATGTTATGATCCATTGTGTAAAGACTCATAAGACGAGCTACACACGCTTCAGCATTTTTTTCTTCGACACTCCCCACCATTTTTCCCCCTGCTATTAGCGTGTCCACTGAGGCCGTGAGTGTGTGCAGGTGTGAACGGAGCCCCGCGTTTAGTCCATCCGTCCGTCCGTCCCTCTCTTCTCTGCGGGACAGCTCCCTCTCCGGCTCCGGCCGCCTCCGTTTCCCCCGAGCGCAGGACTCTAATGAGTTTAATCTGTTCACACCTTTGTAAGGTGCTCCGTTCCCCTGCGCCTGCTCTCACTCCCATGTGGCTTTAATTGCAGGGAGACTGATCTGTAATCAGCCACTAATGAGTTCAAATCCTATTATGGGAAGGGAAGACAGGCCAGAGAGCAGCCTGCTGACTGTGACTGAGGGATTAGGACACCTGAGCCGGAGAAAGGAGGCTCGGAGTGAGAGAGAAAGGAGGAGAGGAGGTGTGTGTGATCAGCTAGGTTCTCACTCTTGGGTTTTATTATTATGTAACATCTGTTATGTGGCCTGTATCTCTAAGTGTATTAATATTAAACTTGAATTTTGAACAAAAGGAGATCAGGGAGCTTTACACAAAACAATCGACTACGACTGGCATTTGTGCTATTATAAAATAAATAAAGAGAATAAACATATATATACATATGTACGTATAATAGATCTTTTTCGCTTTGTTCGGGAATATTCAGGAACCAGACCTTTTAATGCTTCATGTGTCGATAAATGTTATTTCAGTATCAATACGATATTTAATAAGCAGCTTTTTGTTTTTATGAATAAGACCTTCATGTGTTAAAAAAAAAAAAAAAAAAAAAGCGTTAAGGTCTTTGCTTCATACCGTTATACAAAAGCTCGGAGAACTTGATGCCCAGCCCTTGCTTGATGCGCCTGACCTCTCTGTCCATGGTGAACGTCTCGATGTCCAGGTGAGCATGATAGAGAATGGTGCCTCCGGGGGTCTCGTAGATACCTGACAGGAACCAAGAATGAGAAATGGACACTTAGGAGCATTATATCTGAAGAAAAGAGCAGACATTATAAATAAATAGAGCTGTCAAATTGTCTAGAAGATGCTAAAAGAGTCTGAGTCTGGTCTAAGGTCCAGGTATCATCATTAAGATAATGAAGTCTGCTGACCAGCATGCTGTCCATCACCTGTTATAGACAGAGTAACGAGCGGAAATGATAAGGTAACAACCCTCAGCTGCCAAGATCTACTGCCCTGACTCTTCCACCCTGCAATTTACAACATCCGTGTGCGCGTGCGTGTGCGTGTGCGGGACACGGATATTTAACTTATGCACAAATGAATCTGTCACTCAGCTGTCTAAAGAGAAGCAGGACAGGAAGATGGGAGGCTAAAGTTTTATCCATTTGAACAGGTTTATATCTCGGCACGTATTAAATCAAGGAGACAACGTTTCATATTTACTGTCTGTCTTGGATGAAACCGAGATCCTAAGCTGTTTCTTGAGATCCAAACTAATTTCGCTTTACTGTTTGTATTTACTACTACATAATAGCTATAGAACCTAGTAATTTGTTTCAAACACGAAGTAGTTTCAAGAAGAAGAAGAAGAAGAAGACGTTTTATTTATATAGCGCCTTTCCAAAGCTCAAGGTCGCTTTACACGGTATATATCAAATACATAAAAGTACATACAACACAAGGAAGAAAAGAAAGAGGGAGAGGAGAAAAATAAATAAACAAATAGTAAATAAATAAATAAATAAATAAATCACATCACTGAAAGTACATTTCAAACAGATACGTTTTTAGCTGAGTCTTGAAACTAGGCAGAGAGGTGATGTTACGGAGAGTAAGAGGAAATCAGAGGACGTGTTTCAGAAATGAGGTGGATTCTCATAAGGATATGTGTATGATGTGAGCAGTTAGGGTCATGTTCAACAAATAGCTTTACAAGCTGTAACATAATGTTAATGCTAAGTATGATCATAATGTCATTTTATTTGCCCCGAGTCTTTTTTTAAATTTTTTTTATAACTATTTACCAACACATCTGAGGTAAACGTTGATATTCCCTACAGTTTTGACTCATTTCTGGTGTCATTCATCCATTACATTGTTTGTATACAAGATACGCTAGCTAGATACATACTGTACTTGGTGCTGTATTTCTCAGTTGCTTAGCAACGGTATTCTATTCACGACGAAGGTATTCACCTTTTCATGTTAAAAGCAATAGAGCGTATACATATATCCATACACATACAGTTGTGCTCATAAATTTACATACCCCTTGCAGAATCTGCAAAATGTTAATAATTTTAAAAATAAAATAAGAGGGATCATTAAAATTGCGTTTTGTTTTTTTATTTAGTACTTCCCTGAATGAGCTATTTCACATAACAGATGTTTACATATAGTCCACAAGACACAATAATAACTGAATTTACACAAATGAACCAGTTCAAATGTTTACATAAATTATAATTTTTTTTAAAAAGATCGTATTTTTTTCATTCATTACTGCCCTTCAGAAGCTAAATAAGATATTTACATGTTTCCCAGAAGACAAAATAATAACAATTTACACCGATCACCCTGTTCAAAAGTGTACTTCCCCCCCCCCCCCCCCCGGCTCTTAATGTACCGTGTTGCCTTCTTGAACACCAGTGAATGTTTGCACCTTTTGTAATAGTCGTGTACGAGTCCCTCAGTTGTCCTCAGTGTGAAAAGATGGACCTTAACATCACATAGTCTGCTGTTGGAAATGGCTCAAATATGCAGAAGATGCTGGAAAAGCAAAGAATGTGCAGGACCTGGAGTATTTTTCTGAAGAACAGTGGGCAGTTTAACTGCTCAGGACAAACAAGGGACTCGTGAACAACTATCACAAAACATAAAAACAGTCGTTGATCATCCAGGTAACGACACACAGTATTAAGAATCAAGCGCGTGTAAACTTTTGAACTGGTTCATTTGTGTAAATTCTGTTATTATTGTGTCTTGTGGACTATATGTAAACACCTGTTATGTGAAATAGCTCATTCAGGGCAGGACTAAATAAAAAACTAAACGCAATTTTAATGATCCCTCATTAATTTTTTTTTAATTATTAACATTTTGCAGATTCTGCAAGGGGTATGTATACTTATGAGCACAACTGTATGCTTTTTTCAATTAGGGTCACGTGACCCTAGGGTCATGTGACCCAGAACATCGAAGTAAATGTTAATATTTCCTCCACTTTTCTCTCAATTCTAGTGTGGTTGTTCTCTTACATTGTTTGTATGCGAGAGATGTTACTCAGCGCTGTATTTCACATCCTCAGTTCATTAGCAACTGTATTCTCTTCATTTTAAACACTTGAGCGATGAGCATGTTCATCGTTTCATGTAAAAAGCAAAAAATTCACAGGTTTCAATATAGAGAAGTACATGCATACATACGTTTCATTCACATAGGGTCTTATTTGCAGTTGAGGCTAACTCTGATTATAGTGTTAATTTAGTTCCCCTGAAGCTTTTTATAACAGGTTACTAACATATCTGAGGTAAATGTTGACATTTGCTACAGTTTTGTCTCATTGTATTCAAGATATGCTAGCTAGATATTTACTCAGCGCTGTATTTCTCATTCTATTCTGTTCTATACACTTGAATGATGACTGTATAGTGTTCATGAGTAAATAAGGCAGAACATACATACACATATGCTTTGTTCTATTAGGCTAGTGTTTGCAGTTGATGCTAACTGTGATTACGGTGTTGTGATTTAGCTGTTGGGAATCTTTTTCTAGCATTTCACCAACCTATCTGAGGTAAAAGTTGATCTTCCCTACAGTTTTGTCCCATTTCTGGTGTCATTCTTTTTTTTTCTTTTACATTATACATTGTTTGTATACAAGACATGCTAGCTAGATATATGCTCGCGCTGTATTTCTCAGTCGATTAGCAACAACATTCTGACAATTTTTAAACTCTTGAATGAAGAGCCTGTGTGAAGTGTGTTCACCTTTTCATGTTAAAAGCACAAATTCATGCTCTCTAATAAAGCAGAGTATGAATACACACATGCCTCTTTCAATTAGGATCGTATTCAAGAAAATACACGGAGGTTTGTTGATGCTAAGTGTGATTATGAGGTAATTATATCTGCTCTGAGCATTTTTATAGCAAATTACCAACACATATGAGGTAAAAGTTGATATTCCCTACAGTTTTGTCTCATTTCCTAGTGTCATTCTTCTTTTCCATTGTATGTATTCAAGATATGCTAGCTAGATACATACTTGCCGCTGTATTTCTCAGTTCATTAGCAGCAGTTTTCTCTCGCCTATAAGTAATCTCTAACTAAAAAGGTGGAACAAGCACCAAGGGTCTATAGTTAAATCGGAATTTATCCACAGGTTTCTAGCGAGCATTCCTCTATATCACAAAGCTCTTAATTGGAAAGCAGGCCTCGGGCCGGCAGAGGGAAAGATGAATGACCATAGATCCTTCTGCCCAAAACAGGACTTTAAAAAAATGACTGATCTTTTAAGCACTGAAAGCTGGCAATCTGATACATTAAGGCTCTGTGGATTTAAGTGAGGCCACAGCCAAAGAGCTAAAGTGCTCCAGTTCCATAAGGGGGCATCTGATAACTCTCCCTGAATT
The DNA here is from genome assembly GCA_023630585.1 of Cranoglanis bouderius. Lineage (NCBI taxonomy): Eukaryota > Metazoa > Chordata > Actinopteri > Siluriformes > Cranoglanididae > Cranoglanis > Cranoglanis bouderius. Next base: position 14,708,565 of record CM042565.1, on the reverse strand, counting down.
AAGCTCCCTAAAGGAACGGACTGGCTAGCACAGATTATCTAGACAAAAGCCTGCTGATTTGCAAGCATTAATCTTTTAAAATGTGTGTGTGTGTGTGTGTGTGTGTGTGTGTGTGTGTGTGTGTGTGTAAAAAGGTAGCCTAAGTGAGACAGAGGAGTGTGTGTGTGTGTGTGTGTGTGTGTGTGTGTGTGTGTGTGAATAAGTCAGAGAAGGAGAAAAAGATAGCCTAAGTGAGACAGAGGAGTGTGTGTGTGTGTGTGTGTGTGTGTGTGTGTGTGGTTAAACTACACCTCGCTTGGCTCGTGGCCCTTTGGGCGTCCCACCCTGCTAACACAGGTACGGCGAAGCAGCTTAGCATTCTTACTGCTATCCGAGCAGATTCGGCTCTCTCCCAGACAGCAGTGTGGAATTAACCCCACCGTTTTTAACACTTCAAAGCCTCCGTCACACAAAAATACACACACAGATTACACTCAAATGCACATAACCCGAGGCATGATCAGATCCAGCTAATCGCCAATGATGGGATAAGCAAACTTTTTTTTTTTTTTTTGTATAAACACAGACACTGGAATTAAATTATTCAATGATATTATTCACACAACAATGACCAATTTCTATATGATTGAAGAATATATTATCATATGTTACAATATTATTATTATTTATTGAATTTTAAACCATATATATATATATATATATATATATATATATATATATATATATATATACACACACACACACACACACACACACACACACACACACATATATATATATAAATAAAATTATTATTTTTAAAATAAATAATTAATAAAAAACCTTTGTCTGAAACCCGTTTTTTTTTTCTACTACAGCCTGAAGACCCAACTAAAATCATGACATTGTAAAAAGACCACTTATAATCATTATAATTTCATGTTATTTGATTATTTATTTATTTTTAGCTCTTTTTTTAAAGGTCAAACTTTTCAATAAGTGTATTTTAAAGTCCTTGTATATTGTACAATAATTCAATCAGAGTTTTGAATTTTCAAAAGCATAAACCACCCAGTAAAATTTAGCTAATTATTCATGATGATTATTATTCATAACAATAAAAAATTTAGCACTTGATTTCATTTTCAGAGTGCCCTGAATGCACTCCTCATGCATTATTACAAATAATAATATGCAAATAATAAACTTTTTTTTTTTTGAGGTAATCATGGCTGTGAATATAAGATGTGTGTGATATGACACTGCAGCTGTACACATGATTTTCCACAAAGGGCAATAAAAATAAGCAACATTGCCTGAAGAAACATGTTGTTCATGCCATGCTTTCTTATTTAAAAAAAAAAAAAAAAACTAAACGGAAAAAAAACAAACAGTTTATGTGTTTACAGCTCTTACAGATATGACATCAGCAGGTGGATATAAATCTGCTACATTCCTGACAGGTTTTGCCTTTTGGAAGGTTTTAGACTTCATCCTGACTGACAGTGTGGCAGCTGACTGCGAGCCTGAGCCAGTGGGAACAACAAACACAAACAGCGCGCTAATGGCCAGAGGAAGGTTGCCAGGTCCACCGCACATCTGTTCAGCATTATTCCGTTGACAACCGTCAACCAACAGTCATTTCCAATCCGTTACTCGAAAATGACCCAGCATCAGCTGAAGAATCACGACACGTGCACACGCGCAGCTCTCAGGGCACACGCACAATCTCTCACTTCACTACGTTCGTCCAGATTTTGTTATAAACACAGGCTGTCAGTTCCTCTTTCTGCGGTTTCTACACCAAACACCTTCATCTTTCTTTTAGACCAAAGCTACAAGCCAATCTAAAATAAAATCTAGAGTTTTAAATTTCTACCTGCCAGTCTGTGGTAAAATAGAAAGGAAGTGGATTCACTGGTCAGTGTTGCACTCTTTGCACCGTTTAAGTCCATTTTTCCGGATGTAAAGAAGCGTAGACCTTTGAGGTCACATGGATGTTAGTGTAAATACCTCTGGACTTCATTCCGATGAAGCGGTTTTCCACGATATCGATTCGGCCGACTCCATGCTTTCCTCTGCGAGGAAAGAAAAAAGAAAACACACACACACATAAAACAGTGTCCCATATAGCATTTCAAAGATTATACCAATGTGCCGGTAACTTACCCTACTTCATTGAGGTAGTTGAAGATCTCCAGCGGCGTATCTTTGGACGTTCCTTCTTTCAGGTGGCTCACCTTGACCGGTACACCTGTCACACACATTTTTTCCATTTATGAGTCAGCATTTTTTCAAAATATGAAGCAAAACCATAGACATACATACCAGAGACATGAAAAAATTAGGGCCCCTATACATTTGCACTGATTTTCTAAAATTATTAAAGGGTTTGTTTTGTTTTGTTTTGTTTAAGGCACCTGACAAAAAGGCATTTTTGATTTTCTACAAAGAACAAATATGAATTATTTGATGCTTGATACTGTCTGATTTTTCACCTGTAAGGAAACAAATACATAAAAAATAAGCGCAAATAAATAATAAATACAAAATCGCGTATATGTGGGTTTACTCCCATTGGTTCCTGACTTTAGCACCTTTGCCTCGCACCTCCAGGGTTGGGGGTTCAAATCCCGCCTCCGCCCTGTATGCGTGGAGTTTGCATGTTCTCCCTGTGCTGTGGGGGTTTCCTCCGGGTACTCCGGTTTCCTCCCACATCGTGGGCTGATTGGCATCTCACAAATTGTCCGTAGTGTGTAAATGGGTGTGTGAATGTGTGTGCGATTGTGCCCTGCGATGGGTTGGCACCCCGTCCAGGGCGTCCCCCGCCTTCTGACCAGAGTTCCCTGGGAGTTCCCCCGTGCCCGTGTAGGATAAAATGTTTAGAAAATGTATGGATGGATGGATGGTTCCTGACTTTTCAGACCCCCTGTATTATGACCTCATACATTACACTTACAATAATAACCTTACTAGCTTACTTGCTTAACTGAACTGCTTCAGAATGCCTATGACTTTCTAACATTACAATGACTAAAAAGTGATCTTTAGAACTGATGATTGACAGTTTTAAGAATCTGTAATACAAATTTATTTATTTAACAAGAAAGAAAAAAAAGCCAACTAATCTAATGAGCAAAGTGGTTAGGGTTCCTGGACAAGATAGACTTCTCAGTTTGAGCTTTTTCTCTTCCAAATGGTCAAGACCAGCCAATTTGGCTTGGGAAGAAAAGCACCTAAACTCAGTACGGAGCTGAAGAGAACCGGAGGAGGGATGGAGTGATTTGGGAGGAGTGGTGGGAAGAGGTGAATAGCAGCGCTGAAGAAAAGCACTTATAAATTCAAAAGCTTTACTACTCTTAAGGCTGTGAAATCGTGAGCAGAGCCTTCAGTAATTTAATTACACACTCCAGCTATTGTGCCACCACGTCCTCTTGAGAGAGAGAGAGAGAGAGCGAGAGAGAGCGAGAGAAAGACAGTAACAGGCTTCAGAGCTAAACTTTAACAGATGTGACAGCGAGAATGAGACCTAATACCCATCCTAATGCTCATCATACTTCGTATTTATCACGGCAGTTTGTATTGTCAAAGCTAGCCATTAGCATTCAGCTAGCTAACTAACAGCTAGCTAACATTCGAGAGATTGGGAATAAAGCTGTCGCTAGTTAGACGTAGCTATGAGTTTCAGTTCAGAACTTTCCAGAGATCTTCAACGTCATATTAATGAGAAATTCAGCGTAGAAGTGGTGGAGACGTTGGTGCAACTGTTGGACTTAAAGTCCCAGAATGCAATGCAGCTACAGTACAAGACGCAGTTACGCCAAGTTACAGCAGAGACTCGGCTAGTTGACGATCTATGAGATGACAAGGTAAAGACTAACTGACTAAAGCGCTGCTGCATCGTGCTCTTTAGGTAGAGATGAAGTGAGGGCTAAATCCCAATGGCGCCACTATCAGCGGTTAGTTGAATGGTATTGTGGGTAATGTAAGAAACAAAAAGTTTAAACTAAAAAAAAACATTAACTCAGAATTTAATTATAAAATAAATCTTGGACGTCGCTGAAGATCACGTGTTAATTATAAAGATTCATATGCAAGGGTGGATTTTTAACCCTTTCAGTCATTTGAAAAGTTTATATTTTTCTATTGTTAAGTTGAGTGAAGGATTCAGTTTAAACTTTTACCAGAGGATTTATTCTGATTAGTAATTGCACTTTTACGTGAGTAATGAGTTTGGATGCTTTCACCGCCTCACTACATGAAAGACATCCACGGTAAAAAAGAAACAAAAAGACAAATAGGACACAGCTGAACACTCTTGGCCCAGACTAACACTATCTAAGAGCCACCATGCCTGGTCCAGCTCTCGCTCCTTTCACCCCACATCCTTTGGAGCCCCATAAATAAATCACTGTCAATAGGCTACTTATTCATAGCATGAAATGAGCAACTCGGAGGCCAAAGGTGGAAACGATGCAATAGACCAGGCTTAGGGTGGAGATCTGGAGCGACTGGAAGAAAGACAAGAGAGGGCTCGAGGATTCTTTTGAACAGGGAGGAGAAGTAAAAAAAAAAAAAAAAAAAAAAAAAAAAAAGAAAGTGCTGATCGTTTTCTACCCTTAACCGCCTACTCCCCCTTTTCTATGCATCTGGGAGCCTCATTAGCATTTAGCATGCTTGCAGTTGCCAATCACGGCCGAATGGAGCGGTTCAGGTCGCCCTTTCTCGGCTGTGGGTGTAAAAGCCCTGTTAGAATGACACGTAAAAAAGAGACTTGACAAAATATTTTCAGACATGTTCCTTTGTCAGACGCCCCATTCCCATATCCTGGGAGCGCCCCGAAGGGTGCGAGGGCGCCCCGAAAGAGCAGGCCTCGCCTGCGTAACAATGCGGGGGATCACTGCAAATAGTTAATAATTAGATTAAAAGTTCAAATAAATTAAACCACGGCGAGAACGCGAGAGTCTCTCGGATGCCCCCCTCCCCAGTGTCTGTCAACGTACAGGTCCTTTTCTCTGGCTCGGCCTCTCCTCAGAATAGTACAAAGACACAGCAGACACAGTTGTAGGAAAAATTAAAGCTTTACATTTTTCCTCTCTTTTCCCCTTCCTCGGGCCCTATCTCTGTCATTCTCCCTCTCTTTTTTTTTTTCCTCTTACCCCCTGAGTGAGTGCAAGACGTGGAAAAGCAAGCGGGAGGGGCCAGGCTTGTAAAATGACAAGAGGAAAAAGGTTTAGTAGTTAAAAATTCTTTTTAATCGATGAGAAAGCAAGCGCTGAGAAAGTAAGTGAGAAGAAAAGAAAGAGGAGAATAATAAAAAAAAAGGGGAGAAGTTTTTTTTTTTTTTTTTTTACAGGACCATGGAGGAGGGGGTGGATCTTTTGTGTGTTGTCAGTAAACCAGCTTTTCTCATGGACACTAAATGGAGGTGACTAAAATCTATGAATACTGATCAGAAAAGGATCATAGACTGACTAAACATAGCTTAAACAACACAATGACATCACTGTCTGATCCAATCAGTTCACTGGAAACTCGGGCTAAGCTTTCGGGGGGGGAAAAAAATGCAGTCCCTTAGGTTCTCCATGCAGTTGGTTTAACTTCTCAAGATTTGGGGAACGTAGTGCTTTATTTTTTCATATAGAATGTGTTAATACGTTACTGTTAATAAATTGTTAATATGTTAATGTTAATTGCTTCGTAATAGAGTGCAGTGAAATCAGTGTGAGTGTTCTTCTCACATTAGTCATTTATAATTAATCATTTAACACACCATGGGTCGTGCTGTTATAGGAAAATTATCAACAGTGAGGTGGTCTGGCAAAAAATTGGTTTATTTATTTAGTAAAAATTTTAAAATAATTTTTTTTTTTTTAAAAACACCCGCAGCTTTTGATGTTACGGAGAAACCGGAAAGGGTCAACTCTGTCGTGAAAACGTTCCTGTGGTGGAAAACGTCCTGACACTGGAGACTCCTTCCATAAATACATAATACGTTTATTATTAGGTTTAGATCATGTGGCGCATCCGCCATACAAGTTCATGTGTTTGATCTGTTACTTATATGAATGATAATGTATTAGAACGCGTGCGTTAACGCATATAAATGGTTTATGTTACAGCTAGAACTACTGTCAGAGGCATGCTGTTATAGAAAATTAATCAACACCTTCTGAGTGCTGGTTAAGTGCTTACAACATAAAGGCGGCAACAAGATTTTTCTGTCTTGATGTCTAAAATGCACCACACAGAAGGAACGACCCACACCAAACACTCACTGACAAGTAGTTACTATGGTAACAGTCATAATGGTGCGATGTTTTTGGTTAACCCCCTGCATATTATTACTACTACTACTTCTAATAATAATAATAATAATAATAATAACAATAATAGGTTTAATTTATATTATGCCTTTCTCAGGGTGTGAAGAATCGCCTTACACCCACGACACACAGCTGAACCTGTGCATGACTGCTGGAGAGTATTGAAAATCCTCTCTCCCGTACACACCGGCTCGTTTCGCTTGTCCGTGTTTTGGTTCTGGAACGTTCCGCAGCCAGTGACTGACATTAGTACACATGTTTTTATATTGGGAGTGTATTTGGAGCTGTAAGTGTGTCAGAGTGGCTGGACTGAGACTCATAGGACTGAAGATTGGTCAATATCACAACACAGCGGGAGATCTGACTCCCATCACAGAGCTGACTGATGGGGGCAACACACACACACACACACACACACACACACACACACACACACACACACACACACAGATACCTTTGCTAAACTCTATCTCCAGCACGTCTGGTGTATTCGGCGAGTCTTCAGGGTTCTTGGTCATCAGATAGAGGTCAGAAGGAGCATGATTCTTTGGGGGAAAAAAAAACACAACAGTAAATCACAATGAGAATGAGCTCTAAACCACATCCACACATCGTACCAAATGACTTCTCATACACACTCTGCATGATGGAGGAAGAGAAAAAGTCAAGATATGCTTGTGCCATTTTTGTCCATATCATACTTAAAAAAAAAGTGTGCAAAAGTGTTGGCACCCTTAAAAGCCGTTCCGAACAAATCTCTATGCTTTCTGATAAAGTGCCGGCGGAGTGAGAGCGAATATGCGTTTCCCACTCCGAGTCTCCGTGTCGTCTACATTTGCATGGGGGGTTGCTGGAGCAAACGCATGTGTCAAACGGAGACACCCCCTGCCAATTACCTGACATTACAGAGAGATGGCAGACGACGCGTCCTGAGCAGAGGCAAATTGCAGGGGAGCTATGCAAAATAACCACCGGGCGCATTTAAATGGAAACCTTTACCAGACAAACATCACGATAACTAATCTACGTCCAAATGAGTGCCTCTGCTTTCCTTTTAACTAAACAGCATAGCCGACTGCCCCAGCGTCGCCTCCGTTCTTTTCCGCTTCGCCGCTTTCTGTCACGAGATAAGAAGATAAAAGTGTGAGGAAACACGTCTGTCCTAAAAGCCCAAAATCGAGGCACTGTTTTCCAGTGAACTAGATGTAATAAACTTTCGTTTGAAGTTCTGACTGCACTTCTGGCATTTGTGCAATGTAGGGCTGCAAAAAAATAAAGAAAAAAAAAAGAAAAAAGAGAAAAAAGATCATATGAAATAATAAATATGAATATGATTACATTTTTTTAATTATTAATAAATGACCCGTTGTACTTTTTCCTATCTTGTTAAGTAAATAGGACAGAAAAAAAAAAACCAAAATTTCCCCGTGTTAAGTTAGAACTTTACCTCGAACTCTGAAACTGGAGACTCCTTCCAAAAATTGCTAAGAAAATATTTTATATCACACGGTTTTAAAATATGTTTACGTGGCACATATAGAAACCGTAACACATTAGAATGAGTGCAATAATATAAACCTGTTGCATAACCTTGTGAACTGCACTCATGTGTAGAATCAAGCAAACAGACACAAACCCTACGGTCTACGAGAAAATTTGTCCTGCTTTCTATTAAAAAGAAAACCTTATAGAACTAGAAAGTGACTCCAAAACGTTCGCCCGAAGGAAGGCAACACCGCCAAGCCGAAACGTTTTACTACCTACAGGGCCGAGCGATGGCCAGCAGTCCTGTGATGAGCTTCCACATGTACAGAGCTCGACACGCAACATCACAAGGTCCATGGAGGTAGAAAAGCAAAGCCAAAAAAAAAGGGAGGTGCAGCTAGAATGTGAGCAGATCAATGAATTTCAATTCCAGCCCCCTGCAGGTGGAGCTGGCCCTGCTGCACGGCCCTGACAGAGAGGCGAACCGTAGGTAGAAAGGAAAGCTAGAGGGAGAGAAAAAAGTGGGGGGGGACATTGGTGGCAAATGGTCCGTGAACTGGCCCATCATGTCTCCGCTTAGGCGGCTCACTATGAGGGTCTTTATCCGGCTCTGCCCATATTGTTGTCCTCCGAGGCGAGTGAATGCGTGGCCCCTGAAAGAGGACCACGGCATGAACTTAGAGCGAGTAAATTTCTCGCTTTCCACATGTTAGCTGCCTCATTGCCTTTCAATCAAAGACCTGGAGCTGAAAGTGAGAGACTGAGAGAGAGGTACAGGGTGAAAGGGGGAAGAAAACGAGGGTGGGTGGGGGGAAAGAGGAAAGCAGCAAGGAAAAGATAGAGGGACAGGAATAAAGATAAAGCATTGAAATCTGGGCACTGGATTGGAAGTGACGTTTAAATCGCCTGTCTTTTGACTATTGCTCTCTCTCTCTCGCTCTCTCTCTCTCTCTCTCTCTATAGTGCAAGTTGCTGGTAAATTGAGAAAGACAGGATAAGGATTGATGAGTGGATGTTTTTCTTTTTCCCTTTTCCCCAGAAAATGTTTATAGAGTGCTTGGTTTGTGATCACAGATAGATCATGAGTACCATTCAATAAAAAATATAAAACTGCAAAACTGTACAAACTGCAATTAGCTTAAGAAAAGGCTGAGCTACATTAACACCGTTGTTCCGAGTGGTGTAGATGAGCAACATACCACTCCATTGATGCTTTGTACATGATTGTGGTTGCTTGGGGTATGCTGTTATAGGAAAATAATCAATGACAGGGTGATGCAATGAATCAGAGTTGACTATTTTCCAAGAACAGCATGTCCAGAAGTGATTTATTCATTTTATACCAAAGCAATTTGACAACAATTACACTGTTTTTCAGAAAATTCAGAAAGAACATTACATCTTACATTTGATCTGTTTATAATTACATTTAAGGTTTTAAACATTTGCGAAACAAATTCCTATAACTGTTTATAAGTATAACCGTTTGGTATGATGAAGCTGTCTTTTTTTTTTTTTTTTTTTTTTTTTTAACATTTATGGAAGGAGTCTCCGGTGTCAGTGTTTTGTCATGGTCAGGGGTTAAAGCTGTAACTTTACATTCTCAGATATGGGAAAGTCTTCAGGACAGGTGACTGTTTCTTGGTAACATAATAAACTGCATTTTGAGTTTGAGTTATTAAATTCAAGAGAGAGAGAAAAAAAAAAAGCGGCTGGTGAGGGAACGACGAGTTTATAAAAAAGTATGACGTGTCGTTCTTTAATACATTGAAAAATGATTATGATTGACAATTTGTTGTGGTGCAAGAGGGAAAAAGAACACCTCAGGACGAGCTGTTTTAAGAGAATAAACAACTTCTGGGTGGTAATCCAGAAGGGTGTCCCAAAAGTCTCCATACATAAGGGAAATGTACACTTTTTAGCATTTTTTTTCCCTTCATACTTAGTTTATATTATATATATTTTTCAGATAGCCTTTAAGAACGCCTTTGACAAAAGAAGAACGTATTGAAATCATTCTCATGGCTGGATCGGGAAGCTGTCGCAAGGTTGCGATGGACTTTAACAGGAAACATGGCGAGCACATCACACACGACACTGTCGCCGAGCTTAATAACAAATTCAAAAAGACTGGAAGTGTTGCGGCCCGACCGAGACGTGGACGTCCACGAACATCCACTGACGAAGGCACAACCGACATGGTGCTGGCAAACATAGTCCCCTATGTATGGAGACTTTTGGGACACCCTGTATTAACTCTTCATGCTTCATCACACCCCTCCACTGTTGATTATTTTTCTATAACAGCATGCCCTTAAGTGTTTCATTCCTTACATAAGCTAACATTTAAAAAGAAGTGATGCTAACACCTTCCTACTGGGTAAATAATTTTTAAAATTATAATTATAATAGTTTTGCTAACTATATTGCACTGCATTGTAATCTAAATTCCACCACGGTAAAGCTAAAGAATAAGCACACCACGATCACCACAAAGCTTGTTTGTTGTTGTTGTTGTTGTTTTTTGTTTTTCTACGAAGTCTTGCTCTGATATTTTGGTGTCTGAATGAAGACACCATTTTTTTCTCTGGCTTCCAAAAAAACCAATGACCACCCAACGGTATGCATCTTTCCCCCTCTGGTCTAAGTGTTAATGAACTCATGGCCGGCCCAGAGACACGTTTCATTTCCTCTCCAGCTCAGAGTCACACCAAAAGGTCTCATTGTATTTACCAAACAACAACGTCTCTCTTTCATATCTGTCCTCTGGGTCGCTCTCCGTTAGGCCGAGGGTCTTTAAGTCTGACAGAGATGCTATTTTAATGAGTGCTAACATGGCTGGAGGACACATCCGAGGTCAAATCAGGGCAGAGACAATAAAGAGAAGGAAAAGTTTTTGAACAGTCTGTATTGTCATATTTGGTTACATTTTAAGAAATGGAGTTGAGTATTATTAGAAAATGTAAGGGTGAAATAGGTTTGACTATCTTATTTCATGTGTGTATCCCTTCAATATCTTGAGGGATACACACATATTTGTCGTACAATTGACACTAACATGGTCTAATATCGATTATAAGACAAATCTCGGCTTTTACAGATACTGCTTCATCATATAAGTGCACTCGCCTTTGATAAAGCACTTAATAAATATGTAAAGTACCATAAAAAGGGAACATTTGCTTAATTATATATATATATATATATATATATATATATATATATATATATATATATATATATATATATATATATATATATATATATATAAAGGAAGGATAGCTGTACAAGGAAGCTGATCATTTTTTTCATAATTATTATTTTCCATTAACTTACTATAATAAAGGTGCTTTTGCGATCATGCATAACATCCTCATTAAATAATAATTAAGCAGCACAATCATCCCATATCAGAAAGGAGAAATGTGAAACCCACAATACTAGTTTGATCGTGCCCATTCCTGCACAGTCTACAGGAATGAATAATCCGTAGCCCGTCTCACAGACAGCACATGATCTCTCTCCATCCCTCCCTCAGCCTCATAATCGCTCACTCGCTCTCTCTCTCTCTCTCTCTCTCTCTCTCTCTCTCTCTCTCTCTCTCTCTCTGACATGTATGTGTGACGGAGGCCTTTGTACTTTACTGTTAACGGTGACATCTCGGTGTCACGGTGTCACCCTGAAATGTTTCCCCTCCCACGTCGAAGCCCAAGGCAGACAATGGTGCCGGGCAGCCAGGAGGCCCAGCTGGGCCGTGCATTCCCATGAAATCAGAAATTAGCCAGGGCTGCTGTGAGGACAGGTCACTGTCTGTCTGTCTGTCTCTCTGTCTCTTTGTCTGTCTGTCTGACTGTTTGTCTGTCCTAGTCTCATCTGAAGGCCAGCATGAACTCATCATAAGAGCAAAGACAAAAAAAAAAAAAAAAACACACACACGCAAAAAAAGAAGCGGCACGATGTGAGGGTTCAAAGGTTGCGGGACCCAGAGTGCACCATCTTTATACCACAGTTCTGTGGAATTCTCAAATCTGATTGGGTCAGAAGGTGTTGATTAATCTCCTGTAACAGCAGCTCCTACAATCGTTCAGTCACAGGATTGTATTAACACACTTGCTCTAATAAGTTATCGTTTCTAAAGTAACAGCTCATTCACATGGACTTGTATGCTGGAAGATCCACAATAATAATAAAAAAAAAAATCATAATCATTTATATGGTGACGTTTTCTGTAAGGAGACGTTTATGTAACATTTATTTAAGGAGTCTCCAGTGTCAGCGCTTTGTAACAGTCCCACGTAAAGCTGTAACTTTAAGGATGGAGGATTTTGTACTTTGCGGTTTTTCAGTAACATAAAAAGCTGCATTTTTTTTGTCTTATTAACTTCAAGAGAGGTTTAAAAAAAAAAGAGACAATGGTGACAATGTTATATGTGCAGCATTATACCTCTATGTAACTATAAATGGATGGGAAAAAAGTGTCAAAGTACAATATTTTGGCGAATTTCTCTGGAATAAGAGCTGCTATAGGAAAATAATCAACTTTTGGTTGAAATAGGTTAGAATCCTGCTTCATCTAGAATTATTATTGATTATATATATTGCAGAAAATCTCTGAAAATCAAGAGCTACAGATTAGAAAAGGACTTTTTTTTTTTTTTTTTTTACCTTGGGGTTCTCCAGTATTCCAGACTCGTAGCTGTGAAAAACAAAAGACCACATCTGCTGTTAATATGATCAATATTCTAGGGTCATGTCGATATGATATTGCGATGGACTGTACTGTAATATATTAATATCATGACATAATCTTCTGAGTATTTTAAGTGTTAGTGCTTTTATAATAGTGGCACTGCAAAGAGTAACTGAAGAGACATTAAAATCTTTTTTTGTGTTAATCATTTATATTGTATTTTTGAAATCTGATATTGAATAAAATATTGAATAAATTGTTATGAAAGCCTCAGGGTCTATACTGTACCGTGAGAAAGGCTTTACGTATCCTGATACTACGGCATGTGCCTGTGTTCACATTGCGGGTAAAAGATTTTTCATGATAGTCTAAACAACAAATGTGACATTTTTTCATTCAGATTTTAGACTACTTTAGACTTTCCTATTTGGTACTGACATCTGATACCATCAGATACCTAAGTGATGTGATCTAACCGGTTGTAGGGTGTCTTTAGGGATCCTCAAATTAAATGTAATGTGTTTAAATGTAATATGTTTTAATATGTTTATTAAATGTAATGACATTTTCTTTTGCATACATGATTTTGAGTGTAAATTTACAGACGATAAAGCACAATTAAAAATATTTTAAATATCACAAGATTGAGAATTGTCAATATTGTGTATATAAAAATATAAACACCAGATTAAGAATATCTGTAGCCTAAAATCTAAGACCATACGTATGTCTATATTTAATTAATTTGTCATTTGTAATTTTCTTTAAGTTGTAACTTCAGACAGATTACGAATTTTTAAGAATACACAAACATATGGTAGCATTATAAGATAAACTGATTATAAACCTTTTTTCTCTGAATTCACAGCCACTATCTACTAGGCATTAATGTCATGAACATCTAATTCACGACTGTTGCTGTCAACCTTTTTTTTTTTGTTTACATTATTCAAATACGGACGTTGTTCAGGAATGTGACCTGTGCAGAAGAGTGTCAGATATGAGCCACGTTATAAAGATGTGAATGTTTACGGATGTAATTGTCCCAGTTGTGGTCTGTAAGGTCTCACCTGATGTGCATGAGGTTGGCATCCATGCTCCAGGGGGCTTTTGGAGTGACCGGGACAGGAATGCCATGTTTCTGAAATGAGATGGGATCTCCTAATGTTAAAGAGCAAAACTAAAAAGCCCAAAAGCTATTAATAGGGCGTAGGTGGAGTGTATCTGAGGATCTAACTTAAGGAAACGAATTATAAGACAGGTCCAGGTTTGTTTTTCTGATTTGAGACTCAGATCATCAATACTCTAAAATCATCTAACGTCATCAAAATATAGTAGGATGAAATGCAAAACACTAACATTGAAGATTGCATCATAAAAATTTACAATCAGTCAATTTAATTATCCTTCCTAACCAACATTTATTGATCACCACAATGTTTTTAGATACCTCGGCGTACTCCATGAGGTCCTTTCGGCCACGGAAACGGTTGTAAAATTCCGGGATCCTCCAAGGGGAGATGATCTGAGGTAGAAAACAGAAAACTCTCAATTTAAGCATGAAACCGAGTCGAGAAGGTACAGAGATTACACACAGGAAGGAAGCATCCGGTCTTCACCTTCACTTCAGGGTACAGGGCGTAGCAGGTCAGCTCAAACCGAACTTGATCGTTGCCCTGGAATAATAATAATAAGAGGAAGAATTAATAAGTGGTGCAAAAAATCATAGCACTGACAAGAAAAAAAAAACAGTGCATAAAAATGTATATCACTAAGTATGATGATATGCATACAAGAACACAGACAGACCGATTTACAGATTATTTTTTACAAACAATGACGTGACAATGATTTGTCTCCATCTAGTGGCAAAATATAAACTGAAAGGCAGATTAAATTCCTTAACTGGTTTTAAGTTAAATTTGTCTATAGATTAAATATAGGTTTATCAACAATCCCGGCATTTAAAGCATAATGAATTTCATAAGGTATTTCTCAAAAATTAAAAAGAAGGTTTAACAGATTAAAAGGCTCACAGTCAATATATATTTACTATAAAATGATATACTTTTTTAATTCACCAAATAAAATGTGGTGTTTTTACATAATTTAAACCACCATTTCTTGAAGAAAATCTATTTTCCATTTTGCAGTTAACAAAACCTTTCTTCTGGAACAATAATACTTGCACGAAAAGTTATGATGTATATAAGAGGATTTTTCTCTAACAATTTTTTTACAACCCTGGGTTTGAGTCAGATTTCTGTTTACGGCTTGTTTATTCAGGACAGTGTGATGTTTTTAATGCATTTTTCCCCCAAAGAACAAACTCATACTGAGTCTCCTCTTTTGAAACCAAATTCGATCTCCATTCATTTCTCTCATTCATTTTACTTTGCCACAGAGCTGGAAATCAAAGTGTTATTATTATTATTATTATTATTATTATTATTATTATTATTATTATTATTATTATATTAGGCTGTATTTATCAAGTTAATATAGTTTGACTAGTCACTTATCCAAAACGCCAATAGGTTTATTAGTAATGTCAAGTTGAATGTGTGTTCTGTCAGGGAAATTTTCACATAAACTGCAGATAAATAAATTGCAGACAATTTAGTGCACTGACCTTCCCAGTGGCTCCATGGGAGACGTACTGCGCCCTCTCCTGGCGGGCAATCTGGACCTGGCGACGGGCGATGCAGGGCCGGGCGATGGAGGTGCCCAACAGGTACCGGTCCTCATAGATGGCGTTGGCCTGCACCGAGGTCCAGATGAACTCTTCTACAAACTCAGCACGCAGGTCCTCGATGAACACCTGCCTCACACACACACACACACACACACACACACACACTGGATTATGCTAAATGATTACCTTGAACACATTACTTACTAAATTATTATGAGGGTTTGTGAGAACTAGAACTGAAAACCTACATCTCATTAGTCATGTGCTAATCATAATTTTTGTCAAATATATTTTGCAATATTATCACTTTTTTTTTTTTTTTTACATAATACTACACAGGATTTTTTTTTTTTTAAATTGTCCACATAAAATGTACTGAAGATGACATGCTAAATTTTGATTGGACCAGCATGTAATTAAACTACTGTATGGAGTATGAATATTTAATTTAATTCCCAGATTTCACATTACCTTTTTCGCTCCAAGAACCTCTGCTTTCTTTCTGGCTGCGTCAAAGTCTTCCTCCTGTCCAATATTAGCCTGCATACACACAACAATAAAATTCATAACTGCAGTAGAGTTACTCAATGTACATTTCCTACTTTTACATATTGATCTATGTTCCGAAACATCCTTGCATTGAAATCTATTCATATACGTTTTCATATTGGAGCGGATTTCCCGAAAAGCGGAAACTTAAAGGTGCACTTCGTAATGTTTAAAAGTGTTTCTAGATGTATATTAATTCTATCATTTCATAGACACCTTTTAAAAACTGTGATTCACGACATTGCCATGAAATGTGTCATACTAGCTTCTTCATTTCAGGCGATTAGGCAAACATTTTTTCCGGGCCAGAAATTAGCTCCACCCCTTGTTGAAACTTAAATGCTCCTTTTTCTTACAAACCAACACACAATGCAATTTTTAAAGCTTCAGTTTCTCGGGCGGGGGGGGGGGGGGATTTTGTAGCTAATCACCAAACATAATGTTTAATTTAACCTGAAGCTAAAGTACATTACTAGTCATTATGGGACGTCGGTACAAGTGGTCATGTTAACATATACATGTTTTTAATAAACTGAACATAATGCACATTTCCGTTTCTTGTAGGCATCTACACCTGTCCTCTGGTGCCACCTACTGGCTTAAATGACTCCAAATAGAGAGATCTCAGATTGTTATTTAATGAAATAGCTTTCAAAATGGTAATCAAGAGTCTACTTAATATTTTCAGAACCACTGAGGTGATATGGTGGTTATTTTTAATAAAGTGTCACCACAAAATGAATACATTAAAGCCGTTTCTAGATGTATTTGGTGGCTATGAAATACTTAATCCGTGGTAGCTACTGTTGACCAAGACATCAGTTAAAATTAATTGAATCAGACCGTTGAAAATATCAGGCAAAAAAAAAAAATCAGACTATTAATTTAAAACCAGACAGTTTTATAACTAACCCTGTACATAGTAATATAACAATATCAGATTGACAATTAGAATGTTTAACTCCCCTTCGAGAGACCGAACTAATTTCACTAAATTCCTCATCAAAATTCTTCAAACAGATAATTCCAGAAGCAATCAATCCTCTTCTAAAAATTATAATTTCTTCCCTTAGCACTGGCTATGTACCTAAACCATTTAAACTCGCAATGATCAAACCCGATTAAAAAAACCTGACCTTGACCCCTGTCGATTGTCCAACTGTAGGCCAATACCCAACCTCCCCTTAATCTCCAAGATCTTAGGGAAAGGTTGTAGCACAGCAGCTATGCTCATACCTACATAGGAATAACATTCATGAAATGTATCAGTCAGGATTTAGGCCTCATGATAACACAGAGACAGCGCTGGTTAAAGTGGTAAATGACCTACAGTACTACTGGCCTCTGATCAGGGTTGTGTCTCGTTGCTTGTGTTTCTTGACCTTAGTGCAGGTTTTGATACCATTTATCATATTATTCTCCTTGATAGACTAAAAATGTTGTTGGCAACATTTTTAGATTGGCTTGTAGATGTAAATGGTGACTTCCCTATGCATACTAAGGTAAAGTCTGGTGTTCAGCAAGGCTCTGTTTTAGGCCCCCTTCTCTTTTCTATATATATGCTACCTCTGGGTAAAATTATTCGTAAACATGGAATTAGCTTCCAGTGTTATGCTGATGACACACAGTTGTATGTTTCAACAAAGCCAGACGATAGACACCAGTTTAATAAAGTTGAGGAAAGTGTAGACGACAATAGACACTGGATGCTTATTAACTTCCTTTTACTTAATTCTGACAAGACAGAAGAACTTGTACTACGACCACATGCAGCTAGTAAGCTTTCTGATTCCATAGTAACTCTGGATGGCCTTTCTGTTTCATCATGTGCAGCAGTAAAAACCTTGGTGTGATTATTGACTCCAGTTTTTCATTTGAAGCTCATGTAAGTAATATCACTAGGATTCATTCATTTCAGAAATGTTGCTACGAAATTTAATGTCTTCCAATTAGGACCTGCCCAATCCATCCTGATGCCCTACTTCTGGTTGGAGTTCTCATCATTTGGAAGTCAGTGCTGCTACTGAGGATGGCAACACATGGTGCAGCCTAAAGATCATTGAGATTACTGAGGATGGCACCACTTAAAAACTATAAAGATGGCGTTGGACCTTTATTCATATGAACAGTTATGCTATGATGGCTTAGGAATACAATTGCTATGATAGCTTTAGGACTGCAATTGCCACAAACAGTTTTGCATTCAAGTCTCCATCAGTGAACAGTGGAGAAGTTCAACAAAGCAGACTTCATGTAAAGACTGGAATGAATTTCCTGGTTACACAACTGCACTATTTGACCATGTAGTATTAGCACATTTATAGAAGGGATTTATTTGTAATTGCACTATCCGGTGTCACTCAGATGAGGATGGGTTCCCTTTTGAGTCTGGTTCCTCTCAAGGTTTCTTCCTCATATCGTCTCAGGGAGTTTTTCTTTGCCACCGTCGCGTCTGGTTTGCTCATTAGGGATAAATTCATACATTTTATATATATATATATATATATATATATATATATATATATATATATATATATATATATATATATATATATCTCATGAATGTATTCATTTCTGCAAAGCTGCTTTGTGACAATGTCTATTGTTAAAAGCGCTATACAAATAAAACTAAATTGAATTGAATAGACAGTTCATTGTGGAACCGACAGGAACCTGAACATGGAGATTATTGATATTATGATGCTTAAATGTAATGTGTAACATGGATATACCATCAATCTGCATCACCTTACATAACAGGTTTCCCACAGCTTGTCCTGGAGAACCTTCTGCCCTGCACATTTGCATGTTTTCCCTGCTCTAACTCAGGAAAGGCTGTTTTTAATATGTACACCTTATTAAAAAAATAACCGTCACCTCAGAGGTTCTGTAAAACAATTTAACACCAGAAAACAACTTTAATTCATTTCATGCTGTCTCTAATGCACAGAATACAAGTCAAGGTGTGTTGGTTTGCACCAGAAGCAAATCTGAGTTCATGAATGAATGAATCATTATTATCATTATTTATCATTATTTTGCATGTCAGGACAAATGTGTGTTGAACATGCTCAAAAATCCCCACCACTCCCATTACGGGAATCAAAGGGATATTGTATAGTAAGAAAGAACAGGCACAAAGCAGTTCTGCAAGTTCAACTGATGGCAAAAAGGTGTTACTGAAGCCTGCGGTTTATGAGTGGTATGCGGATATGGAAAAACAAAAACAACAACTTTGTTTTTTTAATGACATGTTGGTGCATTGTACAGTTAAACTATTGTTCCTTGTCAGTCAGATACGAACACAGTATTGTGTATCTTTTGTCGTTGTAGGCTTTAGCGGATCATGAGCCTTCACACTTCAGAGCGTTCTGCATGAGCTGCTCTGACAAGTCAAAGTAGTCAGCGGATTGCTGCTACCATGCCATGTCTGGGTTTTTCTTCATGAGCTCTATAGCTCTGAATCCAAAACACTGCAGAAACCCCAGCAAGCGCCCCAGCGAAAGCCCTCTATTCCAGATTATCATCAGTTAATCAGGTGGGAAAAGTGCTTCATTAGCGAATCTTTAACATCCTGGGGTTGACGGTTGGTCCTAATGTGCTCACCCAGTCAAGTGAAATTACTCAAAGTGGCAACTCAGGGGTTATAAACATTCTGCACTAGTGACCAGGAGGTTGTGAGTTCAAATCCCAGCACTGTTTGGATCTTATAATAAATCTAAAAAGTCTACACACCCCTGTTAAGATGGCAGGTTCTTGTGATGTAAAAAATTTAAACCAAGATAAATCATGTCCGAACCTTTTCTACCTTTATTGTAAAATTTTAACCTATTAATTAAAGTGTAAGAAAAAAACAATAAGAAATTTTTTTTTAAATGTACAATAACCTGGTTGTATAAGTGTGCACACCCCTAAACTAAAACTTAGTTGAAGCACCTTTAGATTTTATCACAGCATTCAATCTTTTTTGGGTAAGAGTCAATCAGTTTGGCACGTCTTGACTTAGCAATATTTTGCCATTCTTCCTTGCAAAAGCATTCTAACTCCGTCAACTCGGCCAGGCATCTCCTGTACACAGCCCTCTTCAGGTCACCCCACAGATTTTTGATTGGATTTAGGGTTGGACTAGAAACCTTGAACTTGTTTTGGTGAAGCCATTCCTGAACGGTGAAATTCCTCTTCATCTTAAGTGTTTTAGCAGAAGACTTAAGGTTTTGTGCCCAAACTGACTGGTACTTGGAGCTATCCATTATTCCCTCCACCCTGATTAAAGCCCAGGCTTCACCGTGGGTACGCTGCCGCCTCCACGCTTCATTCTTTCTCCTGATCTTCTCATCAATTTTAGAGGGACGTCCTGTTCTTAGTGATGTCATTGCCGTGCCATATTTCCTCCTCTTGTTGATTACTGTCTTTACAGAGTTCCATGGTATATCCAATGCCCTGGAAGTTTTTTTTTTTTAACCCTCTCCTGATTTATATTTTTCAACAGCGAGATCCCGTACCTGCTTTGTAAGCTCTTTGTGGCCCATGTTTTTTTTCTAGTTGGATGTTACCAAGATGATAATATGGCAGGTGTATACTAATTATAATTTAACATAAGTTTGAATGTAATTGGTTAATTCTGAACGCATTCCCAATTATAAAAGTGTGTACACTCATGCAACCAGGTTATTGTACTTTTATTTATTTATTTATTTTTCCTAAAATGATTCTTATTGTTTTTCACTTTAATTAATAGGTTAAATCTTTACAATAAAGGTAGAAAAGGTTCTGACATGATTTATGTTGGTTTCTTTTTTTTTTTTTTACATCACAAAAACCTGACATTTTAACTGGGGTGTGTAGACTTTTTTTCCCCCCCACTGCACACGGTCAGAAACTAGCAAATCAGTATTTACCATAAATGACAAAAATGTTTTTTAGATGCAGAATTAAAATAAATATGGATTTGGAAAGGATCTTTAAAATGTATTTATTATTTTTTTTAATTGTGCAGTTTGAAGTCTGAAGTTATAAGATTTTTTTGTCACATTAGTCTGTTTTTTTTTTTTTTTTACTTGATTTTGTGTAGAAAGTTGTCTGACACATGCTGCATGTCACTGTCACCGTCAGCCATGTTGGATTGGGAAGAACAACATTTAATGGAGTAATAAATCAGGATAATGGTGTATATAACCCTGGAGTGGTTTGACAGCAATTTGCAGCTTATGTATTTCTAAAAACAGCCTTAAATTAACACTCTATGAGTGAGGACAGCAGGATATACTGTTGGCTACATGCACAGCAGTGAACTATTGTGCTTTGATGCAATAAAGTTGACATTTTTATATTGAGATTCAATATTTTTTAAAACCTAACAGTTTTCTGGGGGCTCGTTCCGGGATATCTGCTGAGAGATAAGAATAATTTTTCATTTGTTTATTCTGCCTTGCAGTAGATATCTCATGCATCCCAATTGTACTCCATGCGTTGCATAAATATTCCGTGGTGTTCTATGGAAGCAATTGGAAGTAACTGTTAGTTGAATCTTTACTGTGTTTTATTTATTTAGTTTTTTTCTTCTTCTTCATTGGTTCCGACCGCCTCAGCGGTTATGGGAAGAGTGTATGCAGGTTCCATTTGGAACCTCAGAGGGGATTGATAGAGTTTAATGTGAACACTGTTTAGTATTAATCTTATTAACCTTTTCCCTCTCTGTCCCCGTATTAACACTTTCCCCTCCTGTCCTCTCTGTGAACACCCCCTCCCTTCTCTTGTTTCCTGCTTCCTGTGTTGGCACCTCTTTTCTCTGTTGACTCAGGTGCAGACAGATGAAGCCCTCCTCCTCCTCAATACCATTTGCATGCTTTTACATTCTTCCCCAAACAACATCTGTTATCCTTTTCTTACTTCCTAGAAACCATATATGGTCTTACATCATTAGGCTTCCTGTTTTATGCAATTACACCTCCACCTAACCAGTCAATAGATAACCCATTGTCTATGTTTAGTGTCAAGCACAATATATACTCTTGCCTTTTCTTTGAATAAAGAGAGAGTCTGCCATTTGAACTTTGGCCGTCTGTGTGTCATTTGGCAAACTCTCCCACGGCCTTGGTGCAGGAAGCGTGCAGCGGGGCGAGGGCGCCGTCTTCCTTGTGTGCTCTCGCTTTGTCTCTTCTTAGGAATTGTAACCCGGAGATTCAATATTTTAAAAACCTACCAGTTTTCTGGGGGCTCGTCCCGGGATATCGATTCAAAACCTAACGCTAATTTATTAAGCGATATGTTAGATATGATCCTTCATAGCTGTTTCAGTGCTGAGAAGGAAATTAAATGGATGAAAATTTCCAAGGTGAGATCTTACCAGGTAGGCGATGACATCGTAGCCTTGTTCCTTGAGCCACACCAGGATGCAGGACGTGTCGAGACCGCCGCTGTACGCCAGGACCACTGTACCTTTAGACATTTTCTTCACCTTTAGTACCTTTCATAATCCGGGGGAAATTAAAATTAGAATTAAAGTCTGATCATCCTGCCAACCAGGATTAAAGACTCACAAAGGATGGACCGTTAAATTGCCGATTTAACGGTTGAATCAGGTATTTTAGGAAATTCTGCCTTTAGTCAAGTCAAGTAGGTTTTTATCGTCATTCCTCTATGTAGCTTGTATACACTGGAAGGAAATGGCATTTTTCCGGGACCGTGGTGCAACACAGAACAGTACGCAAGACTACATAAAGTGTAGACACACAACAGTGTGAGACGAGCGCAAAAAAATAAATACACAGAACAAAACAATAAATACACGGGACTGTAAATACACAGAACATGGACTGTAAACTGTAAACATGGACTGTAAACTATAAGCTATTGTGTAATGTAGCAGCACAAGTATAGCAGCAATACTGGCAAAAAACAGTCTGAGGGTGTTTGTCATTGTGAATTTATTCTTATATAAAATATATCTGGGTTTTATTATTATTATTATTATTATTATGCATATTTGGTAACCAAGTTGCATGTTACATTATTCCGTGCATTAATTTTGTATCCTGAAGGTGCAGAAGCAGTGCTTTTGTGATAATGTGCACAAAGTCAAGAATGTAATGGAACATAGTGAACATTTCTTTTCAACAGCGTCAGCTTGAAGCAGACTGATGTCTGGTGTCGTTTTTCCTCGCTGGTGCCTTAAAATAGCATGAACGGTAAAGAAAAATTATACAAAAATATAAACAAGAAAAACAATACACCTGTTTAGGACTAAGTCATGTCGTATATATATATATATATATATATATATATATATATATATATATATATATATATATATATATATATATATATATATATATATACAGTTCTAGACAGTTCTACCTTTTATATGACATTTATTAAGCACACATTATATTTTCGAGACCTTTAAGCCATGAAACCAGCCACGACCTGCTAAATAATTATATAAACTCTAACAGTGGAGAAGTATATACTCACTCAAACCGCGGATAAATATGCCGGCAACGGATCACGAGCGAAGTAATCAGACAGCACTGCTTCCTTGTCCCCACGAGCAGAAGCAGCGCGCGTTATATACATGACGGTGCTTAGTCTGATGTGCTCCGGCGACCCAATCAGACGGCAGACCAGTGTCAGGGGGCGTGGCAAAAAGTACACCCCGTCAATACATCATCTGATGTAACGCTTTTAGATCTTGCGCTGCAACTTGGTTTCTCAGATATATAATGATATATAAGCACTTTATTAAGGTTATTTATTATTTTCCCAACCCCTAAACAGAAATTCAGTTTAAAACATGCAACTTTACACCTACATGACTCGTCTTTGAAATTCAGATACATTTTGTAAAATTGTTAAATAGAGATATTCTGTTTAAAACGGACGTTATGATTTATACAAAACGTTATAATAAGTAGTCCATTATTTCTTAAGCATACAAAACACCACAATGCCATATAAACATGCCATATAAACCATAATTAAACCCAGGTCTCTTGATTTGCAACTGGTGATGCAACTTCCTGGATGATTATGATTCACAGGAAGTTGTTTATTATTTTCAGTGTGTTTGCTGTTGGTTTGTTTTTCTGTCTTAATAAAAGCTAGCAAGTAACAGATGAGCCTTAAATGGTCAACCTAGTTAAAAAAAAAAAAAAAAAAAATTATTCATTCATACCAGCATGTTTTTGGCAGGTGTAAGAAACTCCCAAAGGAACACGAGACCATGTGAAACTCAATACTTACAGTAACCCGAGCTCAGATGCACCACCATGCCACGCCTCATTCTACTATTTTACCCAGTCTCATTTCTACTGTACCAGCTGTATACGGTTGAAATGACAATAAAAACCACTTGAACAACTCCAAGACTGTTTTGCAATAAAAGCTGTTCGCATTAGTTCTCATTAGTTTCTTCTAACGAAGTCTGTTCTCCATTATGTGACACACCCTTATCTTAAAAGAAATCTTCCTGTTAGATAAAGACATGTGAATAACAACATATCTGACAGTTGTTCCTTACAGGAAACATCAGCTGGAAATTCCAGGTTGACATTTACAGAAAAATAAAAGTTCTATTTATTGAAAGAGGAAGACATTTTCATCTAAGCTGTCGGTCAGTGGCCTCTTTGCTCACTGCTCATATCAGGATGCCTTCGGTCTTTGATTTCTTTTTAATTGATCTACATCAGCCTTCTTTATTTGATTACAAACAAAGAAACCCATTTGAAAATCACAGCTCATGTGGCAGTCTGTTTGAAGTCTCGCATGTCAAATAAAATTTGACAAGAGTCATGAAATACTCATTATCAACATTTTTGGTGTTTTTTCTTTTTGGAGATAATGTAAAAACGTTGTACGTTTATCTGATGGTCTCTACATTCATTCTAGAGGATACTATACTTTTATTATCCTCACATATACAGTAGCTGTACGTACAAATGTATAAATTTCACTGCATTAGAAAACATGTCAAACCAAGTGACATTTATGGTAAAGAAAGATATCACAGAGCACACTATTTAAGCATATATATATATATATATATATATATAAATTTTAAACAGATATACTAGTCATAATTAGACAAAAAAATTATTTGGACACTCAGTAGTGACTTGATTATAGATCACAGTTACCGTTATAAACTTA
Organism: Cranoglanis bouderius; assembly: GCA_023630585.1. NCBI lineage: Eukaryota > Metazoa > Chordata > Actinopteri > Siluriformes > Cranoglanididae > Cranoglanis > Cranoglanis bouderius. The sequence continues at coordinate 14,683,694 of CM042565.1, read as the reverse complement.
TACATTTGTAAGTGTGGCTTAAGTGTTAAAACATTTTGGTATTTCAATATGTGGGCAATTTTCTTCAATACAGCTTCCTCAGCTAAATGTTGCACAGCATTATATTGCACAAAACAACTGCACATATCTGCACTTTATCCCAACTGTAGTCAGCCTGTTGCTGCCACCCATCTTTATATCCTTAAATTATATTTTCATACTTTTTTAAATCCTTTTCCTTTTTCTAACTGTATACAAGTAAATTCTAGTCTATGTAAATTCTATTTTATGTCACAAACAGTCATAAAAAGCATTTCACTACACGTCGTGCTGTATGACGAATAAAATTTGAATTTGGATTCGAATACATTTGTTAGTGTGGCTTAAATGTTCAAATACCATCTGGGGCCACTGCATGACAACTTTTAATCATTTTGTACTCAAGGATATTGTTATTAACAAAAATGTTCAGTTTTTATCCATTTTGTTTCCAAGTCTTACATTTAGAAATTGCAATTCCTAGAGAATTGGAATAATTCATATGTGAACGTTTAAAGGGAGATCTTTGCTTAGCAATACTTATTTTGTTCCATGAACTTTTTGTTTATCATCAAGGATACATCCATCTTCTGTGCCATTATTTTGTACCTTTCACCTTGAACGGTGTAGGGCTAAAATATATAAAGTTAATTACTTAGCCCACTGATCTCCTATAACCAACGACGGAAATAGGTGCAGCGAAGGTTAATGCGTGTTTTAATATATGATTTAAATATCTGACTCCATTTAATTGATTATCTGACTCCAATAGAATAATCTTCTAGTTAGTCCTAGAAGTGTTAGAACTCAGTGGTCTACTAATGTTTACTCCTAAGCAGCTTCGAGCGAAGCTTTCATTAAAATGACGTTCCTACGTCAGAGACTTTTATATAGCTTCTTTATTAAAGCATTATGTTGTTAGCTCAGAGGTTTCTATCAATGTGCAAGCCTAGGCCTTTCCTATCTTACTTGTCAGAGGTTCTGTTTAAACTTGCAAGTATTAGCCTTTGCTTTTGGCTTGTCAGAGATCGACCTTAAACGTGTCTAACGTATTATACACTTTTAGTTTAAGAAGCTATTCATAATAAGAATACCAAACATAGACACAGAGTATTTAGAAATAGAATAACAAATGGATTTAATATGAGATCACAATTAAAAGATACATAAAATAGAGACAAAAGTAACTTACAGGATTACAGTCAGCATCATGGACCTAGGATGCACGATGGAAAAGCATCTATGGCAAAAGGTCCTTCGGATGTTACAAGCCTCCCTGATGTTATAAGCTTCCAATGTTATAAGCCTTCTGATGTTATAAGCTTTTTTTCTCCCTACCAAGCAGATCCTCTTATACCCTTGACCCTCTTTGAAATGTATAGTGACCAGGATACCAAATGGAGATGAAACAATGTGTTTTATGGCAGGGTGGACCCCATGGTGTTTTATGGCAGGGTGGACCCCATGGTGTTTTATGGCAGGGTTTTCTCACTTTAAGGAACTGTATGTTAATTAAGTTCCCGAGAATGAGTTCATGCAAACCAGGGGGTGCCTGTGTGTGTGTGTGTGTGTGTGTGTGTGTGTGTGTGTGTGTGTGTGTGTGTGTGTGTGTGTAAAGAGCACATATTACAACATATATTGTAAATGTTATTTCCTAAACTATATGATATTTATGATATCACCACATTGTTCACCATGAACTATGGATACAAATGACACCAAACATGCCCTGAGGAATATTGTAATTAAACACAGTTTAGATAACCAGTTTTAGTTCACCTGGTATCTCTGAAACACATTCCTGATCATTTTAACCTTAATCACATTACTGCCACAATTTTAGAAATCTACTACAACGGTGAATGTGATGTACATTTAAATCTCATTTACGGTACAAGCATGTTCCTGAACAATTGTGTTCTTGTTATTTTCAAGACACACATTTCCTGAAAGAAAAAAAAAAACAGAGACACACCCTTGAAAGTACCAGCCTCATGACGAGCAGTGGCGCAGTTCACAGCCAGTGCTGTTATATTGAAAATGATATGCTATTTCATCCATTCATCTTCAGTAACTGCTTTATCCTGGACACGATTGCTGTGGATCCAGAGTTTACACCAGACACAAGTCCATCACAGGGCATCTCACACCTACCCTGTCACATGATACTTGAAAAATTTATATTAAATACACTTTTTTTAAAAAAAATCTTACGGTCATATTTTAACAATTATTTCAGAATGCCTATTGTGGTAATAAATGCTGGAACAAATAGTTGGCGTAAATGTGTTTTTAAAAAACCCTGTAAACTTGTTTTATATATATATATATATATATATATATATCAAAATGAAGCGAAATAAAAACTAACTAACAAATTTTGTTATTTGAAGTGTTTTTTGATTCATTTTGGATGTACAGTAGAGTGCATAGGCACCCTATTTTTTTTAGTACAATCTTTGTTATAGATTTTTTATTTTATGACGTCTACATTATCAAGTCAGTATAAAAAACATTTTAGATTCCCAAACATTAGTTTTCTAGCACAGAATGAAATGTTACAGAAAAACGTTTGTACGTCATTAAAGAAAGCAGCGTATTACGTAAGAGACACTTTCCAGACAAAAAACACAATGAAGGCTGCTGGGTTTTGCTGCGAAAATAAGAAGCGAGTGCGAAAGTCAAAGTGTCCAGAAGAACTGTGTCTGGTTCTGCAAGATGCCCAATAAAACTTACCAGCTCATTTCCTTATAAAACTGCACTGATTGTACCGGAGACTACAGTTTTTAATTTTATTTTTTTGTCACACCAAATATTGACTTTGTTTCTTTTAACACAGTTTACTGCTCTTTACGTTGTTGTTGTTTTTTTGTTTGTTTTTTTTTACATGTAGAAACGTTTAATTTCATTATTTTTGAAGCCATCTTTGCTCTACAGCATTTCTTTGCATGTGCCTAAAACTTTTGCATTGTACTGTAGGTATTTTATCTACTTTAATATTTATTAATAGTTAATATATACACTACCGGTCAAAAGTTCACCTCAATTTTTTCCAGGTTTTATTGAATTTTACGCAGTTTAATGTCTCAATGTACTCTGGAATTAAAGCATAGAACAAATAAACAATTGGAGATAAAAAAGAAAGCATGGAATTGTTTTGTTTAACAAAATTGAATCTAAATTTTTGACACATCAAAGTAGCCACCTTTTGCAGGTATAACAGCCGAACACATTCTTTCTACAATGGAAATCAAATATTGTTCGGAAAGTTCTTCCCAACACTGTCGCAGAAGTTCCCACAAATGTGTTGCACTTGTAGGTTCCTTTGCTTTCACCCTTCTGTCCAGTTCATCCCAAACCAGCTCGATGGGGTTTAAGTCTGGAGACTGTGCTGGCCATTCCATGATTTGAAGCCTACCGTCTTGTTCTTTTCTTCTCAGGTAGTTCTGACATAGCCTAGAGGTATGTTTTGGGTCATTATCTTGCTGTAGGATGAACCCCTGACCAACTAGGCGTATACCAGAGGGTATTGCATGGCGCTGCAAAATGCTGTGGTAGCAGTTTTGGTTCAGGGTGCCACTCACTCTGTGCGAGTCGCCGACTTTGGATCCAGCAAAAGAGCCCCAGACCATCACGCTTCCTCCTCCATCTTTGACAGTTGGTGTCACGCACCGAGGAACCATCCTTTCGCCTACTCGACGGTGTAAAAAAACCCTGCGTGATGAACCGAAGATCTCAAATTTTGATTCATCTGTACATAAGACCTTATTCCAGTCTTCAGTAGTCCATTGGTGGTGCTTCATGGCCCAGGCAAGCCTCTTTTTCTTACTTTGCCATCTTAGCAATGGCTTTCTTACTGCCACTCGACCTGTCAAACCTGGAGCTCGAAGTCTTTTCTTCACAGTTGAAACTGAGACTTGCTTACTTCAACCAGTGTTAAGCTGTTGTCCTGTGAGCTGCCTCACGCAAGCTGTTGACTCTCAGAAACCTGTCTTCTGATTCTGTTGTGGCTTTGGGTCTGCCAGACATTTACATTTATAGCATTGAGCAGATGCCCTTATCCAGAGCGATGTACAAGAGTGCTTTAAATTCTCCATCAATGAATATTTCATTTCTGGTTCATACGATTACAATGAAGTGCACTGAACACAAACCCATTGAAAGGAGAGCAACTGTTAGGAGTTTTCTTTTTTTTTTTTGAAAGAAGAAGAAGAAGAAGAAAACAGTAATTATCTAGGGGTAAGTATTTAAGAAAGAGGTATGTCTTAACTCAGCTGTTCTGGCATTGATGGGAAGTTCATTCCACCACCTTGGTGCCAGAACAGAGCAAAGTCGTGAGGCAGATCTACCTTGCATCCTGAGACAGGGTGGGACCAGTCGAGCAGTGCTTGTTGACCTGAGGGAGCGTGGTGCTGTGCGTGGGGTGATGAGAGCTCTAAGATAAGAGGGTGTTGTTCCACTTTTGGCTTTGTAGGCAAGCATCAATGTTTTGAATCTGATGCGTGCAGCTACTGGAAGCCAGTGAAGGGAGCACAGCAACGGGGTGGTGTGAGAGAATTTAGGGAGGTTGAAAACAAGTCGTGCAGCTGCATTCTGGATCATCTGTAGAGGACGGGTGGCACTCAAAGGTAGACCTGCCAGGAGCGAGTTGCAGTAGTCTAGTCTGGAAATGACAAGAGACTGCACAAGCAACAGAGTGGCCTGTGTTGTTAGATATGGACGAATTCTTCTAATGTTGTAAAGGATAAACCGACAGGACCGTGTTTGATTAGTAATATGTGATGAAAAGGACAGTTGATTGTCCACGATTACCCCAAGGTTACGAGCAGTAGTTGAAGGAGAAATCATGGAGTTGTCCAAGGAGATGATGAGATCCTGGCATGGGGACGAATCTCCTCGGATGAAGAGCAGTTCAGTTTTGCTGGGGTTGAGTTTCAGCTGATGAGCTGCCATCCACGATGAAATGTCCGTCAGACATGCTGTGATCCGGGCAGAAGCAGTGGTGTCTGAAGGGGGAAAGGAAAAGATAAGTTGAGTATCATCAGCATAGCAATGGTAAGAGAACCCATGTGAGGAGATGACTTTGCCAAGAGAGTGGGTATAGAGAGAAAAGAGGAGAGGGCCAAGTACTGAGCCTTGTGGGACACCAGTAGAGAGTCTGCGAGGTGCAGATGTTGATCACCCCCATGATACCTGATACGAACGACCTTCCAAGTATGAAACAAACCATTGCCATGCTGCTCCGCAAATTACAAGACTCTTGAGGGTAGTCAGGAGAATCTTGTGGTTGACTGTGTTAAATGCAGCAGACAGGTCAAGCAGGATGAGGACAGAGGACAGTTTGGCTGATCTGGCAGCAAGAAGTTTTTCAGTGACGGCCAAGCGGGCAGTCTCTGTGGAGTGTGCTGCTTTAAAGCCAGACTGGTACGGATCTGGAAGGTGATTCAGTGAGAGATAAAGAGACAGTTGATTATATATGGAGCGTTCAAGAATTTTAGAAAGGAAAGAGAGAATTGATACCGGTCTGTAGTTGCTGATGTCAGAGGGATCCAGTGTAGGCTTCTTCAGCATGGGAGTAACCTGTGCTTTTTTGAAGGAAGCCGGAACTTGGCCAGACGACAGGGAACCGTTGATGATTGTAGAGATGAAGGGCAGAAGGTCAGGCAGGATGGTCTGGAGCAATGTGGAAGGAATTGGATCCAGCGGGCAGGTGGTAGGGTTGCAGGACAGGATGACTTCTTGAATCTCCTGTGTTGCTAGGGTAGAAAAATGTGACAGAGAAGGAGGAGAGACCAGTGTGAGAACAGAATTGGTCTGAGTAGAGGTGAAGGTCTTGCAGATTTCCTTAATCTTCTCATCATAGAAGGAGGCAAAGTCTTCTGCAGACAGCGAGGACAAAGCAGGGGAAGCCGGAGGGTTGAGAAGTGATGAGAAGATGTTGTGTAGCTTGCAAGGATCTTTGGCAGAAGCTTCAAGCTTTTCCTTGTAGAAGGCCATCTTGGCAGAAGTCACATCCAATGAGAACTGAGACAAGAGAGCGCGGTAAGAGGCAAGATCTGTGTCAAGATGCGTTTTCCTCCACCTTCTCTCTGCTGATCTCAGTTCTCTTCTACAGCTGCGCAACACGTCCGACAGCCAAGGAGCAGGGCAAGAAGTCTTTCTAGATTTGGTAAACAGAGGACAAAGATGATCCATGGTTGAGGAGAGAGAGGATAGGAAAGTGTCAGTGGCTGAGTCTAAGGGTAGAGAAGAAAAGGAATCAGGGTCAGGGAGAGATGAAAGGGTGCAAGAAGCTACAGAGGAAGGGGGGACAGAGTGGAGGTTCTGACGAGTTACAGAAAGGTGTTGGTAGCTAAATTTGGAAGAAATAGGAAGAAAAAGACTGAACGATACCAGGTGATGATCAGAGGTGTGAAGTGGGGTGGTGGTCATGTTCGTGGCTGTAGAAGGACGAGTGAAGACGAGATCCAAGACATTTCCTCCTTTGTGAGTGGGAGGAGAACTGTTGAAGGTCAGTGCGAAGGAATCTCTAAGAGGCAGAATGCAGGAGGAGTGAAGTTTCTCAGACGGAAGGTTGAAGTCACCATGGACAGTCAGAGGAGTGTCACCGGTAGGGATGGAACTAAGTAGCGTATCCATCTCATCCAGGAAGTTACCCAGTGGACCAGGAGGACAAGTTCAGCAGACCTCTTCCTGTCAGTGTTTCCTCCAGTTTCCAAGTGCCTTTTGATGGTGTAGGAAACTGTACTTACTGGCACCTTGGCTTTCTTTGCAATTTCTCTAAAGGAAAGACCTACACTTTCAAGGGTTATAATGGTCTGTCTGTCTTCCTTTGTTAATTGCCTTTTTCTCGGCATTATGAGAGAAATATACTATTTCCTACAGTAAAATACTGTCCAAATAATGCTTAAGAGGGTGTAGTAACACAGTCTGTTCCAACACTGCTTATATACAGACAGAGAGTTTGTAAGTAATCAACAAAAGCTGGGACACCTGTAGGAATTCTTAGTATCAACTTTCAAGGCTTAATTTAATTCCATTGCCTCAGAACAGCTGTAAGTTGTTAACCCATTACTTGTTTCCTGAAAAGGCATTTTTGTATAACTCTGAAATGTGCATTATTTTTCAGTTTTTTGTAACCTAAACTTTCTTTCTTAACCTCTGGCAGTTTAGCACTTAAATTTGTACCATTTCAGGTTATTCACTGGACTTGAACTGCTTAAATTTCGATAAAAACTGGAAAAATGGGGGTGTTCTAAAACTTTTGACCGGTAGTGTATATATCTTTATTTCATTTGAAAAAGTACAGTACATTTTCATGGTACAATCAGTACTGTTTTTTGGTATTAAAGTTCAGCAATATTTTAATTTGTGTGTTTTGTTTTCATTCAGTATCAATCGGGTAACGGCAGATCCCGCCCAACTTTGTTATCGGTATCTGTAAAAATCCTATCGGTCGACCTCTACTCACTTCAACACGCAGAGTCTGGAACATAATTTGGGCTTAAAATGAGGTAAAACATGAATTTTGGAAACACGGTTCATGAACAAAAGAGGCAGATCTCTTTTTTTTTTTTGCTTTTATTTTTCTCTCTGCATGAAAACAAAAATAAATCAAAAAATACATTATAAACTCCTGTAAATCAATGCGTTATTTTAACGACAGCAAAAAACACAGATCAAGATGAAGCTCGGGTGACAGAACAGACCTTCTTCTGACCTATTCCACCTGTGCAGATGTGTAAAATAGTGTTTTTTATTTGTTTGTTTGTTTGTTTGTATAATCTGCAAGTCTGTCTACTGCCTGGATCCGAAGCTAAGGTTCAGAGAGTACACAGTCCACCAGTGCGAAAACAGAGCAGTCAGAAGGCGCTGTACTTTCGCCTTTCTATTCTGTAGTGAGGTTTATACATAAATCCCCCCCCCCCCCATCTGAACCATGACCAGTGTTACAGGAGATCCCGCGCACCCTAAACGCAAGGGCTGTTTGATTTGACACGTGGTTTGTTTTGAGGGTGAAAGAAACATCGACAGATGCACCACAAACGATTAGTGGCGCCAGTTCATTACCGGTTCATTAGTCGTATTCGAAAACGTCTTTCGGTTAGAGCACTAAATTACTGTCGTTTCACAGAGTCTATATGCGTACAGATTCACAGCTATTTCTCGAGTGTTTTAAAAAACAACAACCACATAGCAACACACATGAGAAGTGAAGCATCCCAACAGGAATACGTTTATAATGCTTTGAAGACAGCATCCTGGTCAACAGTGACCGAGGAGAAGAAAGAAAGAATCAACATAAACTCAGACAGTTTCTTGTCATTCAGGCTGTTTTCTTTACAGTGGGACATGATCAGGCATCTTAAAAACTCATGTTTCTGCCATTGTGAATTTGTAAAAACAAAAAAAGCGTGAGAAATGAAAAACAAAACAATAAACAAAAGGGCAGGTGAAGAAGAGGAAGGAGGTGGCTCCGAGTTGTACTGGGTTGTTTTAAGATTTCGCGGGTCCTTGTGTCCTGGGCAGTGGATTTGTTTTATTCCTGTGTGAGGAGATGGGAGTCTCATTACCACTCCTTTTTCTTCTCGTCCATGGACACGCCCCCGGGACCGAGAGCCACCACTAGCAGCAGGCCGCCGACGACCGACGTGGTCTGGAAGAAATCGTACTTGAGGAAGTCGTGCATGGGCTTGTAGGCAGGCACCGTCCAGAAGGCGTTGAAGTAGACGTTGATGGCCATGAGCCACACCACCAAGGTGAGAGCCGCCAGCTTGGTCTTGAAGCCGATGGCCACCAGAATGATGAGGGCCGTGCCCACCATGTTCTGTAGGATCTGAAAGAATAAGGGGAAGAGGGAATGGAAGATGAAGGTTGCAATACTTAACAAAAAGGGAATTGGATGAAATTAACAGAATTTTGCAACCATTTAGTGCATGTAGTGTGTTTACACTGTGAAATTCAAGATGTAGTGTACTACATTCCTTGAAATCATGGTCCGTTCTGCACAAGGCCGACGCCTCTGAGCGGACGGTAATCAATCCTGACTAGCAATTTCTTCATCTATTCTCTGCACTAGCTTTCGGTTGAGTACTTTTAAGAAATCGATATGCTCTGGATCCATCGTGTCTCTAACCAGGATAAAACAGTTACTGGAAATGAGAACTGAAAAGTGAGAGTGAGTGAGAACTGTTTAATCCTGTTCATGTTACTGGGAGGCAAAATATTGAATACTTATGTGCATCCTATGTATCATTCTGTTATTAATAATTACATAAGCTGCACATAAATGTTGCAGGAATAAGCACTAAACAAATTTTCGCAACATCCTGATATGTTTTATTCCTTACTTTATTCCTTCAGAAGTCCTCCATTATTTTTATCAAGGCTTACGAGGTCATGCTTACATAAACCTAAGCTTAATTTACCTTCAGTTAACTAAGTTTCACTCAGCTGCTCTTGCTAGGAAAATTATTTTTTTAATGAAAATATAAACAGGTAGGCAGTGGTAGCTCAGTGGTTAAGACATTGGGCTACTGATCAGAAGGTCATGAGTTCAAACCCCAGCACTGCCACTGTGGGCCCTTGGGCAAGGCCCTTAACCCTCAACTGCTCAGTTGTATAAATGACATAAATGTAAGTCGCCCTGGATAAGGGCATCTGCCAAAATGCCGTAAATGTAAATGAACGTGCAAAAACCTACATGAGAACAGATGTGTGTGCACCCTGTAACACCGCTGAACTTTAACATTTTTGGCAAAGGACAATTTTTAAGTAAGAAGCTGCCATTATTTTCTCCCATAGGGCACAGTGTGGTGGGAAAAAATGCTGAACATACATTAATATATTTGACTAATGTGATGGAAATAAGTCATATTTTATAGTTACATTATTTTGTCATTTATCGCTCACTAGCTACGTTTCAATCCAAGTTGCAAATTTAACTTAGGCGAAAAACTGGAATATCGCAGAAAACATTTGCGAATAAAGCACCGTTTCCTTCCTATGTGTTCAAGAAAACAAAATCGTCACGTCCCGGGAAACTGGTCCAAAGAATCAATGCCAATGGAATTTGTTGCAACTGTTGAAGCCACCGTGGCTCTTTTCCAATTTAATAAATGACTTGCGCTTCAGAGCGCGCAGACGAAAAGCTATCACACACACTTCAGGTGGTCTTGAGATAGGGGGCGGATGCCTGATATTTGGGAAGGGAATCGCTGAATATCCAATCACATCAGCCAATTATCCAATCATATGATTTGTTGAGGCAAAGTCACACTTTTTTTGATGCACATTCAGGAATTTATTCGGTAATTTTAGACTGGAATTTATTCTGTAGATAAGTTTTTTATGCGGATTTTGGAGATTTATTCGCATCTGGTGTTTCCATACAGCATTTTTTTTTTTTTAGGATTCCTCCATCAGGAGGAAACCTATTGTTATTGTTAGTATTCTTATTATTCTTATTCTCCTTATCTCCCTAAAGTGCTCAATAACTCAAGATTTGAATGCTAAAAAGTTTTTAAATTTGGCACATTGATACTACAGGCCACGAGTAACTCCCACACCACAAATGGCCCACATGCATCCATAGGCACGCTACAGGCCACGCCCAAAGTCTACGTGATTTTCCCTCCACCCAATACGTCCAAAATGTCTGAAAATTGGTATACATGCCTTATTTCTCATGGGGAACAAAAAAAGCCATCGGGACACATAACGTCTGCCATGATAGATTTTCCAGTACATTGAAGATTTGTCCACAACTACAAAAAACTTCTCCTCATGACCCGTAGGTCCGATTGACTTGAACTGTGGTACATATGTGTGGGATACATGTCCTCCTATAGGGTGATAAAAATTGGCCGAACTATTTACATATTGGTGAATTGACAACTGTTGCACATATTTCTTGTGTCCATAAATCAATGGAACATTAACCTATGGACTTGTTCTGTGCCACACATGAAGAGGACACTACAGTATGTTACCATGTGCGATGGCAACCTCTTATCTCCAAAAGCAGCGACATTAAAAGGAAAAACTTTGATAATATCTGTTATATTATGTTTAACAATATCTTTATCGTCCGCTAGATGTTGCTGTCTGTCTTGGAATGATCATTTGTGGAAAACCACAAAAATACATTTCTCTACCCTGTCAATTCTGAAATGGTCCGCAATCTTGAGGAGGAATCCGCCATTGCTGCTTGCAGCTATATTTTTATTTTGTATGTGATATAACAAAATTTGCATAAAAATACATGTATGGAATTCAGGGAAATTCTTCTTCCAGCATGATGAGATGTCCATATAAAAGATCGCAATACGATTCTTCCTTAAATTTTGAATAACTTCCCAACCAAGGTATGTCTGCTGCTTCTGAACTGGCCGTCATCTGAACCCATAATATCCTGTGCATTTCCTCACCCAGACTCAAATTCAAATTCCTAAAAGCCCACGGGACTCGAAGAGGAGTGCGAGGAATGTGAGGTCTCACCGAGAAGAAGCTGGAGTCGAAGTGCAGCAGGGTCATGAACATGAGAACGAGGAGCACGCGGCCACCCAGCTGCATGTACTGCTTGGGGGAGCTCTCGCCCATCGTAGGCACACCGGCGAACATGCTCTTGCCCTCAGAGCGTGACTCGGCCAAGAGTAGCAGCAGCCCGCCGCCCAGAGCCATGTTCCTGCACACAAGCACCAGCAGTACAGATATATCATTGTGTGTATACATTTTGATTTCATTTCTTATTACATTAAAGCATGCGGGTCAAACACAAGAGCTAAATCTGTGATCGAACAGCATGAGTGATCTCACATCTCACTGTGCTTAATATAACCCCAGTCCGAAGGGAAATTATCGTAAACTGTCGTATATGGGTGCACTCCGGTTTCCATCACTGCCTTCTTGACCGTGGTCTGAAACGCGGGTTAAAATCAGTGTCTGTGTGCCGTGCTTGATGTAAGTCACACTCACATCTAAAACCCTTTCAGAAGCACATCATGTGTTGTGGTGGCAGTGATGTAACCAGAAACATTTCAGTGGGATTAGAAAATATACAAAATAAAAATCACGATTGTTTTCCTGATGTGTACAATTAAATTAGGACTAGAAATTGACCGATATTGATTTTATAAAAAAAATTTTTAAAAAAAAACGATACGATACCAATTGTTTGCATGTTTATGTGCCCGATAACAGACATGCAGAACCGATATTTATTGTTTTACTTCTGTTTTTGACACAGTGATAACAACACCACTGAACTGAACAAACCGTTTTATTTATAACAATTTTGTCAATTTCACTTCCTCTTTGCATACATTTTTTTTAAAAATAAACAAAAAAAGATGTGCTGCAATGGCTGTCCTGCATGCAATTCTCAAAACGCCCAACAGATGGCGCCATTTATCGGTGGCTTCGATGTTACAAAACCGATATCTGATTGTGGAAAAATTTTTAAATATCGGGAAAAATATCGGTAAAACCGATTATCGGTCGATCTCTAATTAGGACGTGTGACGCCCTCGTGCATTTAGGATGGATGTCGGACAGCAGTAGAGGCGACAATGACACAAATCTGTTATTTCAATCATTTAAGGCACAATCTACTGTCAAACAATCTTTCCATATTAATGACGCTGCCATGAAATACATTTATGACACTGATGATACCTAAGATTAAAATAACATGTCAATAACAGGGTCAAAATTACAACTTATATTATAAATCCTGATCTACTTTTCTTTTGTAGTAAACTCCAGCAGGCCACTCCGTCTCCATCTCTCTGTGCCTAATATACTGCACCTAATATAACCTAATGAATACGCGTTAATAGTTTCTGTTAGCTCTTCTTTTTCCTACAAAGATCGTATCCTGATCTCAGAGACGGCTTTTGTTGTTAGTCAATAGAATATGTTAATTAAGTTTTAAAAAACGATCGATTTTAATTTATGGTCCTTCAGAGTCTCATAAAAAATGCTGATGTTGCCTGGCAACACAAAATGAAGTAGCGCTCACCTCATCAAAAACTTTAGATCCCACAGGATACTGTAGGCAACAGTCTGAAACAGAGCATACGGAAATCAGATTAGATTGTAATCATAATTTTTTTTTAAATCCGTTGTTAAAGCTAAACGTTGCTTCATTACCTGTAGCGCGATAATGCCAAATAATCCAAAGCAAGCATACTGTACAAAATTTCTACTGAGAACAAGGACACAGCCACCTGTAAGAGAAAATTATTTAGTTTAGAAAATTCACAGCTGAAAAGATTGAAGAAAATCTACACAGTATCAACTAGGGCTGGGCGATATATCGATATAATAAAGCTGTGTGTAAATGTTTGCATAAGACAAACCGAACTAAAATTTTCCGCCGGATTTGCAAAAGTTGCTGAAACACGGCTTATTCGCATTTAGCGACGCCCACAAAACTCCATAAAAAGGTCAGACACAGAGACAACCGGGAGCACGAAATGAACGACCAGGGTAAAGTCTAAAAATCCGAAGTGGAAGATATTTTGACTCACTTCTATGCCAATAAAAATATGTAATAATATATAATAGTAGTAGTAATAATAATAACTTAAGTCTAAATCTTCCGTCGGCGGAGGTGTTTGTTTACAGTTCACGGCCCGTCCTCCGTTTATACGGCGCCATTTCTTTCGTCATAACTGAATGGTTCGTTTGATCTGTTTTCGTTTAATTTGTTTTATTTTTCGTACCCTTGAATTAATGCCAATGATATAAAACTAACTGGCACGAGGATGTGTTTTTGATAAAGACTCCAAAGCTCTTCTGTAAGTCATTCTGCATAAGGGTGCCTGCTAAATAAAAATTAGCAATTTAACCTCGACAGTATATTCCAGATACAAAAGTGCAGTATTCCATGCAGATTATATGATTTCGAAGTCGATCGAGTCGAGGTTTACATTAGTGTGTGAACTTGCACACGTTCAGATGAACGACTTGTGCGTAAATCCTCTCGTATCCAGCTTGATAAAAGAGACCCGTTGTCTTAAAGCACGCTCCCATCATGCTTTTAGTATTACAAAAGCTTTCGAAAGCTTACCCAGCTGTCCTAAAAGGTTAAGCAGCACAAAGCTGGTGGCCAGGAAGTAGCCGCAGCCCCAGGTGGCCTCGATGTAGTCTCTCTGCTCGTACCACTGGAACCACATGCGGATGCCGTCCTCCAGGAAGGTGCTGATGAGACACAGGCGCGCCAGGTGAGGGAGGTACTGTTTCGTCACTCTGAGGAACTGCAGAAAACAGCGGCACTCACTTTAATAGTCCATTATACTGTAGTTTCTTCGTCTGATTCATAAGCTCAAAAGAAAATCTAAGTCTATATGTTGTATTTTTTTTTTTTTTTCTACCGTCATATTGGCTTCCATAACATGAAGGAACATGTACAATAAGCTCTAAACCATCAACTTTTGATTTCAGGGGTACTTTAAATCACTGTATATAGTTTTTAAATAAAACTACAGCTGTTCCTCGTTAGTGGTCTCTGGATATTTGAGTTTGAGACCCATGGTTTAAAGACTTCTGGTTCTTAATAGCTTTGTGTTTAATTTAACACTTAAAATAAGGTGCTAAAATAAATATCAGGAATAAAATTCACGTCATCTGTAATAATATTTGAAGTTATTATATTGATGTATATGGAGTATGTCAAATCAGGGATTAATAGCACAATCTGTCTTTTTTTAAAAAAATTAATTGTATATTTTTATGAGAACGGTTGAAAACGTCTACATTTATGAAGATGAAACTGTAGTTAAGCTTTATTACACACACACACACACACACACACACACACACACACACACACACACACACACAACTGAAAAGGTTTCGTTTAATTGGTACTTTTCGTGTTGTTTTTGAACGTAGTAAAAGCAATCCAAAGTTGTTGTTTTTGTTTTTTTTTAAATCCACAGATCTCATCAGTACTATTAAAAAAATAAGGCACATTATTTGAACTGTTTATTGGAACCATTAACTTTAAACTCGTAGACCACATTTTTAATAAAATTGTTTACCAAACTGTTTACTGATTACTGTTTGCATGATTTATAGGCGTAAACAGCTTTGATAACGTTAGGTTGTGATCTACACCGCTGTTTAAAAAAAATTATTCTAATCAATCAATCAATCAATCAATCAACATTCTCCCTGATGTAACTGAAGGCAGGGAAAGTTACTCGGCTCATCCGTCATCTCCTCAGACTACGCTACTACACCGAGCAGTCAGACTCTCCAGTTTCGGGTCTTTTATCTCATCCTGGCTCTCATTTCAACCCCCCTGCTTTAAACACCCCTCATTATCCAGTCACGTTTTTAAAGCCGCTGATTTAACAAGCTTGTACACAGCATGCTCATTAAAAGAGCACTTGTGCCATCACTGACGTGTGGGCTGATACAGCCGTCTGCTTCACCGATTGGCCCAGGTATTCTGGGAAGTGCTGATGTGGACCAATGGGTGGGGGGGGAATATATATATGTGTGTGTGTGTGTGTGTGTGTGTGTGTGTGTGTGTACTGTGGAGCCAAACAGTGCTTGCGCAAATCACCTGGGCTTAAGCGAGGGAGTGTGTCGTGGCAAGGTTTCTAAAAATGCTCAAGTGTAAAGAGCACAACACGGAGAGTTATGTCAGGTCATGTACCTCGGGACTTTCGTTACAGACTAGAAAATGAAATTCATGTGACACACAGAGACGACGACCAACGTGTCAGGGGTTACTCCAGGGTCGCTTATCTGTTGTTTACAGTGTTGCGAAGAACACAGAATGGAGGCCAAATTTATCTTACTCTGTCTTTACAGGGAGATATCATTCACTGGGTGCGTCTCAATCAGCTCCCTAAGTGGTGAATCAGTAAGTTTCGTGTACACGAGTTGGGGTACTGGTAAGGACCCTGGCTCGCTACACATCGGGACACTGATGACGGCGACATGACCACGTACTCGCGGTGTAAATCGTCACCACTGGCATTTACCAACGACAGGCAGGACTGATATCTTTCTGACATTTACGTGTCATATAAATTTGTAATCTTAAATCACACGCGTTTGTGTCATGGTACTTCAAGCAAGATCGTTGCCTAGCTAGTGCTTTTATTTTAATCATTAAACACTTAAAAGTCGTTAGACTCAAACAAACCGTATGTAGAACGTCAAATAAAGTTAAAAATCTCTAAGTAATCATTTGAGAGCTACAACAATGGTAACAAGCTACTTACATTCGTAGACGAAGCTGGCCGAGAGGTCGTCCGCTATTTTTTTTTCTTCTTTTTTTTCTTTTCTTCGAGCTGACAGGCTTCAGAAAATATGAAAATATCCCCAGCAAGGGAACATAGTGAGCATCGATGCTCCCTGGTTTCTTTTTTTTTTTTTTTAAGGGCGCGAACGTTCCAGTGAACTGGAAGGATTTCGCGATTGAGGCAGCCCTTAAAATGGCTGATTCCCATTTATTATTGAACTAGGGAACTGATTGAGACGGACCCACTGACAGGCCTTCAGTAATCTCTCTTCGCTCCTGAGATATATATATATATATATATATATATATATATATGCTCACACGCTCTCAGCAAGAAAGGTACCGAAGAGTACTTTTTCCAGTCGGTGTAGTGGTACCATTAAGGGTACATCATCGATTAGCTTTTTAAAGTAAAGCTTCATGTGTCTCGATGTATCGGGGCAAAACATTAAAAATGACATGAACGATACTATCATTTAATGTCTAAGCTGATTAATGATTGGACCCTGAAAAGAAGGAGGATATAAAGACTCAGTAGAAATAGAAAAAAAACTGCATATCAGTCAGCTGCATATAATTTGTTTGTAATTATAAAAAATAAAAAAGGACGCAACAAGAAACAGTACAGTTTGGTGCCTTTATTTTTAAGAATCTTTACACGAGATTGACGCGTCCATCTTGTCCACCAAATGAACAATGAAAAAAAATATATATGAATGAATGAATGAATAAATAAATAAATCCCAGCCGAGCCGAGACGTACCGTACCCTTCTTCACACGCTGACCTTGAAATCTGAGCTTCCAAGATCCCAATTTTAGGATGGAGGTTATTTCCGTAACATCTTAGCACTGTATCAGTTACTTTCTTTCTACTGTCAGACAATTCTACAGACATTTTGCTGTATCTTTGGACAAAATCCAAATCGGTTCAACACCGCTCCAGTCCATAACTTGTTACACCAATACCACAGAGAGAGAGAGAGAGAGAGAGAGAGAGAACACT
This sequence comes from Cranoglanis bouderius, assembly GCA_023630585.1. Classification (NCBI taxonomy): domain Eukaryota; kingdom Metazoa; phylum Chordata; class Actinopteri; order Siluriformes; family Cranoglanididae; genus Cranoglanis; species Cranoglanis bouderius. The sequence continues at coordinate 14,666,408 of CM042565.1, read as the reverse complement.
ACAAAGGGTCTTTTATAAACGACTGTGAAGAACTCTGTGAGGCCGGGATGCATTAAGACACCATTGAGCAACAGCTGGCATATAATAGTGAACTTTGTCTTGCGGTATCAGTCGTAAAGTCCTGTATAAAGCAATAGCAAGCTATAATTTAGATACATGTATGACACCTGCCACAGGTAGTTGTTTCACAAGATGACAGGTTCCCAACCCTGGTCCTGGAGAACCTCTTGTCTTGAACATTAGAGTGTTTTCCTGCTCTAAAACACCTGCTTCATCTAATCAGCTGATTAATTCCATCAGAGCACACATAGAATAGATAAGCCCTATTCAGACGGGATTAAATGTACATGGGGTGGTGGGGTCATTTCCTATTTTACAGCTGCTCCCCAGTGATTTTATTTCCAGCCTGATCGGTCATGTCAGCGTTTTTGCTCCGTCCTCGCAATAATCGCAAATCCAATACATAATAGTAGTTTTCGTGTACTTTGTAATTATTGTTTCATTGTGTTTTCAAATTGTTGCTGGAACCTTTGTTCACCCCAAAATTGAAATAATGGCCAGCGTCTTCTCCAGTCTTCTCTACTCCAGTGCCTCTTCGACCACTGTGACACATGTGACACAAACATCTGTGTTCGTATGAAACATACGATACACAACTAGGAGCTCGAGTTAAATCTAAAGAATTATTATTATTATTATTATTATTATTATTATTATACACTTTTGTCTAGTTTGTTCCACAGTATTAGATTAAACCTTAACACACCACTGTGTTCCTAGTGTTCATTTAGCATCGGACATCTCCAGTTAATCAGTCCCTTCAGGATTTCTCGATCGCAGAAATGAACGCAAAATCGAGCGAACCCCGCGATATTCGGAGGAGCTTGCAATTTTTCAAAATGACCGCCGCGTCACATGACATCATCATAACCCACGTTCAGCCGAAGCCCTCTTCGATTCACGTGCATCGAACAGGAGTATGGCTGAAAAGTCTCATTTACTAACAAACATCACTGTGAAAGACCGTGCAAAACAATTTCACACAAGTGCAATTTCGCCAAAGTAGTTTTCCTAAAAATAAATAAATAAATAAATTAATAGATTTTTTAAAAAGCACAAAAATCTCCGCAAGTCGCATCGCAAATTTTGAAAAACGCCACAGGAAAAGCAAGCATTTTTGGCCGCAACAGTCAAAAAAAAAAAAAAAAAAAACTCCTGTACGGACTGATTAACGGCTAAAACATAAATAATGAAAATAAATAGTTTAAAATAAACCTATTTTAAATATCACACTACTCTTACTGATGAATGATCCTCAGTGGTGCATAAAGACAGAATTCCGTTCTCTATCCGGCGTCGAAAACAACCCCAAGTTGTTCAAACGTGTGGCACTCGCACAAACTCCGCCCTCTGTGAAATAAATCAACTCCAACCATTTTTCCTTCAACTAAGCCATGGTTGGAAAAAGAAATAGTTGAAAAAAATAAATAAATACATACATACAAGCTACTGTAGAGCAAGACATGGCCCTGGGGGCGGGACATATGCGCTCTAGGGACCATTTAATTGGACAAAGACAACACTAGTACAGGATGAGTCATCATAGAAGTGACAATTGATTTTAAAAAAATGTAAATCTTCAAAACTGTTTTTCATGATATAATTTCATGATATACGGTCACACTGGTGTCCGGAAGACTAAAGGTCAGCTATAAAAAGCTCCGAGTTTAATTTCAGGGCCACTTTAATCTCGCTTCTGACTTAAAAACGGCTGATAGAGACGTCACCTAAACCTGTAACAAGACGTCTTTATGAAAACTTCTGCACTGTTGTGGTAAATGTTTGGAAAGAATTTCCTTACACAACACAAGTTAGTAGTTTACTGTCAGTTTACAGCTTCTGATACGTTATCACGGGTTAGTAAAAGTGGCTAAACTTGCCCGTATGATCCATTACTGCAAATCAACCAAAATCTGGAGTTATAAAGTTCATTTAGCCAACTAGCACTAGCTAGCTAGCTAGTACAGATCCGTCCATATTTCCTAGTCGTGCAAAAGTTACGCAGGAACGAAACAGTCATTCGTATTATTTTCTTTAAAATCAGCAAGTCAGTATTTTGACACTCGTGTTAAGCTAGCACCAACCCCCTCCCATTCAATTCCCCTGCAACTTTCCTCGCTAACTAGCATAGCCGGCTAAGCTAATCAACTTAGCTATGAGCTACTTTGAAAAGATAAATAAATAACAAAACAACTAGTTTCCGTTATTCGGTACCTGATCCGCGACATCCTCCGCCGTGCTCATGATATCCTCCTGCCCCATGGCTTGTCAATTCCGTGAACACGCCGCCGTTAGAATAAAATCTGTGTTATTATTTTTTTTTTCCCCCTCCCACTTATTTTAGACAGTTATATATTTCCCCCCCGCCTGCCCGTGAAGACTAGGCCGCCGCCGTCCCACAATCCCGCGCGGACACAATCTCGCGCGGACCCGCCGTGTGTGCCACGTGTACCGAAGAGGTCTGCGAGCGCGCGCGCGTCACCACACACAGACACTGTAGTGCACATAGTATAGTACACATTATTAGCATACAGTACAGTAAGTAGTGTGTGTGTGTGTGTGTGTGTGTGTGTGTGTGTGTATGTATATATATATATATATATATATATATATATATATATATATATATATATATATATATACACACACATACACAGGTGCATCTCAATAAATTAGAATGTCGTGAAAAAGTTCATTTATTTCAGTAATTCAACTCAAATTGTGAAACTCGTGTATTAAATAAATTCAATGCACACAGACTGAAGTAGTTTAAGTCTTTGGTTCTTTTAATTGTGATGATTTTGGCTCACATTTAACAAAAACCCACCAATTCACTATCTCAGCAAATTAGAATATGGTGACATGCCAATCAGCTAATCAACTCAAAACACCTGCAAAGGTTTCCTGAGCCTTCAAAATGGTCTCTCAGTTTGGTTCACTAGGTAAGCCACAAACATTCATTGCCAAAGAAGCTGGCTGTTCACAGAGTGCTGTATCCAAGCATGTTAACAGAAAGTTGAGTGGAAGGAAAAAATGTGGAAGAAAAAGATGCACAACCAACCGAGAGAACCGCAGCCTTATGAGGATTGTCAAGCAAAATCGATTCAAGAATTTGAGTGAACTTCACAAGGAATAGACTGAGGCTGGGGTCAAGGCATCAAGAGCCACCACACACAGACATGTCAAGGAATTTGGCTACAGTTGTCGTATTCCTCTTGTTAAGCCACTCCTGAACCACAGACAACGTCAGAGGCATCTTACCTGGGCTAAGGAGAAGAAGAACTGGACTGTTGCCCAGTGGTCCAAAGTCCTCTTTTCAGATGAGAGCAAGTTTTGTATTTCATTTGGAAACCAAGGTCCTAGAGTCTGGAGGAAGGGTGGAGAAGCTCATAGCCCAAGTTGCTTGAAGTCCAGTGTTAAGTTTCCACAGTCTGTGATGATTTGGGGTGCAATGTCATCTGCTGGTGTTGGTCCATTGTGTTTTTTGAAAACCAAAGTCACTGCACCTGTTTACCAAGAAATTTTGGAGCACTTCATGCTTCCTTCTGCTGACCAGCATTTTGAAGATGCTGATTTCATTTTCCAGCAGGATTTGGCACCTGCCCACTCTGCCAAAAGCACCAAAAGTTGGTTAAATGACCATGGTGTTGGTGTGCTTGACTGGCCAGCAAACTCACCACACCTGAACCCCATAGAGAATCTATGGGGTATTGTCAAGAAGAAAATGAGAAACAGGAGACCAAAAAACGCAGATGAGCTGAAGGCCACTGTCAAAGAAACCTGGGCTTCCATACCACCTCAGCAGTGCCACAAACTGATCACCTCCATGCCATGCTGAATTGAGGCAGTAATTAAAGCAAAAGGAGCCCCTACTAAGTATTGAGTACATGTACAGTAAATGAACATACTTTCCAGAAGGCCAACAATTCACTAAAAATGTTTTTTTATTGGTCTTATGAAATATTCTAATTTGCTGAGATAGTGAATTGGTTGGTTTTTGTTAAATGTGAGCCAAAATCATCACAATTAAAAGAACCAAAGACTTAAACTACTTCAGTCTGTGTGCATTGAATTTATTTAATACACGAGTTTCACAATTTGAGTTGAATTACTGAAATAAATGAACTTTTCCACGACATTCTAATTTACTGAGATGCACCTGTATGTGTGTGCGTTTTTTTTATTTATATATATATATATATATAAAAAGAAATTTGAATTTTTCTTTGTATTTAGTCCTGCCCTGAATAAGCTATTTCACATAACAGATGTTTACATATAGTCCACAAGACACAATAATAACAGAATTTACACAAATGAACCAGTTCAAAAGTTTACACACGCTCGATTCTTAACACTGTGTGTCGTTACCTGGATGATTAACGACTGTTTTTATGTTTTGTGATAGTCGTTCACGAGTCCATTGTTTGTCCTGAGCACTTAAACCGCCCACTGTTCTTCAGAAAAACAAATACAGTAGTTTTATTTACACAAACTCGCAGTCCATTGTATGCATAGAAGTATACAAAAACAGTATACATGAAGTCAGATTTATAGAACACTAGGATAACTAATTAAGTACAAAGATATGTTTTTTAAAAGATCTCATATCTAACAATGTCAATTACACCTTTGTTAACTGGACGTCCAGATTTTTGTCAAAGTTTCTCAATGACTGAATTACTAGTAAAAGTACTATTCTGGTACTTTACAAGATGGATGTCATACTTAATATAAACAATTTAAAAAAAATTTTTTTAAAAAGATGTATTTTATGGGCCCAATCAAGGCAAACCCAGACTGACAAAAAACAGACCAATGACGTCATCATTTTATGGGTCTGTAGGAATACAAATTGATGAGTCAGCGTTTTCCTATATGTGTATTTTATTTGATAGAGAAGCAACAATAGCATCAGTTGAATGATTATGTTAAAAAAAGTTTCCAGTATGTGGTTTCTGCCAGTTCCTGTTCTCTTTATTGTGAGTCAAAAGAGCACAGTAACTGAGGCTATCACCTTGGTGCCCCTGTCCCATTCTTTGAATTGGTGGCCATTGATAATGCTCAAATGCCTGAGTTGTGGACTTTTCTTTATCTCTATGATAATAAAGTGTCTCAGTGGTATAGTTGTTCTGATTGGATTAGGGCTGGTGAAACTCCAGAGTCTGGGTCGGGTTCCTATAACTGCGTACTTCCTTTGCGTACTGTGTTTAGTGCTTTTGTCTCCATCTCTACTGACTGCCCACCAAAATGTATATAAATCTACAATGTACAGAGCCCTTGTTTAGACTTGATGACTGCAGCGTGATCCTGCTGAAGATATACCAAGTCTCCTGGTCTTCACTTCTGAGTTTCCAGCAGGCCAATTTAAAGTTAGGCAAGACTCAAAGGTTGACTTAGCCAGTGCTCACTGGGAAATACACTGACATTTAGCATTTTGCTTCTGGGCAAGATATAAAGCAACCCAGACCAAAATAAAAATGGTTACTGAAGATGAAGTAATGAAACGAATTTTTGGTTCTGCCAGTGAATGATTTTGGAGCCGGATGGCTCTGTTGCTTTCTTCACCTGTTTCTCTGTGTTATTCAGTTTTTTAAATGATGTAAACACATTGCATTGTGGGATGCAGTACAAAGATATCCGTTGTTTCAGACATAGAAATTTGACCCATATAGCACACCATCCGTCCATTTTCTGTACCGCTTATCCTACGCAGGGTCACAGGGAGCCTGCAGCCTATCCCAGGGGACACGGGGCACAAGACAGGGGACCCCCTGGACAGGGTCCCAACCCATCGCAGCGCACAATCACACACACACACACACACACTACTTCGATCTACAGATGCCAATCAGCCTACAACGCATGTCTTTGGACTGGGTTTACTCAACATGTTGAAGCATATTTACATGAACTTGAGTAAGAGTATTGTCTAAAATGAAGATACAGTAAGGCTCACTGACTTAACAGGGCATACAGAAGCAAAAATACGAACAAAATTTAACGCAGGGACAACTTTAACACCTAATATCCATCAAGGTGTTTGTAATCCTGCTGGAATGAATTAGAATGAACAAAACAAAACATTATAAAAGTAAAGAGTTTAGAGTATTTCTATCCTGTCACACTGGCTAACTGATACTAAACCAAAGCCATATAGTTTAAAAAAATAAAAATAAAAAATGTGTATCATTAATTCTACAAAGTATAATGACTATTTGGTCACCGTACATGTAAATGTACAAGTGGATATAAAAAGTCTACACACCCCTGTTAAAATTATTTTTGTGTCATGTTAAAAATGAAACCAAGATAAATAACGTCAGGTCTTTTCCCACCTTTAATGTGATATAGCAGCCAACAAAATTCAAGTGAAAATCAAGTAGAAACTTTTTAGGGGAAAAAAAACCCTTTCATAATTGTGCACACCCTTTTATAATGAGGAATGTGGACAGCATCTCTTTTCTGAAAGCTATCACTCAGGAGAGGGGTACAAAAGAATTTCTTAAACATTAGATGTACCATGGAAGACCGTGAAGGCCATCATCAAAAAGTGGAGAAAATTGAGCACCACAGTGACATCAGCAAGAACAGGACTTCCATCCGAAATTGACAACAGGACAAGATGAAGACTAATCGGGGACGCTGCCAAGAGACCTAGGGTATTAGGCAGAACCTACATCACTTCAGACCACCATACGCATGGTGAAGCGTGGTGGTGGTGGTGGAAGCATCATGCTGTGGGGCTGCCTCTCTTCAGCTGGGACTGGGGTTAGGTAGAGGGAATCATAGATAGCTCCAAATACCCATTTATTTTGGCACAAAACCTGCAGGCCTCTGTTAAACAGCTAAAGATGAAGAAAAATGTCACCTCCATTACAATAGCACAAATCCTAGCACAAATCCAAGTCAACAAAGAAATAGCTTCAGAAGAAGAAGATCAGGTTTTGGAATGTCCCAGTCAGAGTCCAGATCGAAATCCTATCCAAAACCTGTGGAATAACTTGAAGGGGGCTGTACACAGGAACTCCCCTCGTAATTTGATAGATCTGGAGCTTTTTTGGAATAAAAGTGTGGAATAAAATTGCCAAATCAAGATGTGATAACTTACCCCAAAAGACTGAGTGCTGCATTACAAGCAAAAGGTGCTTTAACAAATTATTAGTTAAGGGGTGTGCAGACTTTTGCGACCAGGTTAATGTAAGTCGTCGTCCCCCACCCGGGGGGGTTCTATTTGTTTTTCAGGTGAATCTTGTTGGTTGCTAGATCACATTAAAAGGTGAAAAAATATCTGACAAGATTACTAATGGCTTCACTTTTTACGTCTCAAATATCTGCAATTTTTACAGAGGTGTGTAGACTTTTTATATACATTGTATTACAGTAATGGAGCTACACCTTAAAACAAACAAACAAAAAGAAATTCAGCCAATAAAGACAAACACTGATTTCTTAACCACTGCACGAAGGCTACATACTATGGATGACAAAAACAAGAAATTACATAAACAGCCTGTTGATTTTGGCGGTTGGGCGACTTCAAAAAGTACATATTAAACGCAAAAGTAGTCACATAACACGTTACTCATCAACAACAGAAACTGATCCCTTCCAAGCGTCTATTTTTGAGTCTCGACAACAAACGGAAGATCTGCAAATGTAGCTTTCAGCGAATCTGTGTAGTTGGTCTTGGCCATCCATATCTGTCGTTTAACAGCCACAGATGCTGCCATGATCCTTCCAGAAAGTTCTGCCTGGTGTGAGGAGAGCTGAAAAGTGAACTCTCCGATGAGCTTAAGCTCAGTGAGAACATCTGTGAGCCTTTGAGGAGTCGGGTTTTCAGAAATCTCGGCCAAAAGGCGCTTCTGGTAATCTGACAAGTATCGCAAATAGTTAGCCGTCTTTGCTAGCATGCCGGCGGTTTGATACGAGTTTTCTGCAAGCGCTTCAGTGAATTTCCAGTGCTCAGGAGGAACGAGCTGTTCTCTGTTTCTTGTAGGCATGACGGCTTGGAAGATGGCAGACATAAGCTTGTTGACTTGAGGCATATGATCATAAGGCGGAGCCTGGCTTTCGTGAAGCTTGTACAACTCGGAGAACACCGGCCTGAAGGGTTGTGAGCTCGCTGGGTTGCACCACGTACTCTGGACCAAGTCCTCAAATTCTGGCACCATAATTGGATGTGGTGAGTCGTTTTGGGATTTGGGAAAATCGATACCCAAGTGTTTGGCTGCACGTACTATGAGATTCTGCAGCTCTTCGGATGTGAAAACCTCTTGCATTGAACTCCCTCGCAGCGGTAAACTGGATTTTAAATCATGCGAGATATCTATTGGCCCGTCTTCTTGTTTTACTGCATTCAAAAGGGGAACAGATCCAGAACGGGTACCTGTCTGTTGTCCCTGATCCACTTGGGATACGGTGAACACTTTGGAGATTTCTGCTGAATTTGGAACATCGGTTGAACTCCTCTTCTCCAAGACGTCGAGCCTTCTCTCCATCACGCTCCATTGTACCTGCATGGCTCTCTGTTGGGCTTCCAGTTTCTGCTGCACCATCATCATCAGCTGATCACGTTGCCTGTTGATTTTTGCAAAATTCCTCTTTTCCTGTCGTGCTCTCTTCTCCCGAACAGATTCGCAGGAGGATTCAGAGCTCCAGGACGAACACGAGGAGGAAGATGGGGAGTGTTTTCTTCTCCGTCCGCAGCCCCTCCTCGAGTGCCTCACGCAGCACGGGTGACGCCTAGACGAATGGCGTCTCTTGTGTGAGGTCGAAGGCATCGACGCAGGCGCTACAGACGGAGCCGAGTCTAGTGTATGCGGCAAGCCTACTTGTGATACGTATGTACCTTTTACCGCTGCAGCGTTTGGGTCCAAAGACGGCGAGAGAAGAGTAAACGTGACCGGTGCAGCGGAGAAAGACGGCGCAGGAGCAGCATTTACGATCTCCGATACAGTAGGTGTAGCAGACACCACCTTCAAAGATTTAGCTTCTTTAACCATAGCAGACGACGCCACCGGTTCAAGTTTCGGCTGAATTCCGGTCTGAGACACCTCATTTTTCCGCTGCTGGGCCTCCTGATGGATCACCTCCTGCACCTTGGTGAGACGCTTGATACAAGTGCTCCAGTCCATCTTGGCACAGTGCGGACATCTTCCATACTCCAGGACGGCCTCTTTGGCGTGTTGGATTCCTAGGCAGATTAAACACTTTTCGTGCGTGTCTTTGGACTGGATTTTATAGTTGCGGCAAGAACACCAGGTAAATTTCACCATCGAACTTGCCATGGTGGACAGGAAAGCTTGGAACAGACAGGGTGTAGGACCTTAGAGAAAGATCCAGTTACTTGTACATGAAATGACTTCCTAAAACAAACAAACAAACAAACAAAAAAACAACAGTGAATGCACTGGTGCATTTAAAACAAATGTAACCTATACAGTAAGGCTGCAGAATGTGATGATATAATATCAACCCTGTGATAAATACACTGTCAAAATACACATTTCTGATATATTGCTGGTAAAGTCAGTATTATTTATAACAATTACAAACTCTGATCGAATTGAATCTTTAAAACTGTCAAAATGTATTAGTTGTTTGCAGAGTTTTTTTTTATATTTCACTTCCATTACACCGTTAAACGATACATTTTTGTAGCTGTTTGTAGTTTCTCCACAGTATTACAAACTCAGCATTTTTTCTGAAAAAAAATATTTGTAATACGGATTAATTTAAGAGAGAAATCAAAGCGCAACCTTACCACGATATCGTGAAATGTGCGTAGAGTAAACGCCGCTTCTTCAACCCAAAGGTAAACACAAATAGCGCGTCGCCTCTCAGTGACGTCAAATGACGGCGACGGACAGTCAGTGACCGCCTGAATACAAAAGAGCTTCGTACACGCTACATAATCCCGGTTTTCTTTCATAAAACTAATGAAAAATCATCAACCCGGATTGTACTTTCTGTAATAAATAACCAGTTGTTCATAATTCTTTTGTGAAATAAAGCTTTTCTGACTGCAAATATCGACGAGCATTTTAGTTTGTGTAATAAATGTGTTGTGTGGTCAATAATTCATAAAGAAACACACACACGATTAATCTTACAGTAATGATGACTTTTTTTATATCCCTAAATATACATTTTAAGGTAAGATGTCATGCTTTCTCACATTACATTGGCTCAATTACATTCTCACATTACACTGGCTCAAATCAGTGCCCTCAAAGGTAAAAGCACTTGCAACTATAAAGATCTGACATTTATTTAACAGAAATACATAAGTTTGTTTGTTCTTGTGATTCATTAAAAAAATACAAACCCAAAAACTCTATACAGGGTTATATAACTCCCTCTGTTGAGGTTCTTGCTGGTCCCAAGCCTGGATAAATTAGGAGAGCTGAATGTGGGGCCTCTACCTTATCAAAAACCTTGTGTCCCGAAAACCAACACAAGTCGACAGTGACGGGAAAGAAGTACACCAGGTGATGGGCTGCTGACCGCCCAAAATGACGAGCTCTAACAGGGCTAATGAAAGTGATATAGGTTATGAACTGGTCATGTAAACACTACAAAAAGTGCACTATATGTACCTCATTTACTCTGATTGTATTGTATAGTAAAGTAAGATTATATATATATATATATATATATATATATATATATATATATATATATATATATATATATATATATATATATATATATACACACACACACACACACACACACACATACACATATATATATATACACATACATATATACAGTATCTCACAAAAGTGAGTACATCCCTCACATTTTTGTAAATATTTTATTATACCTTTTCATGGGACAACTCTGAAGAAATGACACTTTGCTACAATGTAAAGTAGTGAGTGTACAGCTTGTATAACAGTGTAAATTTGCTGTCCCCTCAAAATAACTCAACACACAGCCATTAATGTCTAAACCGCTGGCAACAAAAGTGAGTACACCCCTAAGTGAAAATGTCCAAATTGGGCCCAATAAACCATTTTCCCTCCCCGGTGTCATGTGACTCGTTAGTGTTACAAGGTCTCAGGTGTGAATGGGGAGCAGGTGTATTAAGTTTGGTGTTATCACTCTCACACTCTCATACTGGTCACTGGAAGTTCAACATGGCACCTCATGGCAAAGAACTCTCTGAGGATCTGAAAAAAAGAATTGTTGCTCTACATAAAGATGGCCTAGGCTATAAGAAGATTGCCAACACCCTGAAACTGAGCTGCAGTACGGTGGCCAAGACCATACAGCGGTTTAACAGGACAGGTTCCACTCAGAACAGGCCTCGCCATGGTTGACCAAAGAAGTTGAGTGCACGTGCTCAGCATCATATCCAGAGGTTGGTTTTGCAGAATAGGCATATGAGGGCTGCCAGCATTGCTGCAGAGGTTGAAGGGGTGGGGGGTCAGCCTGTCAGTGCTCAGACCATACGCCTCCCACACACTGCATCAAATGGTCTGCATGGCTGTCGTCCCAGAAGGAAGCCTCCTCTAAAGATGATGCACAAGAAAGCCCGCAAACAGTTTGCTGAAGACAAGCAGACTAAGGACATGGATTACTGGAACCATGTCCTGTGGTCTGATGAGACCAAGATAAACTTATTTGGTTCAGATGGTGTCAAGCCTGTGTGGTGGCAACCAGGTGAGAAGTACAAAGACAAGTGTGTCTTGCCTACAGTCAAGCATGGTGGTGGGAGTGTCATGGTCTGGGGCTGCATGAGTGCTGCCGGCACTGGGGAGCTACAGTTCATTGAGGGAACCATGAATGCCAACATGTACTGTGACATACTGAAGCAGAGCATGATCCCCTCCCTTCGGAAACTGGGCCGCAGGGCAGTATTCCAACATAAGAACGACCCCAAACACACCTCAAAGACCACCACGTCTTGGTGATGGACTGGCCAAGCATGTCTCCAGACCTAAACCCTATTGAGCATCTGTGGGGCATCCTCAAACGGAAGGTGGAGGAGCGCAAGGTCTCTAACATCCACCAGCTCTGTGATGTCATCATGGAGGAGTTGAAGAGGACTCCAGTGGCAACCTGTGAAGCTCTGGTGAACTCTATGCCCAACAGGGTTAAGGCAGTGCTGGAAAATAATGGTGGCCACACAAAATATTGACACTTTGGGCCCAATTTGGACATTTTCACTTAGGGGTGTACTCACTTTTGTTGCCAGCGGTTTAGACATTAATGGCTGTGTGTTGAGTTATTTTGAGAGGACAGCAAATTTACACTGTTATACTGTGTCATTTCTTCAGTGCTGTCCCATGAAAAGATATAATAAAATATTTACAAAAATGTGAGGGGTGTACTCACTTTTGTGAGATACTGTATACACACATACACAGTTTTTTTTTTTGTTTTTTTTACTTACTTAAACTTGTGTTTATCTTTTTTTTTTGTTTTGTTTTAATCTTGATTATTACAGCTCACAGCTCATGGAAATGAGATACTGGAATAAAGAATTTATAATGCAGCAATGTTGTCCTGAGAAGACTCTAATCAGCTAATTAAGTGAAAACACCTTTTTACTCAAAACACCGTTGCTCAGTGGTCCAAAGTCCTATTTTCAGATGACAAAAAAGGCTTGAAATATCCTCTTTTGGAATTACATTACAGGAAAAAAAAAAAAAAAAAAGAAAAAAAAAAAATTCTAATTTTTTGAGATGCACCTGTATTTATACAGAAATACCTGCGTGTTTAAATGCATGTTCTGTGGCGTGTGTGTGACAGTGTATCAGACTCATAAGGACAGAAATGGAGCAGTGGAAGACTTAATGCAAACATCATTTTATTATTTTCCATTCTTTACTTTACTGATGTGCTTAAAACCTTTCCTTTTTCTGTTTTTCTTTAATTTCTTGTTAAATCCAGCAGACTGGACCTGTAAAGGCAGAGTGTAACACTGTCAGAAACATTTAATTACATTCCTTTTAAATACAGCTTATTGTGTTTACTGACTTTTTGTGGATGAAGTTGTGACAGAGGTTAAAAAAAAAAAAAAAAAAAAAAAAAAAAAATGAATGCAATGCGCTTCCGTATACGTAGAACTCCTTTTTTACTTGATTAAAATACCTTTTTGCGTTTCTGTGCTGCTTGTTTCTCTTCTTCTGTTTCAGAAACCTCCATATCATCATCATCGTCTGTCTGAAATTCATCTTCGTCTTCCTCCATCTTTTCCTGTCCCTCTGACGTCTTTAGCGTGAACAGAGTGGCTGTAAAGAGCACAGGTGGAAAATGCTTTTACAAATATCTCACAATGTTAATTTACACATGACAAAATTAGTAATACGCCTAACATGTTACAAGATGGCACTCACAAATACAAACAGAATTCAGTACAGCAATACGTCGAACAGTAAATGATTCAGCGATTATAAAAAGCCGCATGCTTACGCGGATAGAGATCCGACATGCTGTCCTCGGAGTCGCTGCCTTCTCCCTCACTGGAGCTCGGAGCCCATATGCCGCTGTCTTGTTTCTTTTTCTCTTTCTGCTTGTGCTTGCTCCCTCCTTCACTCGCGCTCTCCATGCCGTCATCCGTCTCTCGGGGTCGCCTTTTCTGCCTGAGTCTGGCTGGAACGAACGGCACACCTTGTTTTACGCATTCCTCATCTGGAAAAGAGAAGACGCAACACATAAATCCTGTGATCAGTCCCGTACTGGCCTGTACAAACACGGTAACAAGAACAGATCAGTGCACCGGTCTCAGTGTTTACTACAGCTTACACCACAGCGCTGTAGAATGCTTGACTCTGATTGGCCAGAGGAGTTTATGCTTTGCCGTTTCTGGGAAACATGACGATTTCAGTAGAAAGAATAAACAAGATGCTGGTAATTGAACGACTGTTTAAGTATAAAAGAATGAAAAAATACAACTTGTCGTTCTTTAATTAATAAGAAAAAAATTTATCATTGGAAAATTGCTGTGGTATGAGAGGAATAAAACATTTCGGCATAGGAAAAAAAAGTTAAAAATAATCAAATTCAGGTCGGTAACAGTAACTTCAGCCACACAAACTCTGTCAATGATAGTTTTCATATAAAATCATGCCCCAAGTGTTTTATTCCTTACTTACAGTACTGAAAATACAAAAAAGACCGTGTTAATAGAAATGTCCCTGTATCTGTAAAACGTGTGCTTACATTGTGCCAGAGCTTTCTTGTACCGTTTTCCACTGACGTGCCGGAGGACATGATGAGGCACGCGATTGAGGTGTCGAAGGGTCAGTTTGCAAAAAAGGTGATTTCTGCGAGGAAACAATTAAATAAACAAGTGAGTAAATGTCACGCAGAGGTCACGTAACAGTCACAGAAAAAAACAGAAGTGAGTCCTATTCGCTTATGAACAACCGAACATACGGCTGCTTCGTGCTTGGGACCAGATGAGGTTCATACTGGCTGTAGTTGAACTCCTCTCCAGCACACAGCTTCTTGAATTTCTTTCCAGATATGAAGTTCTGCAGCTCCGCGAGGTTGCACGGAAATTCGTGGCCATTGAACGTGCACTTGATCTAAAAGCAGGCAACATATCATCACACGTGATCATTAGGACAATTTCACAGCTCTGCAATCTAAAACCTGAGAGTCTCCTATTCCAGTTCGGGCCTCGTTATAGAGGACCGTGTCTCATTTGGAAAAATATTAAAAGGACTACAAATGCAGATGTTTACCCTTTTAGCCTCAGTGAGCTCTAGAAAAGGTCGATTTTGCAGAAATTCTCTTAAATCTGCAGGCAAGTCGTCCATTCCTGCTCCAAATGATCCACGTGGGAGGAAAAGTCGTAATTTTTTTACAGAAAGCAAAGTGATTTCTGATAAAACACGAAACCTTTACGTGTGACCTGAAGCAAGAATTAAAAAAATAGCAAATATATTTAACTAGACAACAACAACAACAACAAGTTAACGGTTCAAAAACATAACCGGGGGCGTTCATATAGGAGCTTCAAAGTGACGTATATTTTGTGCGACACTTACGACACCTGTTTGGCCCTGAGCTCAGATTGGCGACTATCAATAATGCCTGCACACAATGCCATACACGACACGTACTAAATAGATTTAATAAGTAAACAAAATTAAATCTTATTATTGCAATCTGAAATTCTTATTTTCACGACTGTGTTGCTCGTTTTTAGACGCTTGTTTGTTGCATTCTCTGAAATAAACAGTACATTATTGGAAATGTAAACACTGAGATGCAGTATAAATAAACAAAAACACGCAGTTTAGAGGTTATTTATTCGTATTTTCGTTGACCAGGTCATATATTTCCATTCATAAATATTTTATTACAGTATGGCGTTTCATCGGGAGACCTTTTACAGTCACCTGACAGTCAGCTGTCAGTGTGTGTACATACACCTGGATCAGTTTACTGTCTTGTTTTTATGAGTTTTAACTCGTATTGTGTGTATGTGTGTGTACAGTGGAATGCGATTTTGTTTAGCTGTACAGCTCGCTTAACGTCGCTTTAGTATTTAGTGGAGAGATGAAAATGTCAGGACAAAACGGAGATCCCGAGATTACAGCGGATGAAGGGATCATGGAGGATGAGGATGATTTTAATGAAGAAGGTGAGTTTTATCGAGACAGATGGAAACTGCAGCTCTGCAGATTCGAGGATGAATCATGACTTTATATATTTATTATATTTAACCGACAAAGTTAGGATTTGAAGCTCCGTATCTGCAGAGGAGGCTGTTATGAAGAAATGTGGGTTGCCAGATTGGCTCTTTCCATTCCAATTACCGTTTAACTACAAACCGCCATTTAAAAAAAGAATAACAACAACAACAACAACAACGATAATAGTAATAACAACAATAATAATAACAAAACAATGCTAACAACAAGAATAACAACAATAATAATAACAACAAAATAATTCCTTATTTTCAAATTTTATATAATTAATTAAAATAAAATACAAACAAATAAATAAAAAATAAATTAAATTGCTTAACCCTTTTATGCACAAATTATTTATATGTATATGCGTTTATATTTTCTCTTTTATTTACTTAAAATTACACGATGTATGAATTTTGATTCTGTCTAAATATCACTTATATTAAAAAAAAAAAAAAGAAAAAAAGTAAAACAATAGGCCTGAAATAATAATAATAAAAAAAGTATTCTTCCAATGTCCAAAAGGTTTTAACATTCAGGTGTAAAATAAGCCATGTTAGTGTCAAACATTTGAGAAAATATCATTTCTGAACATGCACACGGTTTAGGACCTCTGCATGACGCAAGGAGATTAAATCATCTTCCCCAAAACAGCTCATCTGGACAGTTGAAGATCGGGAGACATCACCTGGTCTTTTACCAGTTTTCAACTGTCCAGTTCGGGTGACTCTGTGCCCATGATAGCCTCAGATTCTTGTTCTTGGCTGACGGGAGAGGAACCTCGTGTGGTCTTCTGCGGTTGTAGCTCATCCACCTCAGGATTTGATGTGCCGTGCGTTCTGAGATGCTTTTCTGCTCGCAGTGGTCTTAAAGGGTGATGAGAGTTACTGTAGACTTTCGGCTCAAACCAGTCTGGTCATTCCTCTGATCTCTCTCATCAACAAGCTGTTTCAGCCTGCAGACCCTCCCTCTGTGTAAACTCTAGAGACTGTTGTGTGTGTGTGTGTGTGTGTGTGTGTGTGTGTGTGTGTGAAAATCCCAGGAGAACAACGCTTTGTGAAATACTTCAACCAGCCCATCTGGCACCAACAACAATGCTACGGTTAAAGTCACAGACATCACACTTTTCCCCAATTCTGACGTTTGATGTGAACATTAACTGAAGCTCTTGACCTGTATCTACACGATTTTATGCATCGTGCTGCTGCCACCACCCGATTAAATGATTAGATAACCGCATGAATGTACAGGTGTTCCTAATAAAGTGGATGGTGAGTGTGTAATTTAAAAAAAAATGTATGCTGTATGTTAACCAGCGGAAAATGTTCGGAGTAAACGTAAATATTTAATTACACCATGACACATGATTTAGGTTATTAGATGAAGCTGAGTAGCTCTAAGGGTTTTTCCTGCACAGCTTAATTTTGTTCCTTTTAATGCTACTTGAACCTACCAGTTATTTCTGTTTAAAATGCACAGCATTTGATAGACGCTGTTATCCAGAGAGAGACTTACCTTTCGATAGTATTTACAGTTCGAGCACTGGCTTTGATTTCTATGCGATTGAAAATAACTTTGTGCCATGATCCACGTATTATGTCGCAATTCCAATATGACAGGAAGTAAAATATGACTTCGGTATAAACTAAAGAGTGAACAAAGTAATTTCGCTCCTGTGCTCGAGTATTATTTTCTCACGATGCATGCACAGTTAATGAGTTTGTTCCACTTGGTCATGTGATCACCGTCCTGTCCACGGTCTTGTTTCTTGAAACATTAGAGTACGCCGCCATTAACTCCATGCTGGACCAGATAAACTCGTGCCTGGACGACTTGGAGGAGCGGAACGACGCGCTGAACGGAAAACTGCACGAGCTCCTGGAGTCCAACCGACAGGCTCGCCAGGAGTTTCGAGCTCAGCTCAACGAAAAACAACTGGAGGAGCAGAAACAACCGCCGTGTGAAGGATGACCACCGGCGGACACCGAATTCCAGTCCTGATCCAGTCATTCCACTGGCATAAAGATGTACTGTACTTCTGTTTGTATTTATATTCACTGTCCAATGCACAAATGTCTAGCTTTGTCCGGACCGCGCATCACACTCTCGTATGTACATCAGTGTTTCTTCATGTCACATATTTTACTGTTGTTTTAACTAACAGGGATTCGTTTTAAAGATGAATACCTCTTTTTTTTTTTTTTTTTAAACATTTTTGATGTTTCATAAATCACTCCAAAGAACAAGCGGTCAATCATCAAATATTTTAATAGACATTAAAATGCAGAAAACAAACATCTGGAGGAGAAAAAAACAAACAAACAAGATGCTTCCAGCTCCCAAAAAAAAAAATTTTAAAAAAAATCCTTATTTCATTTGTAGAATAAAAATAGATTATGAAATGTACAGTTCCATTGTGATGGTGATCATTTCCTGTAACGCTGTGGTCCTGGGTAGGAGGTAGGACTCAACACTACACGTTTCCACAGCGTGTTAGCGTTCTGTAATGCGATTCCTTATGGTTAGTCTTCAAAACAGCTGTGAGTGAAAGACCGAGTCTAAACGAGTGTTTTATTTCCTTTTGGAAATGGATTTATAGAGTTTAGTCGTTATATGTAATGTGGACTGCACCTTCTCTTGATTTCTGAGTGATTAATACTGCGTGTGGCTAACCGTGACTAGAATCTGCCCTTTCGGAAATATCAGGAACGACTAAATCGTCTTAACAAACGTACACCTCACATAGGAACCGTGTTGAAAGACGCTTACGTGTTTACCGCCTTAAAATCCTGAAGAGTCTCCAATATTATCTCGGTCAGATTTGTCGACGACGTAATTCCGGGACGGTATGAGGGCGGATCTAACACTGTGCCTGATCTGGATATGGCTTCAGATCTTTCCCTAAATCCTTGACGCTAAATCGATTCTGGTAATACACCACTTCGTAGCACTTTTTAATCAAACTGAACAATGAATTTCCTCAAACACCAAAAATTTTCCACCGTCGTTAGTTAATCCAGTCCTTTCTAAACGAGGCCTGTGCACGGGATGGCATTCACACACCTCGAGACCATTTCTTTCCCTCATCAGTATCATCAGGGGAAATGAGAGAAGATAAAATCCATTAGAGATTGGATATTAAATGTACCAATTATTAATTACATCCTAAAGCCCAGCTGCTTTATTTTATTATTATTATTATTTATTTATTTTTAACACTAAGCGTCCCGAAGTGTACTGTGGAACAACAGCCAAATAACATGATTTTCACTTGCCAGGTTTTTTAAGGATTTTTTTCCAGTGTATTTTGACAGTGTTTGTGTAGATGCAAAAAACAAACAAACAAAAAAAAAAACAACAACAAAAAACCCAACATAAAACCACACAATATTGTAAGTGCAAAAAAAAAAAAAAAAATTGTGGAGAGGGGAAAAAGCATCACAATCACACAGCTAATGCCACTGAGGGAGTAAAAAGATCATTTTAAAAATGTATAAAGCAGCTCTTCTTCAGTGTTTCTCTCCATACAGTTGGAAAATCTAAATGGTTACGCTCTTAAGGATTGACGGACGAATGAATCCTCGCTATTTATTAAAAGATCTGCTCTCGGCTCTGCACGAAGCCGTTCGGCGTTTCCACGAGAGTCAAGGCTCACGTTTTTAAAGGTTAAAGTTCAAAAATAAAGCAGAACCACAGAATTAGGAGAGACGTTTAATGACATGGGACCAGCAGACTGACGGAAATGTTTGGAGATACTTTTAAACCCACCATGAGATCTCTAGTCTTTTTAATTTGACCAAACGACAACAAGCTATAGGGCGGTATTTCAGATCGTCATTACACTGTGTTTTTTTTTTTTATATCCCACTTCATCCTCTCATTTGTGAATCCGTGTTCTCCTTCCTGGTTTTGGACCGCGTACGATAGCTGTAAACTAAACCGAGTGAATGAATGAATGAAAGGATTACTGGCTTCTGAAAATTAAAAAAAAATTGAAACAACCCCCAGACAGATTACACTCGCCTAGTGACAGGAGCATGAAAGGCGAACGGCATGGTCGTACAACCAGCTAAAGCTAACAACATTAACAACAACAACTCCACCAAACACTAGGACGATGCTCAAGAATCCCGGATTCTAGGCTAAGACTGAGAAAAAAGAAGAAGAAAAAAACACTCGTGAAGTAACACTTTCCTTATCGGTCGCTGGAATAGCATGCGTAGAAAAAGAAAAGCTCTTTAAAGAGTGCTGGCTTTTACGTGATCCTGCTAGAGCTAAACTGAAGGTACGGTTTCTTCTCTTCAAGATCAGATCATACGAGATCTTCGTCTCGACAGGCGACCCGGAGGCGTCCTTATGCATTTAGACTGAACCAATCTAAGAATGCTTGATGCGTACAATTCATACTGAGTAGCATCACCTGTCACCTGTTTCCAATGCTTCCTTTTCCCCCAGGAGACACAGCAACGATGTGAAGGACAACGAAGGACAATTTATCCAAGAGCATCACAGGTCTCTGATCAGGATTTGCCTGAGTTTAGCCTGAATTAAATAAGCCAAGGGACTGTAATCAGGTTTTAAACTTGGTGTTCGCTTAATTCGCAGCTCGGTTGCGTGCTATTCCACAGATCATTTCGGCACACGATACGCTGGATTTCCTTTCAATCCCCCCCCCCGCCCCCTCAGTTCTCTCTCGTTTTTTTCACGCTTTACAAAACCACGTTAAAAATGCTCGGTAAAAGTAAAACGTTGCTACATTCTAAGTCACTACAAGCTTGTGAGGGATCAAGAACCTCAACAGGTGGAAATGTGCAAGATCCTTCGATCCCTTCGCACTTTGATCTTTACACACATTCTGAATAATTCTCGAAAGAAAGGGAAAAAAAAAAATACCTGTGAGGGTTTTAAGATGTAAAATCTGGGGCCTACAAAATGGCTGAATAAAAGACCTACTCTCTATAGATATTACTGTCCTACTGTCCTGGCTTCCCACTCTTTTAGTGAACAACAGAGGATGGGTAACCGATATCGAATTAAATATTCCCGCTCTATTCTATCTCTCCATAGCAGCTCATTCCTCCATGTCGATGTCTTCCCCAGCTCTCAGCGTCGTCTTCCTCCCCTCCCTCTTTTCTTGCCAGGCGTCCTACCGCGCCCTCTGCTCGTCTTCTCTTCAGGGACACTGATGAGAACGTCGTCCTCTTCGTCCGGCTCTTCTGTGACCGCGTCTTCCTCCTTTTCTCTGGACTGAGTGGAAGATCCAGAAGCAGGCTGCTGGTTAGGGGAAGGTGGCGCGCTGCTGCTGCTGCTGTTGTTGTTGTTGTTGTTACTCCCTTTGCTGGTGGTGGTGGTGATGATGCTTCCCTGATCAGTAACTGCTCCAGTGGACACTAGTCTACTGTTGCTGACGGCAGGGTCACTTAAAGAGGAACTGCTAGGAGACTCCGTGTCCTTGGTTTGATGATCCGCTGAGGTGCAATCTGACTCTGAGGCCTGTAAACCTGAAGCTTCCTGAATATTTAATGCTTTATATCTCTGTAATGGCAAAAAAAAAAAAAAAAAAAAAAAGTTTAGAATCAAATTTAAAATCTTTGGTGTATCAACATATAAACGTACTGGATGTGTTAAGTGAAGATGGACAAGAGGGCTAATTTTTGTTTAAGATGTGCACCAAGCAATAGTAAGAAAGCAGCAAGGCAAAAGTCTACTTAATTATCAGCTCCTCTATTTCCCACATGCTTGGCTTCTATTGGCTCACAAGACCGAGGGCTTGTGAATTCGCAGGTCAAATTAAGTAAAAGTAACCACTGCCAGAAGGAAACGCGCATCTTTTACGTCCCGTGTCCTCTCAACCTTTGGCTTTTCCGCTGGAAGAATGTTTATATTTATTATTCATGTTTAGTCTGACCGCTGCTTTAGCTGGAAAAGCAGAATAAAGTATAGTTGTCTTTTGCATCTCCTTAAGGAGGGGTCAAAACCCTACATCTAAACCATAGCTATCGGCACCTCTGGATGTAGTACTGTCCCGTTTGAAAGTGCTCTAGATAATAATAATGATGTAACTCTTTGACTTACCTTTAGATTCTGAAAGTGTTGGTGTGTCTTGCAGTGAGAGCGTCGTGCTGATGCCTCGTAGTGATAGAACTCGTTACACAGCCGGCACAGAAACCCAGCCACGGGAATTACAAAGTTGGAACCTTGGAACCATATTCATAGCAATACAATGAAAGATCGCAAAAAAAGTTATACTTGGTCAAAAATAAATACTGAAATCTGATTGGTCAGATTTGTTCTAATCCATTATCCCTTCTATAGTAATTCACAGAAGCTTGTAGCGCGGTCGCGTGACATAATCTAAGCCTAATAATAAACATGTTATAAGCGTGTACTATTTAACAAAGAAAAAATATAATCATTGATCGGTGGTGAAGCTTTCTGTAAGAAGACATAACTGACATTTATGGAAGGAGTCTCTAGTGTCAGCACTTTGTACCAGACAAAGGAAGAGCTGAAGCTTTATGTTTTCCAACACTAATGAAAGAGGATGTTGCAGTTTTTTTAGCAACAAGACACATTTTTTATGCGTCTTATTAACATTCAGATGCTGTGAGGGAACTACTGTTTAAAGCTGCTATAACGCAAGTGATTACAGGGACTAACTCATTAAAAACAGATAAGAGTATGATGTATGGTTCAGCAATTTGCCATGGTATAAGAGGAATAAAACACTCTGGGATGTGCTGTTGTAGGACAATAATCTACCTCTGGGTTGTAAAAGTAGCTCTGCTTTGATTCCATCAATTATTTTCCTACAATAGCATGACTCAAAGTGGTATATTCCTTACATTCTTAACGCATTACGATGTTACGTGTGTCATAGAGGTGTGCATCGGGACTGAGGTCATTTGAAATCTGAAATAACTGCTGAAATAATCAGCTAGTCTGTTCCTGTTAAAACTAAAATTACCATCTCAGCACTGTTTAAATGACTTATTTATTTAGATTTTAATGAATATTGCGGGTGGATACGAACATAAATAACTACAAGAATAGGCAGGAGCTCCCACACACACGGTCCCAGCGCACATCTCAAGCGTGTTCCTTACCATATACAGTGTCTGAGTCAAACTCTTCCTCCTCCGTCATATCTTCTAACGTGACCTCCATCTGTACAGGCAGTCCTTCCTGCTAACGAAAGAACAACCAAAACAACTTACTCACTCTTTTCAGTGTTTATAAACACTGGACTACTGAAGCAGGGCAAAAAGAGTGGGATGCACGAACACCGAATTTCCTCTACCTGTCCATTTTCTTCATCCATCTTCTCTTCCTCGTCACTGTCCATGCCTTCTTCATCAGCGCCCACTGTGTACACCTCCAAACCAAATTCGTCCAGATTCCCTTTCCCGGTCTCTTTCAACAGCTACGAAAGAAAGGTATTTAAATCTCAGGCAATCAGTGAAGAAGATACCAGATACGATCCATCACAAAGACTTCACTGTAAGGCAGAAAGTGTACCTGCTCCATGCACTGTTTGTGCTCGGTGGACTGCATGTGTTCGATGAACTCTTTAGACGTTCTGAACTGCTGCTTACAGACAGTGCAGCTGGGACTCGAAGAACGGTTACAGATCTGCCGGAAATAAAAGTGTGTGAAAGAAAGAAACATTCTATCTCCATATATAACTTCAGGTTATTCTGAATAGTTAAGCTTCTATTTTTATACGAATGACTCAAGGGTTATGTCTTGCTATGAGGTTATATGATGCTTCACCTTGTGCTCCCTGGTCTTACGATGATCCATGACATTAGTAGTGAAGTGGATTTTGCAGGTGGAACACCACCTCTGCAGGCCTGGTCTTTTCTCGCTATGGGATACAAGGCATTACATCACTACGACGCTTCTACGCATTTCTATTAGATACTGTTTTAGCAGCACGAGACAATCTTATAGATGCTGTTCATTAAAGATTGTGTGTGTGTGTGTGTGTGTGTGTATATATATATATATATATATATATATATATATATATATCTCTGGCTCACCTGTCTTTGCGTGACCCCTGCAGAGACTCCTGCACACGAGGCAGCAGTGTGACGAGGCAGGCGTTACTCATGTGCTGAATTTCCATCATCCTCTGTTGGTGGGCCAGTCCATTCATATGGCTCTGGAAATTCTGGAGTAATTTAAGTCAAATGTAGGTAACGCAGGTCAATCTTTAAACCTGACACACCTCAGGTTGTAAAATATTTCAAGGTATATCACAATTATGATGCACAATGCCATAACGTAAATGATTCACGTAGTGTTTTAGGTTGTTGCATTTTATGCAGCACTGTTTTCTTCTATACATTGCGCAGAAAATAACTGGTCTGTCTCTTGAAAGTAGATCTTGATCACGTTGAGTGACAAAAACTAACAGAATCCCTATAGTGATAGCTAGAAGTCTGGCTGCAAGACCAGGAAGTCCAAAAAACAAAAACAAAAAAACAGAAAAACCAGGCCAATTATAGCAATCAGACATCACTAAGAATTTTGTTACACCGGTTAATTTGTTTTTAGCTTTGATGAATAGATAGATAGATAGATAGACAGACAGACAGATAGACAGACACACAAGGGACACAGAGTACCTCATGAATACATTTCAGAAACTGAAAAGTGCATTTCATTGTCTGTGCATACGTTTCTTAGAATTTCTGCTTAAATTTAAAATTTGGACTCTTTGCCAGTGTGTCCATCACTAACTGCGATTCTGGGTAATCTTTTCAAATATATTCTATTTAACAATTTCAATTACGAACCCATTTTCAGTCAACCCGATGGTGATAAACTACACCGATATCAGAGAGACTTACTTGTTGGTTGTGGCAGGTGATGTTACAGATATAGCAGTAGAATTTGTTAGCAGTTTCTCCTCCTCCTGCTGCTGCTTCTCTAGCCCCGTCATTGCTCCTGGTGGTGTCGTCTTTAACGTCAGCTACGGTCACTGATCCCGCAGGCTCCGACTGGCTTGAACTGCTCTGCTGATCTGCGTCTTTGAGTGAAGACTCGGGGCCTCCCACCTGCTGCAAAGAGAAAAGTCGTTTAAAAATTCTTCTGTTTATCAGCATCTTGCAGAATTTACTTTGGTTGTGATGCCAACCTCAGCTGCCCGGCTTTGCTCCAGTGCCTCGGCTGCCTCGGATCCGGCTACTGTCCCGTCTTCTTCCAGTATGCAGTCTGAAACAGACAAGTCAACTACAGAGTTGATACCTGAAACCATACATATATATATATTTTATATATGTTTTGTTGGGATTCATCACACGAGTTTAATTACTCAAGATGTTGGAAGGAGCGTAGACGAGTGACTGAGTTGATGAATTATGTCACCAGTGGAAATAACACAACTCGACTTTCATCTGAATGTGAAATAAGTGCTATGCTTATTTTTAATGTAATATTTTATACAGACAATTTGTATTTGAATTTGTGGTCACCTGCAGTATCAGGATCTTCAGCAGTGCGTTCATACTCGGTACTCGGAGAGGCTTCAGTCTCGAGCGGATCATTCGGCCTGAGGACACGACAAAATTTCTATGATCCTACTCAAGTGCTACTCGAAGTTTTAATTAAAAGTGTGATGAACGAATGCTTGATGCCCATTATACCGTTTATAAAATGCTTGAGTTTATATCCTTGTTATAGTTACAGCTTCTCTGAATGATATAACTGATTATTCAGTGCAAGTTATCCATAAACACAAGATAAACTTTACCCTGCTGTTCTCGGTTTCTTTGCAGCTGGCTCATCCGGCTGCTGTGTGGACGACTGACTGCTGACGTCTGCCACTGCTGTGGTTTCATCTACGGCAAAAAGCAAAACAAAAATCAGAATTTCCGTTTTCACACCAACAAAAAGACAACAGTGGAGTGTATAGCATAGTGTAACGTGTACCTCGGCTGCTGCTCGCCCCAGACTGGCTGTCGGGGCCGATTGCGGGTCTGTGTTCGTTCTCTCTCTTCCTGTCCGGCTGTCGTGACTGAAAGTCCTGCGTGTACACCGTTAACCCAGTCACTAACAGTACTATACAGTTAATGTATAGTATTAAATAAATACTAGTATTAAATAAATTGTGGGCTTTTAAATGACAACAAGATGGGGGGGGGGGAATTATTAATAATTACAAATGGATTACATTGTTAAAATAGCGAGCATGAGGGTTGAAGTGTCGTGGAGGAAATCCCATATGTGGAGTCTTAATAGCAACCCCCAGTGGAACCGGACCCAAAATGGAGGATCTTGAGCCCGCAGTGAAAAACTGCTGGAACTGCTGTCCACCCATGGCAAAGCTGCGCATACCCCCTTTTGAAGGGGAAAAAAGCAAACATGTAGTCTTAAATAAATAAAATCACAGATTGCATCATGTGTTTCTTTTTAATATCAGAGTATTACAACTAAACAGAAACTAAACAGAATCACAATGTTCAATTTAAAGCATATTAAATATACATCAGTCATGCCTTCTCTCCTTCTCTGTTTTGTTTCAATGAAAGTATGATGTGAATTTAGTTAGCTGCACAGAAATTCATTTTAACTTTGGAAAGTTACCAACTATCCTGTCTGTGTCTATTTTAAGAGTTACTCTGATCATGTCACACAACTCATATATATACATATACATACACACACACACTATATATATATATATATATATATATATATATATATATATATATATATATATATATATATATATATATATGTGTGTGTGTGTGTGTGTGTGTGTGTGTGTGTGAGAGAGGTACTCAGCTTACCTTGCATCTGCTGCATCAGTAACGCGCCTTGCAGCATGGGATTAGGGGCGATGATGGTCTGAGTGGCGGAGCAGAGGTTGACCATGCGGGCAGGAGGAGGCGCTGGAGCCGGGACAGCCATTGGCCTGTTAGAAACCAACACACATTTTGTAGTGTTACAACCTGGATCTTAAAATGAACTTTATTGAGTCACATAATCTCAGTGTAAATAAACCTGATCCTGGAAGACTCCAAACACCACCATTAACACCAAAGAGCTATCAAAACAAGTGTGGGACAAAGTTCTAGAAGAATATCAATCAGAGTTTGGTTATAAAAAATATCCCAAACTTTCAACAGCCAGAACAGAGCACCATTAAATCCGTTATTTAAAATAAAAGAATATGACACAGAAGAGGATGTCCACCAAAAGTAAAGAGGACAATAGAATGAGAATCAACCAAGAGGCCAAGCTTAACACAATGCTACCACCACCATGCTTCACTGTAGGGGTGGTGGTCTCAGGGAGATAGTTGTCTTTTTTTCCCCTTTAGTGCTCAGTGTGAATTGTTTCAAATTAAATTCCCTTTTTCATTTTTTCATTTACCCTCTCTGGTCTGGTGAACTTTTTTTTGTATTATTATTATTATTATTATTTTATTTATTTATTTATTATTTTTTTTACAGAAAATGATGAAAAATAAATGGACAGAAGTGTGTTTATTCTCCCCACAACACAACTGTTGCAACCGTTCAGAGTCCGCGACTATAATCGAAACCACTTCGAACTGATTTATTTTTAGTCATAAAATAATTACTAATGGTTAAGTACTAAAAGGTAACTGTGGTCACCATTCGATCATGCTAGCTGCTTATCCAGATGTTTTTAAGGTAAGGGATTTTATATAGACCGTATAAACAAAAGTTTGTGTACCCCTGACCATCACACCCATATGTGCTTGTTGAACATCTCATTCCAGATTTATTCCCCCTTTACAGTTATAATAACCTCCACTCTTCTGGGAAGACTTTCCACTAGATTTTGGAGCGTGGCTGTGGGGATTTGTGTTCATTCAGCCACAAGAGCATTAGTGATGTTGGGCGAGAAGGACTGGCGCACGTTCAGCATTCCAGTTCATCCCAAAGATGTTCAGTGGGGTTGAGGTACGGGCTCTGTGCAGGACACTCGAGTTCTTCTACTCCAACATCGGCAAACCATGTCTTCATGGAGCTCGCTTCGTGCACAGAGGCACTGTCATGCTGGAACAGGTTTGGGCCTCTTCGTTCCAGTGAAGGGAAATTATAATGCTACAGCATACAAAGACATTCTATAGTATACATAATTGTGTGCTTCCAACTTTGTGTGCTTTCCCAGCAGTTTGGGGAAGAACCACAAATGTGGTATGTGTGATGGTCAGGGGTTCACAAACTTTTGGCCATACAGTGTAACTGGACCTTTTGTGAACACTTTTTCATAGAATTCACATATGACTCTAATGTTGGACTTGAACCAATAACACAACCCTGAGGTGACGTCTCACCGGCCTCCCCCGTGGTGATGGGGGATATGATGCGTCGGTGGAGGCTGCGGCGGTGGAGGAGGAGGTGGAGGAGGTGGCGGCGGGGTCTGCTGCTGGAACAGCTGCTGTAGCTGACGGAGGTGCTGATGAAACTGCTGCTGCTGCTGCTGCTGATGATGATGAGGGTTGAACATCCTGATGGTGGAGGTGATGAGCTCACCGGCTTTACCGCAGTACCTCAGTGGTGATTCCTATAAATGAGAAACAAATGAGACGACAGATCATCCAACACCTAACATCAACGTTCAGAAGGCTGAAGTACTTCGATGGGGAAGTGAAAAAAACTGATAAAGGACATGAAAATATTCCTTATATATTTAGAGTGGTGTTACATGGAGAATTCTGGAAGGAGTGATTTTTTTTTGTTGTTGTTTTTTATCTTAAAACATTAAGGAAATATTTGTAAATAACCTGATCAGAGGAAGGTTGATTAAAATGCATAGTTAAAAAATATATAAATATATAAATAGCAGTGGGAAAAAAAAAAACATTAACAGCCATCCATTTCGCTATCGTTTTATCCTTATTTTTTTTTAGCCACCTGTAATCAGGGGAAAATATCCCGCCTCCTGCGCTGTGATTGGCTCGTTTTATCCCGCCTCCTCCGCTACTATTGGCTAACACTCCCAGTCCGACCTATCAGTCATCTGAACAAGCCAATCCTAATGCAAGAAAAGCAAGAAGTATCGGAATACGGGTGTGAGAGGAAAAAAACGAACACTAGCTATCTAACTCCCCTAAAATAAAAAAAAATTATTAATAATTACGTTAACTCTGTACAGTTGTCAGTATTGCGACGGCTAATAACAAGTGCTCGAACAGAACTATGACTATGAACAGAATACAAATATATATATATATATATAAAAAAACAAACCTTTTAACTAGCAAACTAGCAGGCTAGTTAATGTAAGCTAATCACGCCAAGTATTTTCTATTTGGGAACCGTTAGCTAGCTTGCTAATAATCAGCTAATAAGAGCACTGATAGCGCTATCTGTATGTTTAGTATTGAAATGAAAGTAAGTTTTAAACCGCGCGCGCGCTACAACCTGCTTTCCAACTTTGTGCAGAGGTTCAGAGAAGACGAGACAAAACTAGCCAGCTAGCTAAGACGTTAGCTTTTAGGCTACAGCCTGTTGAAACTTTAACGCTACTTTTTCCACCAACTGGGAGATTACATTTTGTAACAACTAACATTTTATAAAAAAAATAAAATAAATAACTGTAATAAAACTTCAAAATGGGCAGAAAAATATGGGCACCGTCTAACACAACATTACCGACTACGCACCTGCTATGCTAACATACCGGTGTTTGGACGGATTCGGCTTACCTAGCGTCCACGCGCCCCAATCCCAAATACCTCCCTGCTAACTGCATGCGTTCGCTATTTAGGGTATAAAAGTATACCGTATATAGTGCACTATATATCCAAAATGATGCGATTTGGAATTCCTGTGACTGTGGTTGGAAAATTAGGCTTTGGCTTAAAGTATTTCTCCTCCTACTGGAACGGAGGGCGAAGTGCAACCAAAATAAAACAAAGCCCAGAGGCCAAATGTGTCTTCATAATACTGACATTAATACAGAAATACATTTTTTTTTTTAAAAAGCTTTTTTTTTTCTCGTTTATTGTAAATATTGTTTAATATTTTAAACTCCTCTCTAATAATACCACGCAAATGTCCCATGTAATGGACTTAATTGGGTCACATGATCTTAGTATAAATAAACCTGGAGGACCTGGAAGACTCCCGAGTCTGTCAGAGAAACATGACATGAAGCACTTTTATATCTATTAATGGATATAAAAAAAAAAAATAGGGGGAAAAATTACACGACTGCACAACCGCCGATCCTAATGTCATGCTAACGCTAACATGTTTCACAGTGTGATGACTCCCCCCCCCCCGCTCTATTAATACATCGTAAATGACCTACGTATTTTAAAAAAATAAAATAAAAATAAAAAAATACATGTGAAAATAAATGCATCATGTATAAAAACATTAAATGGGAATAATAAAAACACATGCAGTACATTTTAAAATGTGTGTCTTTTCTGTAAAGGCTTGGCCTACATCAGTAGCAACATGTAAATCAAAGATTTTGCCAATAAAGCTATATTTTCCCCCACATATAAGTGTTAAGTGTTAAGCTTTCACTCAGATATTAACACTCGCATTATCATACTGGCAATATATATATATATATATATATATATATATATATATATATATATATATATATATATATATATATATATATATATATATATATATATATATATATATCAAAGTATCATGATTGAACATGTACAGAAAGAATATGGCATATGTTCTGATTTCAGTCTTAGTTTATTCTTTCTGTTTCAATGCTTTTATACAGCCATACAACCATAGTTTCTCAGCTATAACACATTTATAACACATCTATAGGCTAACCCTCGCACACATAACCTACATATTAAAGCCATCGATATTTTTTTAAACAATGTTTTCGTGTTTATTGCAGTTGTTTTAATATTAATATCGCTGTAAGTTCAAAAGTCAGGATGCTGGGTTTGTGTAATACTATTGTCACAAATCTGACACAAAATCACAAACGACTCGCAGACATTGTGGTAGGAGGAATGCGAATGTGCCTCCTCCCGTCCTCCCCCCCCCCCTTTTACCTATCAGTGGGATAATCCGTTGCCATGGAACCACACAACGGCAATCAGCGCGCGAGTGACGTAATATTGAAACAGTATTGAGTAGATCAATTCAGTAGTAGTAATAATAATAATAATAATAATAATAATAATAATAATAATAATAATAATAATAATAATAATTGTAGAAGAAAATAAATAAGAAAGCAGTAAAATCTTTTCTTTTTTTAATAACCATGTTTAAGGTGTCGCCTTAATTGTTATGTGACTGTCACCATGCAGTGTATATTTATGTAAAAATATTTATTATGTGCAATTTTCGAATGTCTTTACCAGATGTAATGTACTAGACGTAAAAATATATTCCAGAAATATGTTCCTACTATTTATTATATATTAAGTATATATTAAGTAATTGTTTTTTATTTATTACAAAAGACATGCAGGAATCATACATTCCAATGATATAAATACTTATGTTTACTATTATATTTACATTTACATGTACATATTTGGGATAATAACTGAATACTTGAAAATCTTATTTATTTTATTTTATTTTATTTTATTTGATTTTAAAGAAAATCACTATTAAGGATTAGACCCTGTGCTCTGACCCAAACTTCCTAACAGGCTGGGATAACCGAAGAAAAGGTTCTTCTTCTTCTTCTTCTTCTTCTTCTTCTTCTTCTTCTTCTTCTTCTTCTTACTTCTTGTACAGTAAGATGTACAGTGGTGCTTGAAAGTTTGTAGAATTTTCTATATATCTTCATATATCTGCATTTTTATATATCTGTCTGACTGTGGATGGGTGGAGTCCAAACTCTTTAGAGATGGTTTCATAACCTTTTCCAGTCTGATGAGCACCAACAACTCTTTTTCCGAGGTCCCCAGAAATCTCCTTTGTTCGTGCCATGATACACTTCCACAAACACGTGTTGTGAAGATCAGACTTTGATAGATCCCTGTTCTTTAAATAAAACAGGACGCTCACTCACACCTGATTGTCGTCCCATTGACTGAAAACACCTGACTCTAATTTCACCTTCAAATGAACTACTAATCCTAGAGGTTCACATACTTTTGCCACTCACAGATATGTAATATTTGATCATTTTCCCTCGATAAATAAATGACCAAGTACAATATTTTTGTCTCATTTGTTCAACTGGGTTCCCTTTGTCTACTTTTAGGACCTGTGTGAAAATCTGATGATGTTTTAGATCATATTTATGCAGAAATATAGAAAAATATAGAGGGTTCACAAACTTTCAAGCACCAATGTAATGATCCATCTCAACGTTAAAAGCGCTACCACAAATTATAGGCATTAAAAGCGCGCCCACTAGAGGCAACTAGGAAGCAAAACAAGATGAGATGTGACGACGCAGAGTTGGGGTGCCAGAGTGGATGAAAGTCCTTATTTGATGTAATTTTAATCAACTAAACTGGAGAAAAACAATTGCTACACAGTTGTCCTGGTCTAGTTGAGACGTGACTGTAGTTTTTGAAGAGGTTAGAAAAGTATTTCGAGTATATTTATTGCTTATTTTTAGTCAAATTGGTGCAGAGTAATTGAGTAATTGAGTAATTGTACTTCATTACTATAGTTAAGTACTATTTTGCTGTGTTCATACTTGAGTATTCTTGAAAATTGAATACTTGTACTCTTAGTTAAACACATTTCCAAGAAAAAAGATTTACTTTTTACTCCTTGCATTTTTTTTCTTTTTATTTAGATCTTCAAAGTACAAATTATTATTATTATTATTATTATTATTATTATTATTATTATTATTATATATATTTTTTTTTACAAATTTTCTTTTCTTCTGTCATTCATCCAATGACTGTACGCTATCTATCTATAGAATGGGCTCAGTTTAGCATCCAATCATTTCATTTTAGCGCCAAATATAAAAAGACAACACTCATGAATCATGTCAGTTCATCATCTGCAGTTACCTTCTCATGCTACACGGGGTAGTTTACCACAGGACTGCAGTGTGGAACTTGAGAATGAGTGCAGAGGCGGTAAGGGCTGAAACATCCCTGTGTGCCAGGTTTCCGAGTCAAACTGTAAAATGAGCTCTGTCCCTCTTAAAACTTTACGCTGTCGTCGTGATCGTCGTCATGAGTCGCGTCTCAAATCGAAAACCTTGCATTCAAAAGTATTTACTAATCTTGGAAATCCAGAAGGCGGCCACACAAAACAGACTTTTCGGTAGGTAGGCTACATGAGACGTTTTTAAAATTCAAACACTAACTGTAACAGGAAAACTGGTTAATATTAGTACTCGGCAATGGTACAGAATAGTACATAAGTGTGCGATTTGAGCTACAATGCTAGGTAGACCAACGGGGAAATTTGTTTTGCTGAAATTTTTATCGCTGAACCACACTAAGGCAGTGTGTCAGGATAGCCAAAAGATTAAAACAACACAAAAAGTACACTATTCATTTAGACACGGCTTGTCTGACTGTGACTCCGAGTAACATTTCACAATTTTTAGCACACAAAATCCATCCATCCATCCATTTTCCATTCTGCTTATCCTACACAGGGTCACGGGGGAGCCTGGAGCCTATCCCGGGGAACTCGGGGCACAAGGAGGGGGACACCCTGGACGGGGCACCAACCCATCGCAGGGCACAACCGCACACACAGTTTGGAAATGCCAATCAGTCTGCATGCATGTCTTTAGACTGGGGGAGGAAACCAGAGCACCTAGAGGAAACCGTCGAAGCACGGGGAGAACATAGAAACTCCGTGCACACAGGGCGGAGGCAGGGCAAAACACAAAATCCATCTTCATTATTTCGAATACTCATTTGTAATGAAATGAATGAAACCAAAGAGGAGATCGTGAGTTTGCCTGAGAAACCCTGCTCTGTGATTTTACTTCAGTCCACCTCTGTGCGTTTTATAGGTTTAGCTGAAAGGGCCTGGATTGCGCAATATTGGTGCCAATCTGGCAACCCTGGCTGGCAGTAAAGCGGAGATCTCGTCGCCTGGCAGATTGCGGAGGAAGGAGGAAGGCTGATGAGGATGAGTCTGCATCACATAACATAACACAACATAAGAGGAATCTCATAGCTGTAGATCTAGACACCGTGTTAGTCTTAGGGCCACCTCCGTTTTGTTTATTTGCTCGGATAAGGAGTGATCCACAGTCCCCCAAGCAGACAGGATGGGGAACCGGGGAATGGAGGATCTGATCCCGCTGGTGAATCGGATGCAGGACGCGTTTTCAGCCATCGGACAGAATGCGAACTTGGACCTGCCTCAGATCGCAGTGGTGGGCGGCCAGAGCGCCGGGAAGAGCTCCGTGCTGGAGAACTTCGTCGGGAGGTAAGTGATTTGTTTTGTTTTTCCAGATGAGGAGGCCTGGATGTCAGTGATGTCATCCTGGTGCATCTTTGCCCTCCACCAAAGTCATACATCATAATGATGTCATGATGAAGGAGAATCCAAACTCACAAAAACGGACAGGTTCATCTGCACATATTCATTTCCAAACAGAAATGTCATCCATGACATCATGGAAAAAGTGCATCTTGTGTGAAATCCTTATAATAATAATAATAATAATAATAATAATAATAATAATAATAATAATAATAATAATAATACCTGGATATGCCCTAAGTCCCCCAAGGTCACAAACATCCATCAGTAAGTGTATATTAAATGAATGAAAGATGAAAGTTGAACTGATTTCCTATTTCAGTGAAAGCCCCTGCTTCTCTCTCTCTCTCTCTCTCTCTCTCTCTCTCTCTCTCTCTCTCTCCATACACACTGCTGCAGTGGCACTTCCGTGTCCTCCTGAATCAATTCCAGCTGCACAATTTATAGCGTCTACTGTATAAACAAACCCCCAGCACTGCAAAAAATGACATCTTCTCAAGTGACAACATCTTGCATATTGTCGAAGGTATCTAATATTCTCTACAAACCAAATATAAGACTATTAAACCTATATTTAGATCTGAAATCATCTTGTTCTGTTGGATCATTTAGCTAATTTTAAGCATTTGTTTCTGGCAATACAATAAGAAAATGTAAAACTTGATTGGTAAAAATGTCTAAAATAAATAAATAAATGAGTTTAACAATAATATTTTTGGTTTATTGTGAACTTATACCAGGAAATACACTATATTCAAGATACTTGTGCTCGCTAAGATTTGTTTATTAAAAATGATATTTCAGCAAGTGAAAATATCTTGAATAGCTTGATATGTCGTATTATAAGATTATTAGAAGTAAAATCTAAGTCTGTTTCTGCTTCAGTCTGTTTTTAGATGCTTTTAGACATGTCAGGGTTTAAATTTTTTTTGATTTTGCTTCTTAATAAATGCTTAAAAGCAGGAAAATGATCACCTTTCTAAGACTAAACTATCTAAAATATATCCCGACGTTCCTGGCACATGTGAAAAATGCAAACTTTCGCCCCCGTAACATCAGTCATATGTTTGCACTCTGTCCCAAACTGCAGAACTTTCTTCTTTCAAAACTGTCTCCGACGTTCTTAAAATCAAATTAGATGTCTGTCCTTTAATTGCCATCTTTTCAGCGTCAACCTCTGAACCATAAACTAGCTAGCATTGTGGCTTTTGCATCATTGCTTGCTCGCCGCAGAATATTGCTGTCTTGGACCTCTCCACAACCCCCCTCTATATCAGTCTGTCTATAGGTCTAATAAACATATTAGATAAAACAGACTATATTCATGATATTTTCACTTCCTAAGACGTCATTTTTTTTTTTTTTTTGCTTCATCATGAATGCGGGCAGTCAGCTGACCCCTCGTTTACTGCGCGGTGGTCTTTACACAAACATCGTTGGTGAGAATTGATCGCATGACGGTTTCAATAGCCAACTCACACACACGTCCAGATGAAAGCTTGGACACTGTTTGGTCATTTGAACACATGTGAAGATAATTAGCAAGCTGTGTTTCTGCATGCTATCTGGCACACGGTCTGAGAGGAAGGAGAGAGCGTGCTGTGTTATGACCTTGGAGCTTGGATGAGTTAGTGAGCTTTGGGCTTTTTTAATATCAAGCCCATGATTCAGGGTTACGGTCATGCAGCGTTATAGAGCTGTAGGTGTATGGCATAGGCAAAGTAGCGAGGAAGCGAGAATAGTGGGATGTTGGTGAATTGGATTCCAAAGTACGTTTAATTTATTGTCATTTACTCTAGAAGTGATTTATGGGTCATTTTGTTTGTCTAAATCAGTTTTAATGTCAACACAAACTCAAATTTACACAAAATTAATTGCTGATGTCTGAAATATCTGGCGAGGGTAAGCAGTGTGTGTGTGTGTGTGTGCGTGTGTGTGCGTGTGTGTGCGTGTGTGTGTGTGTGTGTGAGTGACCAGGGTGTATTCCTGCCTCACGCTCTGGATCCACTGTAATCTTGACCAAGATAAAGCGTTTACGTTAGATTATACCACAGGACTGCATTTTTTTTTTTTTGCCTATTTAACTTGTCTCCTAGAAATTCCACAACACTCAGTGTAACTATAAACGGATAAAACTGTATCATTGGCAAACTGCTGTGGTATAAGAGGAAAGTGCTGTTATAGGAAAATAATCGACTTCAGGGTGGAAACAGTAACTGTGCCCTGTGTGTCGGACCACACCGCACCGCACCCTGACGTGGATTATTCTCCTATAGCACTTACCTAGTGTTTTATTCCATGCTGAATGAATGAAGATGAGAATGATGTGTTACTGGAGCCTCCCATTTCTAATCCAAGCCCTGGAATGAGAAAAACGCCAAAAATAATTATGCATAATTATATATTTTTCAAAGCAGAATGTGTTTATCGATGGAGTGATTATAGTGTTGTTGTTGTTTTTTTTTTAGAAGAGCCACAAATAGTCACTCGAGCGCAAAAAACACCCAGTTCAGTGTTTCCCAGGCGCACAAATTTCTTTTGCCTAAATGCAACGTGATTGCGTACAGAATCTTTTTTCATTCTGATCAGATTTGTTTACATCACTGTTTTCTCCATGCACTCGTTTGCATGTGTATTTTTTGGAGCAGTTTTCAGAATATCCTGTTCTGTACACAGCTTTCTAAACTAAAGTTAAATAAAAAAATATATTATTTTTTTTTACTGAATTTCAACTCACGGTAACAAAGCATACATTGTGAAAATGAAGCCCACAACATACATTCAGTAACGATTTGTCGCAACGCGTAAGCTAAGCTTGCTATTTTCTGTCAGTGTTGGCTGTGTGTGTGAGAAACCATAGCTGTAAACAACATCAGAAACGAAATAACGATACATTCTTGCCTTTTCTCGCCTTTTTTGAAATCGTCCTGGATTGTCAACACTGACAAAATAATTTGTAGATCAACGTTATTACATTAAGCGCAGAATTAAAATATCTAATACATGAGCACATAATCACTTTTTAGAGTGAACTGATCCCCAGAGCAATTCCATCTTTGCCATGAAGACTTGTGGTGCCATGATGGATTGTCTCCCAGATATCATGGTTGATTTGTTGTATGAGATGTTACCAACTGTTGAAGACATCTTTACGTGGGTCGTTTCAAGGCACATTAAAGATGGTTACATGCCACTTATACACACTGATCATAGCTGGCAAGAGACAAAGACCGGATCTGAACACGTGAATTTAGCAATAATGCTTGTAATGATAGATGTTAGAAGCCGTGCACTTATTTAGGTGTAATAATACCAGGAAATGTAGCTTCCAGGATTATTACCCAGGATCCATTTAGGCACTTAGGCATTGGAGAGCATGTTTTCGGCTGATTGTTAGTCATCAGCAGTGATGAAACGTGCTGTGAGAGAGAGAGAGAAAGAGAGAGAGAGAGAGAGAGAGAGTACCAGGTTTCACAGATGTTCCTCAAGTAAATGATGACATAATGTACATTAATCTATTAATACTAGTGAAGGAGTCTAAATGACACAAGTTCAAAAGTTC
The DNA here is from genome assembly GCA_023630585.1 of Cranoglanis bouderius. Lineage (NCBI taxonomy): Eukaryota > Metazoa > Chordata > Actinopteri > Siluriformes > Cranoglanididae > Cranoglanis > Cranoglanis bouderius. The sequence continues at coordinate 14,628,699 of CM042565.1, read as the reverse complement.
CCTTTCTGGATATAAAATAATTATTCTTTATAACTTGCTTCCAGTTTCTTTCATATCCCCTTGGATCTCCAGCTGAAGTAAACCATAGGAGGATGCAAACTTTTGCTCTCAAATATAAACACATAAACTAATAAGGATAAGCAACAGGGAAATACAACCATGGGACAAACCAATGAAAGGATAAGAGTTAATTAAGTTAAACAGGAAGCTGTGACCATATATGGAAAGTAGAAGATGTTCAAGGATTATTAATCATCGCATATAGTGGACATACACACTTCTTTAGTTACTGTTCATCTGTTCATCATTTTTGCTTTCCAAGGAAATAATCCCTTTAATTTGAGGTTTGAAATTGAAATCGTGGCCAGTTTCCTGCTAAAAGGTTTCTGGTAAAGGGCTTCATGTGGTCTAAATGGGATCTGGAGTAATTCAGGGAGATTAATGCACGAGGATCTGCTGAGCCGTGCAATAACAAGTCCAGTGTGCTTTATATCGGGTTACGAGTTACTGAGATGAGCAAATTTTTATTGTCAGAATGTCATGACTCTCCTAAATTCTCAGAAATTTCTGTAGCAGTCTGTGTCATAGACGCAGTTATGGCGTCTACCGTACTGTGTGTCACAAGGGCAGCCGTCCAATCGCTGCTTTGTTTTCTTCCTCTGTGGGCGAGCTTGTCATGCTCTGATTTGCACGTAAGGATCTGGGTCGCGCTCTCATTGGCTGGTTTGTGGAAGGAGATGACAAGCCCCATCGATCACACTGATATCTCTATCTTTCCCTCTCTCGCTGTCTTCCACTCTGTCTTTCCTTCAAGAGACAGGAATAACATCTAAACATGGCAAAAATGTGTGGGAGATTGTAGCATCTCAAGATAGAAGATGGATTCAGATGGATTCATACATTCTAACAACCAAATTCACAGTTCATTTTCAAGAAAAAGCTGAGCTGTTAGTCTGGTTTCAGCACCAGGGACAGTTCCCAGGCAACTGCTAAAAACCACAATGTTCTACTTCTGGGTTGTTGATTTGGGTCACTTCACTACAAGGTTATCAAAGATTTAGGGCTAAAATGAGAACAGAAAGAAAGCCATGCACAGAAATTTCTGGAAATTTTTTTTAAGGCTATTGGACAATCTTAACCCAGAAACCTGATATACTACACTTTATGGCCAAAAGTTTGTGGACACCGGACCAGGACTGTGACGATCACAAAATTGGAACCACACGATTGTATAGAATGTCTTTGTATGCTGTAGCATTAAGATTTCCCTTCACTGGAACTTAGAGGCCCAAACCTCTTTCCACGTGACAACGCCTCTTGTGCACAAAGTGAGGTCTACAAAGACATGGCTTGCTAAAGTTGTAGTGGAAGATCTCGAGTGGCCTGCAGAGATCCCTGACCTCAAACCCACTGAACACCTTTGAGTCTAACCTCACTAATGGCTGTGATGGTCAGGTGTCCACAAACCTTTGGTCATATACACTATATGTGCCATAGTCATGCACCGATCACATGTTTTTTTCATTTAAGATACAAAAACTGATGTCAGAACCCTGAGTTTTGGTTTCATTACCCACATTCAGGAGATGAAAAAACGTTTCGAGCAAATCAGATCCAATACCCATCTACCATTTCAACTAAGTCAGTATTGGATCAGTGCATCTTTATATAATTCATTCATTCAGACATCTACTGTTCCTAAAGACTTTTTTTTATTTTTTTTATTTTCATGTCAGGGTTAGTGAATACAAAGGAAGGACTAAATGTTATTTTCCAAATAATTCAAGAAATTCAAGAGAGATAGAAAAAAGAAAGAGAGATAAAGATAGAGATAGAGACAAAGATATACAAAGAACCTTTCCTGAGCCTCTGTCTCACTGCTGAACCGGATTATTTCTAATCTGCTGGTCAACGCTGCCCAACAACACTGAGTGGTCAGATTCAATCTCAGATGCTTTAATCATTCTACGCACCAACTGCTTCTTCGGATGCTGTTTCTGTCTAAACTGGACCAAGGCTATCATATTGTACTGTAATTTATACCACGGTGCTGCTGAGATCTTGATTCTGATTGGCCAGAAGGTGTTGGAGGTGTTAATTGTCTATAACATTATTTTCTGTAACAAAATTAGTGGAGTGGCAGATCACAGGTTTATATATTAATAATTGAAAGAGTCTATTGAGAGAGTTGCAAGGCTAAAAATAAACAAATTTTAAAAATTGTGGTTACATAACAAAGAAAAATATCGTGATATTGTGAAATGGTTTGAAAGGAGTCTCCAGTGTCAGCGTTTTGTAGCAATCAGAGGTAAAAGATGGGAAAACGTTCAGGTCAGAGGACATTGAGTTTTGTGATTTCTCAGTAATTTCTTGAGAAAGTGAAGGGACGACTGTTTATAGCTGCTATAATGTAAGTGAGAACTTGATTTGTGGACGTTCCAAAACATTAAATGTAACTATTGACAGATAAAAAGTATGACGTGTTGTTATTTAATAAATGAAAAATCATAATTGGCAAACTGCTGTGTTATAAGAGGAATAAAACACTCCAGGGTGTGCTGTTATAGCGAAATAATCAACTTCAGGGTGGTAGCAGTGTCTCTGCTTCACGTCGGGCCTCATCGCACAGCATTAACACGGTGTGTTACGTGCACGTTGGTGCTGTGTTATCAGAGTGTGTGTTCGTTCTGTGTGTCTCGTCTGTCAACCACAGGATGTAGAAACGGTGGTGAGACAAAGCGAGTGATGTTTGTTGTTCCAACAAGAGGTGGACGGCCCTTTTTTTGTGGAGTGTTTGTGGAATATCAGACACTACTTGATAACTGGTTCGACGTGACCACTAACCACAACTGGGAAAAAAAAACAAAAAACCTTGATAATGCTTTGTGATGGCATAAACTGTACAGTGTTTTGTTTTCATATCTCCTGGTCCTCACTAGCCTACAGTACCATACATTTCATCCTAAAACACTCTTTCTATCTCATTTTCTGTTTATATGCTGGGAAAATAACAATATAATATTGATATCGTGATAACCGCAGATAGAGTGATATGTGATACATATCATTTATCATTGAAGTATCGCTGTATAGTTTTATTTTGGTTATATCACACTCCTAATATGCCTAACAATTCTTTCCCCCTTCATCACTCTCTCTCTCTTTATCACTCTATTCCCTGCAGTGTAATGCTTGCTGGTTTGTGTGTCCTCTGCGGTTGCTGGATGGCTGCCATGTGAGAGTGTGAAGACAGCACGGGAGAGAAAAGGAGGCTTGGTGGAAAGAGAGAGAGAGAGAGAGAGAGAGAGAGAGAGAGAGAGAGAGAAGGATAGGAAATCAGAGTTAGAGAGAGAAGGATGGAAGGAAGGAGGAAGGGAACGGAGCACGGTGAGATTAGGACGAGGAGGCGGGGCAGCAATCTGTCCGTCTCCATCACTGCTGATCTGAGCTGAGCGTGCATTCTGCCTCGATGGGGGATGGGAAAAAGAGAGAGAAAGCGAGACACACACACACAGAGAGAGAGAGAGAGAGAGAGAGAGAGAGAGAGAGAGAGAGAGATCCATCCCTTATTTTCCATACTGCATTTACTCCATGCAGGAAGCTATTGTGCTGTTGTTGATTTACTGGTTTGACTGCAGGGGGTTGGGCATCTATAAAGGATCGGGATTGCGTGGTGTTTTTGTGTTTATGCTTCAGTTATGCCTTTTTTAATTGTCATGCACCAATTCATCTAGGAAAAAAACGAGTTTCATAGCAACCAGACAAAAAATAAATGTGGGTTAGGGTTAGCCCCGAGCTGCCATCATTCTAAATATGTATGTTTGTTTATGTAACACAAGATACATACAGTAAGTGTGGCATTTCTACATGTCCATATGACTCTCTGCTAGATAACACACACGATACTGTAGATTTTACAGGAAAGAAACCTGGCAGCACAGTTACTAGTAATATGCTGTACAATTAATTGAAATAAACAGTAATTTACTATAAGCATTATTGTAATTTTATGTACATTTAATGTAATGTTCTTAAAATCGACTTTATTTTGTAGTTCAGTTAACTATATGTGTGTGTTGTTCGATTCAAAAGCTTGTAACAGTATTTTTAAAAAAATACTTTAAAAATAGTTTTCATTTTTTTAATTTTAAAAAGTTCTGTAGGCAAAAACAATACAAGAATGAATAGCTGCCATTTCTGCTGACAGTTGAAGCTAAAACCAGGACTTTCATTAAAAAAACTCATTACTCAGGCAGGTGTAAAGACATACAGTTAGGCTCAAACCTAGCATTAGCTCAGATTGTTTGCTCCTCCTGGCCTGAGAGCACAACCTTTTTTTTTCTTGCTTTCTTGACTCCCAAGAGTCACAGATGGCCGTGGTATCATCGGGATTCGGAGTCGCAATCACCATCGTCATTACTGACTTACTACTCAGGCAAGGGGTGCTAAAACCTAGCATTAGCTCAACTGTTTTTAGCTGCACTGCCTAATAGCTAACTAGTGATGTGTCATTGTGATGTGAACGAGTCGACTCTTTGAATTTTTGGAGTCGACTCGCATATCAGATGCTATAATAAGTTTTATTGAACAATTGGGAATTGAAAGAGTCGACTCTTATTGGTGAATCGATGATTAATTTCTGTGAACACTTTGTAGCTAAATGACCTAAAAACATTAGAGGAGACTCAAAGAACCTGTTAGCTAAATGATTTAGAAGCTTAATACTAATGTAACGAATATGGAAAAGATTACGTTTGATTTTTAAAAAAATTTTTTTGCTACATATTTACCTACAACGCATAGTGTTTTTACTGTCTGAAATACCTGTAAAGCATGCATGTTTTTATGCTCTAGACACTGATTGTGCTGGTTTCTCTGTTCATTTATGATCACATACACCTCATAATTTGGATTTGGAAGATTTTCCTCTCCTGTGACTTTGCAGTGGCACCAGTCCGAGCTCTTTCTTCAGTCTAGCCCTCAGTTACGAGCTGAGCAGTGTCAGTGTGATCAGGCACTGGCTATCACCCATATGGTCCCTCCATATGGCCCCGTATCCGGAGGCGGGGTCGCCGTCATGGGAACCTGTAGTTGCTGCCATCTGGCTTGAGCATGGTGTCAGTCATGGAAGAGTCCAGCGTGCTCACACCAAGCTCACACTCTGCCCAAAGGTTGAGGGAGTGATTTAGTTGCCATTGCTGCAAGTTAATATCTGGAAACAGCTGGAGATTGCATTAGGGGGGTTTCTTGGGCATTACTGTTACAGCTGGGGGGTTTGACAACAAATCATTCAGCATTTTTCACTGGGAAGAAAATAAAACTATACAGTTTTTTCTTATGGACTAATCCCGGGTGTTTCCCACTGCTGGTCCGTAACTTGCACTGCACTGATATTTTTTTTAAATCAATACTTGGTACTTATTATTTGGTAATAATCTGATAAGTTGAGTCAGGAAAATTAATAAAAACTTGCCAGACTTGCAAAACACTAGCCATTGTATTGGACATAAAGTGCCAATGTGGTACCACAGTAAGTATATACTGGACAGTTGAAGATTAGAAAAAGATCACGCTACATTTTAACAATCGTCAGCTGTCCAGTTGTCCGGTGAACCTGTGCCCACTCTAGCCTCAGATTCCTGGTCTTGGCTGACAGGATTGTAGCCCTTGTTGTAGCCCATCGGCCACAAGTTTTGACGTGTTGTGTGTTCTGAGATACTTTTCTGCTCACCATGGTTGTAAAGAGTGGTTATTTGAATTACCGTAGCCTTCTTGTCACCTTAAATTGGTCCAACAAGGTGTTTCTGGAACTACTAGAACTAGTGTTCTAGTGTTTTTTTCCCCCCTATTCTGATGTATCTGTATGATTTTACTCATTTACGAATTGCACAGGTGTGTACTTGGTGGGACTCACAGAAAATGTTTTATTATGGCTCGTCTCACACCAGGAACTGGCCTTAATCAATCCCCAAAACAGAGCCTCAGAGGCACTTAAACACCACAACATCCTGTTCTTCTCCTCTGACCAGGATACTGGTGATAATAAATAAAATCTTCAGCAGCCGTGTCCTGATCGTGTCGTGGCTCTGATTAACCTGAAACATCCATGACAGCAACTGTACTGATTCTAAAATGGTACGAGCTTGGGATGTCAATATTTAAAAATGTCTAAATTGTAATTCTATGACTCAAGAACAAAGATGGTGGATAAAAAAATGATCTATAAATTAAAGCCATACAAGGCACAAAGCATTATTTTTTTTCCACCAAATTACACATTAGTTTGAGACTCAGCGACTGTCTCAAACTAAAGAAGCACTTGAACCTGGATTTAATGCAATTTTATCTATTCCTCCAGTTGTGCAAAACTGTAAACCTTAAAAAAAAAGGACTAAATTGAACCCAATTTTAATCCTGGGTTTAAGTTTTATAGTAAACTTTAATCCTGTTGCTACCGTATCTTAGAGATAAAGAGATTACAATTTTTCAATGGTTTTACATTTCCAAAATGGCAGCATAGACTGGTGATGAGTTTTGAATCCATCATGGCGGACAATCAGATATATCATTTTTAAATCAGACATTAAGATTGTATTTGAATAAAAAAAACCAGTCCCTTCAATACCCATACACTTTTGCTTTACCCCTTGATCGTACAATTCGCCCAAATAATTAGAAATTAGAAAATAGAAGAGCTGCTCTAAAAAATTATGCAGGACAGCAGTGTGGGTGTTTTTTGTGTATTTTTTTGTTACTCACTGACTTTGTGTGTGTTGCGTCACAGGGACTTCCTTCCCCGCGGTTCGGGCATCGTCACACGCCGCCCTCTGGTCCTGCAGCTCATCAACTCCCCCACAGGTGAGCTTGCTGCCATGGCAACCGCACTCTCATCAGCCTCTCGGGCCTCTGGGGAGATGACGCATCTAAGTGCTGATCTGTCCCCGTTTCCTTATAGCAACACTCGATTTAAAAAAAAACGTAGGATAAAGAGACAGACAGATAGTCCTGAAATTTTATACACTTTAGCCTTTCATTTCAACTCTATCATCTTTTTTTTTCCTTTTTTTGATTCTAAAGATAGTACTCATATGTGAAGTTTTGCACCAGTGCTTGTGTGTAGGGACGAAATATCAGTAGGGACTGAAATTACAACGAATGATTTCTACAGCATTAAAAGAATTTAATAGGCATGCTTTAAATTGCTTTATTTCAACAAGCTATCAGGGATTCTTGTTTCTCAACACTGCCATCTAGTGTACGTTGGAAGTACCACAGCTTAATTTTCTTGTTTTCTTTTCTTTAGTCATATCAGAATGAAAATATACGTAAAGGCGAGAATTTCTGCGTTACACAAATGTTATTCTTTTAACATTTAACAATATATGCAAATGCTGCAAGAGAGGATGAAATATGCATTACAGTGTGCAAATGAGGTAATAGATTGTATGCACTAATTGCTAACCGCACGCTTTCAACAAATCCATTTAACGTGATAGCACATCCAACAGTCAGACTTTATTTTAAAAATCCCTTACTTTTATATTCATGATATTAAATATTCAAGATATTAAGAAAAACCCAGCTGTCAAAATCTGGTTTGAATATTTATGAACCAGGGTGTGACACTTTGAATGCTGAAAGAATGGTGAGAAAACAACTCAAACATAATGCCATCAACCAATAAAATGACAGAACGTGATTAATATTTCAGTATGAATCATTACATCATTGAAGAAAATGTCTTTCCGTGCAATCTGGTATAAATTTTCCAACCAAATGCATGTCTTATACATGTACATGATGTATTTTTTTCAGATTTTTAAAAAAAAATTTATATTTGAATTGTATTTTGCTGTCAATTATACAAGCTGGTAACCTCGTTCAGATTTTATTCACTCGTTTCTCATATTGTTACTCGTTTCCTCTGCATATAGAGTATGCAGAGTTCTTGCACTGCAAGGGGAAGAAGTTTACAGATTTTGATGAGGTGCGGCAGGAGATCGAGGCAGAGACGGATCGTGTCACCGGGCAGAATAAAGGCATTTCTCCAGTCCCCATTAACCTGCGTGTCTGCTCCCCTAATGGTGAGATACTGTGTCTATTCTCTGTGTATGTTGTGTAGGTTTTAAAGCCTTATAACACTAGCAGGATAATCTTTTAATCATATTGTAAAATAACATGAACTGCGCTTCTAGTTTATTTGACTTAACACTTGACCTTCACTCAAACTGACCTTTTCTGTAAGACATCCATCATGTGACTGCAGTGCGTCATTAAAATCAACGAGACTGACGTTTCTAGCGTCAGTTTCTTATCTAATAAGTGTTAAAAAGGGCAGAGTAAGTGACTTTGACCTTTAATTTGGTTGTTAAGGCTGCACATAAATGAACTGAACACCATATATTACATTATACCAAGCTAGAGTTCAATGTAAAATTTCTTGATGAATAAAATGTGAAAAAACAGCGCACATAGCTATTACAATCTGTTTAGTCAGTCATACTACTTAATTAATATGAGAAAAAAAGGGGACTGACTTGTTTTATGGAAGTTCCACAGCCTTAAATTAGGGCTGGGCGATATGACAAAAAAAAGTATCATATCACGATACTTGAGGACATTTCTGCAATACACGGTGTGTATCACAATATATAATTTAGCTAACAAACTGTCTGCAAATCAGTAGTAAAATAAAAATAAATAAATAAAAATGTTAAACTGAGTTTGAAGATAACTTTCTTTGATGCCTACAAAAGACAAAGATAGATTAAATAAAAACAAATTATTACGTCAAATCAACAGCATCCATTCAGTACCGTTTAATTTGTAATTATTAAAAATGTAAAAAAAAAAAAAATACATCAACATACCAACGATATCTCAGAAAAGTGTATCACATAATCGTTTATCACAATATCGTTATAATATCGATATATCGCCCAGCCCTACCTTAAATCTAGCTATAAATGGATAAAAAGTATGATGTGTCATTTGTGAAGTAAGTAACAGCTAATAGTAACTCTGCATCATGTCAGGCCACATCGTACTGAATTGTTGATGATTATTTTCCTATAGAAAAGTAGTTTATTCCTTATTTAATTCATTTACATTTGATTAGCCGTGAGAAGAAAGGGTCGAGTTTTCACACCCAGGTTTTCAGCTTCTAAAGCTTTCTAAGAATGCTGTACACAGAAATTTATATATATATATATATATATATATATATATATATATATATATATATATATATATATATATATATATATATATATATATATATGTCTTGCTGACAAATCTGAATCAAATGAGTCAAATAAGGAAAATAAGAATCATTTAAGTGAACAGACTGGCCACAGCCAAACAACTCACATCTGAATTCAACTCACTTTTCCGTCAGTACTGAACCTGACTCTGGTGGATTTGCCGGGAATGACTAAAGTGCCGGTCGGCGACCAGCCGACGGACATCGAGCACCAAATCAAGGACATGCTAATGCAGTTTGTTACGAAGGAGAACTGCCTGCTGCTGGCTGTATCTCCTGCTAACTCCGACCTCGCCAACTCAGACGCTCTGAAGATTGCAAAAGAAGTGGATCCGCAAGGTGTGTACGATATATTTCCAAAAGATTAGTATTAATAGCAATATACTCATATAAATTATGTATAAACATATGGAAATTAGGTCATAAATGAATAAATAGTCACTCATTTGCATGTTATGAAGTTCGTTCTTTCAACACATCCAATGGTCAGCCTTTGACATTACAGTTTGTCCGAATGTTATTTATAGAAATCATTTAAAAGCATATTTTGCATAGTTTCATGGCCAAACATTTTCAGTCTTGCTTTTCCAAGAGATTAATATTAAGCGCAATATAGATATGTATATATCGCACTTCCTATATTTAATGCATAAAACTGCAAGTTCTCACAAGTGCTTTTTAAATGTTTAGAAGCAGTTTTTAAAGCAATCTAAATGTATATTCACACCTTTGAAGTCATTTCATACATTTTTGTGTGTGTGTGTGTGTGTGTGTGTGTGTGTGTGTGTCTGAGCAGGTCTGCGCACCATCGGTGTGATCACTAAACTGGATCTGATGGATGAAGGAACAGACGCTCGAGATATTCTGGAAAACAAGCTGTTACCACTGCGCCGAGGTGAGAGTTTCAAAACAGGGGCCTGTTAAAAGAAAACTCCACCCTTGAAACACAGTAAACATGTTTATATTGTTATTTCTGTGACGTGTTTAGTGGTTCTCAAGCTAATCCTGTGAGACGTTAGTAGCTGTGTGCTAGGCCGATGTCACGGATGGACACTGTTAACGCTAGCGCAGTCGCAGTGGTGTTTAATAGCAAAACAGAAAGTTCAGCCATCTCAAACGAAGGTTATGCCAACCCTCAGGTTCTGCAGTTAGCTCCCAAACACAAAAGAGCAACGGCTCCTTTTCTCCAGCGCCATTCAACGTCATATTAATGAGAAATCCTGGATGCTGCAAATATTAATTTGACTCAAAGATCCAGAATGCAATGCGGCTATACGACAGTTAGAAAGAGTGAGATAACGGGCACGATGAAGTCGACAGAGGTATTAGCATGAAAGTGCTTTGGAAGTTTAAGAAGAGTGTACTGGTGAGGAGGTTTGAGAGCTGGACAGGCTAAAGGATTAAAGCGCCGCCGCACCGCTCTCTTTAGTTAGTCATGAAGCCAGGGTTAAATCCCAGTGCATCACAATCAGCACAGAACTGTGGGTTATGCAGGAAAGTGAAAATAAACCAATATCTCAATCAGATTCATTCTCTACATGAAGTGATAAACTATGTTTAGTTTTCTTATACATGTAGAAGAAGAAAAAACAGACTGTTATACTGTGTTTTGACCTCAGGGCAGCTCTTTCCTCTTGATATTTGCAGAGATGGGTAGTGACGCACTACATTTACTTTGTTACATTTACTTGAGTAACTTTTTGAAAAACAATTTACTTTTATGAGTAGGCTTAACTGGCCATACTTATACATTTTTAAGTACAGAAATGTACTTTTACTTCGCTACATACGTACTTTTAACACACACAGCCCTCACCCCCCGGCCGCTCAGTGCTGCCCTCTAGTGGTTAAAGGTTGAGCAACTCACCGCACCACTCAAGTGTTGGATATTTTGTAAGGCTGGGGAACAGAGAGAAGGAAAATAAAGGAAAGAAGGAAAATGAGGATTTGAGAGAGAGAGTGAGAGAAAATGTGAAAGAGAGAGAGAGAGAGATAGAGAGAGAGAGAGAGCACCCATGGGTAAGATGAAAAAAACAATGTCTTGATTTCAGCGACACATCTGGAAAAAACCTCTGTTCCATTCTTCGCTTAGCAATAAAACATATTTATGGGAAACCCTTGAATGCATTATGCTGACGTTCCATTTTTCCACTTGGTTTCGGGCAGCGCTGGGATGTTTTCTAAATTTGTTTCCATCATGCACTGTCTTTACCTTCCCAGCGTCTGTGACTCACTCATGTAACATGCAAAACCACAACGCGCAAAGCATATCTTATATGATTACAAGCTAAAGGGTCTATTTCAGGGAAGAAATGCTTGAATGCTTGATAGACATTAAACAGGAAATGTGCGTGTTTGTCTTCCAGTTCACTTTTTCTTTACGCATTCTTTCAGTAATAATATATATATATTAAAAAAATAATAATAATCTTAATACTGTTGTGTTCATGTGTCTGCATTAGGTTACATCGGTGTGGTGAACCGCAGTCAGAAAGACATTGATGGGAAGAAGGACATCACTGCTGCTATGGCTGCTGAGAGGAAGTTCTTCCTGTCGCATCCTGCGTACAGACACCTGGCAGATCGTATGGGAACACCTTACCTGCAGAAAGTGCTCAACCAGGTGAGAGGAAGCTGTTCGCAGAGAAGCGAAACGAATCTCATCAGCTCTAGCTGGAAAGACAGAGTCTCCAGGACTGGGACAACACCACAGTATCACATTTTTTCCACATTAGTTACTCTATACTTACATATTAAGTCATCAAGTATGTAAATAATGTCATCTGCAAGTACTCCGTTATTACATTTACATTTCCGTGTACATTTACGGCATTTGGTAGACGCCCTTATCCAGAGCGACTTACAGAAGTGCTTGGAAGTCTCTATGAATAAATAAAATAACAAAGTGCTTATTTAATTACTTAGGGATTATTACCTCTTACATTTTAAAAACTAATTTCTTTGTGGTCACAAGTGTTGCTGTGAAAACATGATCATTTTCACATGTTATGTAATATCTAATCTAATCTGATCTGATGCACACTATGTAGCAGAAATGACTTATTTACTTAAATACTGTAATACATATTAGGTATTAGTATTATTATATATTAGAAATAGACGGTCACTAATAAAGAGTGGCTTTAAAGGGGAAATATAAACACAATTAGATTCTAAATAGATAAGTATGTAGTACATGTAGTGAGTATGTAAGTACACAAGTAAGAAAGCAAGTAACCAAATAAATATGGAAGTAAGTAATCAGAGAAGTAAGGAGGTAAGTAAGTGAGTAAATAAACAAACAAACAAACAAACAAACAAATTGATTAATTAATTACTAGGCCAGCAAGTAAGTAGATAAGCAAATAAGTTGGTAGGTATGCATGTAAGTATGTTGATATATAAGCAAGTGAGTAAATAAGTAAGTATGTAAGTACGTAAGTGAGTAAGCAACTAGATAGGTAAGTATGTAAGTAAGTATGCAAGTAAATAAGTAAGGAAATAAATAAGTCGATAAGTAAATAGGTAAGAAACAAAGTTAGTATGTAAACAAACAAACAAACAAATAAATAAGTGTTTTCAGAAAGCTGAGACCCCGAAGTGTTTAGAGTGAGCTGTGATGGGGCAGACAGTTAACACATTTGAACAGGAAGCTTGTGACTGAATTTATAATAAACATCTCATAACACCTAATTCGCTAACTTCAGCTTAACCTTAGCTAAGCTGACCAAGATCACAGTCAGTTATGTTTAATCGATTGAAGAAAAAAATAATAATTGTGTAACCCTAACTCGTGTAACCCTCACTCTTTTTTTTTTTTTCACAGCAACTAACCAATCATATCCGAGACACATTGCCCGGACTGCGCAGTAAGCTCCAGAGCCAGCTGCTGTCCATCGAGAAAGAGGTGGAGGAGTACAAGAACTTCCGCCCGGATGACCCGTCTCGCAAGACCAAGGCCTTGTTACAGTCAGTAGCTCAGCGTTATACATGTACACAAACATGCAGAGGATATGCAAATACTCTACTGCAGCAATGCAAAAATCTGAGTCTAGATTTAGACTTCTAATGACGTAAGAAAGAAACCTTGAAAGGAACCAAAAAAAAAAAAAAACAGCCCCAAAACGTGATCACAATAAAATGGTTCCTAACTATAAAGGAACTTTTGGAGGTTATGGACCAAGCCTGGAAATGACCTGTATGAGAATTTGAGTAGTTTATTTATCAATCTTCTGTGAGCATAGTATATTCCAGGGACTGTAGTTCTTCTTCTGTATACATTTAAAGCATTTTCACATCTTCTTCACTGACTTGTCTCTCCAGGATGGTGCAGCAGTTCTCTGTGGATTTTGAGAAGCGTATCGAGGGCTCGGGTGATCAGATCGAGACCTACGAGCTCTCAGGCGGAGCGAGGATCAACCGCATCTTCCACGAACGCTTCCCTTTCGAACTGGTCAAGGTGTGTGAAGATCACATACAGACATAAATACGCTACGCTCTTCATATTTAATGAGCACTGTTCATGCATTTGATGTCATTTTCAGTTTTATTTTTATTGTGATTCCCAAAACGATATTAGCCTGAATTTTACAACTGATGTTTGTTTACATAAGACAGCAAAAAAAAAAAAAAAAAAAAAACCTTCAGCCTTTCTATAATGCAGTGCTCTGGATGAGCATCGTGGGTCACGTTGCTATCGCTTAGCGACCAAAGAATGAGTCATGGTCCAGACTCGCGCCTCCCTCTGGCCATGAGTACAGGCTTTATGAGTAAAACATTCACCTCCTGCTTACTGGGAAAAAAAAAAAACTACACACACACTCACACACACACACAAACACACACATAGACGTACAATAAAACACTCTGTCTGAAGCGGCTAAACAGGAAGTGGTCAAGAGTCAAGAGAGAGAAAAGGATTCTTGGAAGCATCCTTTTCTTATTACTAGCTGAAACAATGCTGGATCTAATTATTAAGTATCAGATCAGTTGGTGCTTTGATTAAAGTGATTAGTAATACGATTGTGGTATTGATCTCCTTCTTTGTGATAATTTATGTAACAGGGAAAATGATTTACTCCACAGGAAAAGTATCATTTCTTAGTAGTCTAATGTCTGATTGAAAATGTAGTTGATCAGTCAAGACATTATTACTGAGGACTGAGCACCGAGGCTTCCAAGCCGAAGAAGCTAAAAAATTAGGGTCAAGTTTACAGAAACGTTTATAAAAATCTATAAACAAGTACATAAATCTTAATATAGTTGGTGTGATTTGAGTCCTGACACAAAGCAAAGTTACTGTTTCCACCCCAAAGTTTGTCCTGATATGTTTTATTCCTTTTAGACCACTCCTCTTAATTCGTCATTGATCACTGATTTCGTACCTTTTATCCGTTTATGGTTACATTTAATGTTGTGGAATGTCTGAAACAAGTTAGCTCCTCTTATAACTTACGTTATAGCAGAACAGTCGCTCCCTCAGCAGACTCTCTCTTGAAGTTAAACAGACAAAAAAATAAATCTGTAAAATTCTGTACTCACTCTCTCCCTTCCTCTGTAGATGGAGTTTGATGAAAAGGAGCTGCGCAAGGAGATCAGCTACGCCATCAAGAACATTCACGGCATCAGGCACGTCTTCTTTCCACCACCCCTCAACTTCGAATCACTGTTTTGTCCGTCTTTTAGACCTGTCTGTCCTCGAAGTTTAATTTAATCGCAAAACCTAATCACAACGGCTCCTCGAGTCTCGTTTTAACTCCTGCTTAAAACCGATATTTATGAATTGTGAGCCAGGAAGAGGAGCTTGTGATTAGATTTGGCGTTGTTTTTTTTGTGTTTTTTTTTGTTTTGTTTTTTATCGTTAACCTGTCTCACTCTAACCTTGGGCTGGTTGTGTGTGGATTCTACCTGTCTGGTGTAACTGACTTAAAAATGTATCAGAAAACATCACTGGACAGGATAGAAACCAGACAATGAACTGACTAATCTCCTAAACACCACCATAGGCAGTTATTCCTATAAAACAAATGATTTTCTTCCTTATATCATTGTGTTTTATGGGACAGCTGGGGACATTTTGAGAGTCCTCTATGACTAAACATTCTTTTTCTTGTTAGTCATAGTTGGGAACAGACAGAGTCACAGTGTCTGGATTGCAAGAGTGAAAATCCACTTATTTATTTCGAAGTGCTAATGTATTTTATGAACGACGTTTTCCTGACTTATTACTCTTAAACCATAAATCATACTAAATCATATTAACACTCTTCTTTCTGCCCAACCTCTCCTTTTTTCTCTCACCCCCTCCTCCTTTTTGTTTCTGTTTTTTTTTTTTTTTTTTCACCCTCGGACCTGTCTGTTTCCTTTTTGACGGGCAGAACTGGGCTCTTCACCCCGGACATGGCCTTTGAGACCATTGTGAAAAGGCAGATCGCGAAGATTAAAGAGCCTTGCCAGAAATGCGTGGACATGGTCATTTCTGAGCTAGTCAGTACCGTTAGGCAGTGTACCAAGAAGGTAAAGCCCTGGTGGAGGGTCATGATGTGTCCCAGTTCCCCCTAAACTCGCCGTCGCCTACCCATGGCCCTGTCGCTGGGCTGCAGAGGGGCAATGGCTATCGTGTGTGTGTGTGTGAGTGTGTTTGTGTACCTGGTTGTAGGTTTTGGACAGAAATTAGAAGAATGGCGAAACGGCTGCCTGCACTGGGTAGAAACATCTGGGTGCTGGAGTTTGACTGCTAGGTGGAACTGAAGAAGAAGAGGGACAGTTTCTGATATTTAAAACAGGGCTGGGCGATATGACGACACGACAATGAAATTGTGATAAATAATGTACTTTTTGTATCACTGACCAACTCTATTCCCATTGCTACTCCCAGGTGATTAGACAAAAATACAATTAAAAATGACATTTAAACCATTTACTTTTGTAGACTTTAAATTTAAAGTCTTTCCAGCAGTAACGATTTTATCCAAGTTCCCTAACATGCTAGCTAAAGTTACTCTGAATGTAATATCATGGAATTAAATAATACCAGCAAACCAGCTAGAATTATTTAGTAATCTGCCAGCCATACTAGATAACATTAAACTTATATATTGTAGAAACCAGTAGCCAAGGTTGCTAACCTGCTAGCTATCATGCTATTAAAACTAGTAGCTTGTTTCACTAGGATGCTAGCTAATATTAGGCTAACTATTACATTGTGTAATTAAAACCAATAGCCTGCTGCGCTAGCATGCTAGCTGGCATTATTGGGCTGACTATCATATTGTGTAATTATTACATCCAGTATGTTCTCCAGTGCTGGCTATCATTAGCTTTGTAATTACAAGCAGTAGGTTGTCCTACATGCTAGTTAACATTTAGGCTAACTAAAAACCAGTTACCAGATTCGCTAGCATGCTAGCTAACATTAGGTTAAGTGTTGTGAAATTAAACCTTTAGTCACTAGCTAGAAGGCACTAGCTAGCATTAGGTCTACTATTATATAGTGTACTTAGAACCAGTATGTTCTAGCTAGCTTGCGCTAGCTTACATTAGGCTAACTCTTACACTGTGTAATGAAAACCAGTAGCCATTTTCGCTAGCATGCTAGCTAACATTAGGCTAACTACTACATTATGTAATTAAACCCAGTAGCCTGTTAATTAACTTCATTAGTCTAACTATATATATATATATATATATATATATATATATATATATATATATATATATATATATATATATATATATATATATATATGTTTATTTATTTTTTATTTTTTTATTTTTTTAAATAATAATAATAATTAAAAAAACACCAGTAGGTCCACTAGCATGGTAGCTATGAGAAGTTATATTGTGTAATTGATTTTGTAGGTACACACAGGTGTTTTAATAAAAGAATTAAAATTTTCACTAGCAAGCTAGCTATTAGGCTAAGCATTGTGTAATTAAAATTCTTTTGGTGTGGCATGCTAGCATTTTATTATATATTATTAATATTAATATATATTATATTTTATTATATATATTATGTCTATATTATTATATATATTATGTATATTATGTCTTAATATTATTTCCAAATTATAATATTTATTGCCATATGGCCCAGCCCTGTATTGAAAATTTGAGTTTAAATTGCAAATTAATAATCAGGGTTTTAACTGCTTATCATACAAAAATGAAAGCATATTATGCTGTGATAAGGTTTGTGTGTTAGCCATGGTATATACCTAGCATTGAGACTTAAGCGCCCAGACACCGGCTTGAAAGACTGTAGCGATGCAAATTTACGTCAGTCAGAATAAGTATAATAACTCTCAGCTAACAGATGCGTGGCTTTAAGTGACGTGGTTATGCGAACTGTAAGGAAAATGCAAAAGAATTGCATTTCCCCTCCTCGTTTTACATTTACAATTACAAAACCAAAGACTACCACCCAGATTAACAGCCGCCGGAAAGCTGTGTCAGCACTCTGTAAGAGTTCTCACTGCTCCAGTGGGGACGTAATAGACTGGCTCTGGTTTTGGTGGTCAGCTGTAAGGTTGGGGTCATGGAGATCGGAATGTAGAGGGTCTCTGACTGGCGTGAGTGTGCGACGCTACAGTCTAAATTATTCCTGGCTTCAAGCTGTTGGCCCGTGGACAGCAGGCTGAGGTTTCCTCTCCCTCTTTCTCTCTCTGTGGGAGGGAGATCTTGGCTCGAGCCCTCTGACGAATGGCTTAAAGAGAAACTAAATGTCTCACTTGCCTTTTCTTTCCTCTGTGCTGTCTTATCTGTCCTTCCATCCTGAACCTGCTCTCTCCTTCCTCACCTCTTCTTCTCTCCCCTTCATTTTGCGTAGCTCCACTTTTTTTCCCCCTCTATTTTCCTATTATTTGTGTGAGCCTTTTCTCCATTTTTTGTTCTTTCTCCTTGCTCCTCATGCTTCTGTCTTCCTCCCTCCATCCGTCCACCTCTTTTTTCCCCTCCTTCTCTACTATCTCTGTCCTGTGCTGTACCACCCCACCTCCTCTACAGGACGGGCCTGTTTACCCCCGATCTGGCCTTCGAGGCCATAGTGAAAAAGCTGATCCAAAAGCTGAAGTCTCCCTGCCTGAAGTGTATAGATATGGTAGTGAGTGAACTGACCTCCACCATACGAAAATGTAGTGAAAAGGTAATGCAGAAACAAAATCCTCGTTTGTCTGCGTCATCTAGGGTATGGATAGACTGACGGCTGGACTCGGTGGCAAAAAAAAAAAAAGAGAGAAGAAATCTGTAGCCGTTATATTTTTGTTTGGTGTCAGGGAGCATTGTTTATCCTTTCAGGCTGAAATACACAGGATTAAGTAAGGAATTAAACACTTGAGGGCATGCTGTTATAGGAAAATAACCAATGACGGGGTGGTGTGATGTCAGACTGGAGTTACTGATACCGACCCTGAAGTTGATTATTTTGAAATAACAGCGTGTCCCAAAGTTTTTAATTCTCAGCAATTTGTCAACTATTACAATTTTTAATGTAATAGTGAATGGCATGTCATATGTTTTATCCATTTATTGTTACGTTTAATGTTGTGGAATGTCCACGAGACAAATTAGTTCATTATAATAAGACAGATCAGAACATTTAAAATCCTGAAGACTTTCCCCATGGAGGAAAACTGTTGTTATGAAGCGCTAACACTAGAGACTCCTTACATAAATGTTAAATAACCTTCTTCTTACCGAAAACTTCAGCATATGAAAGATATGTTGTTGTTTTTTTTAACATAATAACAAATTATACATATTAGAACGAATATATATTAATATAATCCTGTGATTTGCAGCTGCACGACTGTCAGAGCTGCTCTTATAGAAAATTAATCAACACCTTCTGACCACCAATCAGATTAGAGAATTCACCCAAAGGCTGTGCTGTTGTTTGTTTAGTCCTTTTCCCCATGTCTCTTCTTTCTATTTTAACAGTCAGTGTCGATATCTGATCCCTTCTTCTTTTCAAAGGCATTCGTTTCTGCTGTCTCATAGCACTGTTAAAGTAAGAGAATGTGTTTCTGATTAGGGCCGTCTCTAATCGTGTTGTCTATTTCGACTTGGCCTTGTGAAAATGTAAAGGCATTTTATTTCAGTACCAGGATATGATTACACACTTACTCAGTTTACTGGCTATGTGAGTCATTTAGAACAAGTCTGTTTGTGTGCATGAGGCAGATATGAGCCAAAACTGTAACTCCTCACACATCTCACTGTTATGTCTTAACATTGTTACCTTTGCTTATAACCGAGACTGTTAAAATTGTTGGGGAGAAAATAAAAAATGTAAGCTATTAATAACAAATAATATAGTATTTGCAACTATAAAAAAAAAAGTCTTCTACATCTACTGAATGTTTTTACACTTCATAATTGGAACATGTATCAAGATAGCACTTTATCTTTAAACACTTTATCTTTGGTACTTTCTGAGAGTCTAGAGACACTATGTTGACTCTTATTAATATATAATATAAAGATTAACATTGAATGAAGAATTACAGTCAGATACATAAATTGATTTTCTACTTCCTTATATTCTCGACCACCAGGGTGATGTTCCTCAGAATTAGTGGAGTTTTCCTGTGTGCTCATTTTCTTGCCAAGTACACATAAACTTGACCTTATACTATGAGTAATCTATATAAGCTCCGTGCTAGATCAGATCACATTTGTCCTCCGGCCATTTCTTTTTTCAACATGTGGTTTTCTGGTGTTCCTCCGCTTAGTCATCAAAGTCTAAAGTCTACTTTATTATCATTATGCATTATACTAGACAATGCTACATTACACACTTTTAAAAAACCACACAAAAGGACAAGATTAAACAAAGCAAAACTTACAAAAACAAAGTAGAAGCCTAAGCACAATGTGAAAAAAATGAGTCATAGTTTTCATAGAACCACAGTTACAGTTGTAATCTTCAGTTCTGTTCATAGAGACAGGGCTTCTAGCATGCTTGAAACTTTTTATTCTGGTTGCCAGAGTTTCCCAGTCTTTTTGGACATGGACAGTACATCCCAAGCCTTGGTGTTTTGGTTTCTCCTCCTTCTTTACAGTCATGCATGTAAATCCATATTCAAGAAATGTTTCGTTATTTTTTGTTCCACCGAGTCGCTCGATGTTGTCGAGGAACTAGAGGAGGCAGAGGACGGAGAGATTTGTCCATTTTTATTGCTGAACTCCTGCGCTAGAGCAACGTGTCAGGATAGCAAGAAAGACTGAAATAGCACATTTACACATGGCTTGTTTGAATGCAGCTCTATTTCAAGTCTATGTTCATAGTCAGAACAATATTAGTAATATATCTGTAATGTAAAATAAATGAATAAAAGACACGAGGAGGTTGTGAGTTTCTCAATCTCAATCAAGCTAATTTAAGGCTTTATAGATATACAGAGCTGTGTATCGTCGGTGTGATTATGAAAAATGACCTTTTCCTAATCTTAGCATGTACAATGAAAGCAGAACTGGGCTTTGTACAGAACCTTGTGGTACACCTTTTTGAAAAATCGTGTTTTCCTTAACACAATTTAACTAGCAGCATACCTTCTACCTTTAAGGACCAATTGAGGACCTAAAAAGCCAAAAAAAAAAAAAAAAGAATCTGTCCAGCAACAGTCAGTCTATCCTTACCACTTTTACAATAATTAATTTCATTCCATTTTTATTTTATTCATATTCTTTATTCTTTATAACGGTACACTAAAGATTTATTTGGTTCTCTTACAGAATAACTTCCAAAATTTCCAGCTTCCAAATTGTCTCTTTGCATTTTGTAGTCCTGTCCTGTCTTTTCTCATCTCTGTGTCTTTTCCATTAGCAATTTATTAATAGTTTCTATGAAATTCCTATTTCAGTCATGGATATTTTATGAATTTGTTCCTCCCATTTAGGTCGGTAGGTCCTGTAACCCTCACAAGCTAACACCTATAAAAACATCTATCTCTACCTTTCTTCTCTTCTCATGTTGTCTTATCATTTGTAGCCACCTTTTCACGCTTGATCAGAGATTTTCTTTGGACAATTGGCCTCTTGTGGATTTCAACAAACACATATCGCATTCTTTTGCGCTTTTCAACCCATTTCAAAAGGGCGCCATACAGTATTTCGTCGCACGTCCTTTCACCAAGTGACTGTAACGTCGGGTCAAATCTTTCATACTGTAGTAGGTCATGAGAGGAAGTGACTGTGCTGAAAATCCACATGAGGTCACTTTGATCTCTTCCAACATCCTATCCTCCCTCTCTTCCTCTCTTTCATTTCATTCGTTCAGCGCATGTGTAAATGTACTGCTCACGTCTGTAAGCAGTCTTGCTTTAGTTGTCCTTCTTAAATTCCCTGTTTAGTTTTTGCATCGCTGCACTTGACTGAAGCAGAATCACGCCGAATCCCTGCCACTTTGCGCTGTTTTATATAAGAGTCTGTGTGTTAAGTTTTGTGAGAGTGACTCTGCATGAGCCAAACATTGCAATGCATCATTAACTTAAACAGCGCCAAGCATTAAAATGGTCTATAAAAGATGTTAAAACAGGGTGCTTTCACACCTATTAGTCCGTTTGATGAGACCGAATCAGAGCGAAATTCACACTTTTGGTTTTGTTTGCTAATAGGTTCGGTTTGGTTTCACACTACACGTTATACAACAAACCAAAAAGCCAAAAGACCCAAACAAAAAACAATTGGCTGAGAGGCATGCAGGGCTGAAAAGGTAACTCGTAAACCTCTTTCATTTATTAGTGATAAATACGGCAATGGAAAAAGGTGAACAGACTTTTGCCAAGTGCTTGTCGAAATCACACAAAAAACCGCCCTAGCACATAGAACACGGAGCCAGCGCCAAATAACAGATTATATACTTCTATAACTCACAAGTTTAAAATATTTAATGTTGTCAGATCCAGTGTTTATGTTCTCTTTTTGTTCTAGAATACAGTACATGGCATTTCTGCAGTGCTACAGCTCTGTCTTTTGGCTCAGTTTAGCAGCTCGCAATCCAAAACATGCGGGATGTTCAGAGGTTCAGAGTCGATTCAGATTCGAATGACTTTCTCGCACTTGCAAGTGGACCGAGACCACCTCGCTCAGAACAACCGCCCCGAGGTGGAATACACACCAGGGTTCCACTCAAATGAACTAAACAACGTGAAAGCACCCTTAGTGTCTGATTGAAGGAGTCTGAAGACCTCAAAGCAGCCATTGTACATTGTTTTTGTCAAACTCTTCTATATAAAATAACCTGATTGAGCTCATCAGATAATTATCAACCCTGACTTGAATCGGGAGTGAGGAAAATTTTCTTGTTGTTATTTTCCCACAACATGGATAAATGCATCTATAAAATCTGGGAGCTAACAATTGCCTTCTTCTGAGGCAATGAAATTCACTTTACAGTCATCAGTAGAGAAGAATTTAGTCTTAGCGCACCATTTGTATGTTTTATTATTCTTTTATGTGATTCCTTTATATTCTGTGAATAGAGCATATGAACGTTACACTTTTAAATCCAACATGTTTTATAGTGCCATGTTGTTTGTACACCAATCGTAGGCCGAGTGTATGATACATTTGCTCTCTGCCTTGCATCTTGTCTGCATGTGTGTGTGTGTGTGTGTGTGTGTGTGTGTGTGTGTGTGTGTGTGTGTGTGTGTGTCCATAGCTGGCCCAGTACCCCATGCTGCGAGAGGAAATGGAAAGAATCGTCACTACGCACATCCGTGATCGTGAGAGTCGCACCAAGGACCAGGTGAGGCGTAGAGGGAACGACGCTACACATGCGTTTCAGTATCTACATTCATATAACACTTTCATAAGCATTGCATTCATCTTTTAAGCACTGGATGATATACATGCAGTGCTTAAGAAGAATGCCCAATTCCCTTCACGTACCCTTCAAATGAACTGTGACCCATTTTTGACCTTCATTTCTTCTAGAACTAACATTTTGACATTTACTAAACAATTTTGTCACCTATGATCGCAAGGTGATGCTGCTTATTGACATCGAGCTGGCTTACATGAACACCAACCATGAAGATTTCATCGGATTTGCCAAGTGAGTTTCCAGATTTCGTGTACAGTCACTCTGGTAGTTTTATGTCACTAGAGAAATGACTGGATTTGGATATCGCACTTTGCGAATAAAAGAAACGGCAGAATTGAGGAAGGAAGGAGGAAGGGCAAGACATAAAGCTATACAGTTATCTACAAGCGTTTATATGTAAAATACACAATTTCTATCGGAAAGCCCATTTTTAAAAAAGGTCTAAATTAGACAGATTAAAAACATACTTGAAAATGTAATGTGGTTATCGACAGTAGGAAAGTCGTGAATATGTTGTGCAGTTAAGTGGATTTGCTCTGTTTAAACCAAAAAAATGTCCAATGATAAGTGTCCAATGATAAAGTCCATTGACGGCTTGTGATGTGAAAAAGGAGAAAATAATTTGAAGTAGGATCAGTAAAGCAGGTAAAGACAAACTATAAATACAATTCAGTATAAATTCGACAGCAGCTATAAGCTTTAGTATTGTTTAGTATGTGTAAATCTTAGTGGTTAGCACATTTGCCTCGCACCTCCAGGGTTGGGGGCTCGAATCCCACTTCCGCCCTGTGTGTGTGGAGTTTGCATGTTCTCCCCGTGCTTCGGGGGTTTCCTCGCCCGGTTCTAAGACATGCGCTGTAGGTTGATTGGCATTTCCAAATAGTCCGTAGTGTGTGAAGGGGTGTGTGAGTGTGTGTGAGATTGCGCCCTGCGATGGGTTGGCACCCACCTTGTGCCCCGAGTTCCCTGGGATAGGCTCCAGGCTCCCCCGTGACCCCGTGTAGGATAAGCGGCACGGACAGTGGATGGATGGAACAGTTTCAGGTGTTAAGTGTTCAACAGAATCGTCTTTCCAACAAGTTATCATTGGACATTTCTTGGTTTTATCATTCATGTGATTTAAATTTATCTACACAAACTGTCCGTACTGTCAGTCGTTAAACCACAAACAAATTATTTGCTAAAAATTTATACTTAATTGCATTTATAATTTGTTTCGAACGGTAACATGCTGGACCAGTGTGACAGTATTTTGTCTCTATATCGATTTATAATGTTTTAATAAAAAAAAAATAATAATTTTTTTAAAAGCAATATTCAAAGTATCATACAGACTCAAAAGTATTGTGATGTGAGCATTATGTTACAAAAGCCAACAATGAAAACCAACTGCTTTTGTTTGAGCAGCTAAAATCTAGTTTTCTTTCTCTTTAGCGCGCAGCAGCGAAGCAGCCAAATGAGCAAGAAGAAGGCGGCCGGCAACCAGGTAACGTTTGTACTCCTTACAGCGCCATCTTCAGGACTGGGTGCAGATACACGCTTTCCTTTTTTCTATGTTGTCACCATTATTCTCAATAGTTTTGAATACTATTGATTTTAAAGCAATAGTTCAGCCAAAAATGAAATCTGCGCATTGTTTTTTTCAACTCAAAAGTTAACCAGATATGATATCTAATTGCGTCATACAACCTATAACCACCAGTTTAGCATTATAATAGCATGTACGAGCCATCAGACACTTGCTAATATAACACTATATGACACACTGTTATCCATAAACATGGACAGAAAATGTCACATCACATAGTTTGGTGCCAGTATTAGGCTGAGCTAGGAGGTGTAGCTTAAAATTGATCCGTACGATTATATAGTTCCTTATAATTTATTAGTACAGACATTGTCTACTATTTTATTCAAAAGTAACTCTTTTTTTTTTTTTTTGAGGTGATCGAGTGATCATTTAGGCGTCCCATTTGCATGATGATAAACTGGTAGCTATAAGGTTCTATTTCTTGTTAGCTGCAAAACTAGAGCGCTTCCACCACCACGCAGCCGCTTGACTGCTACTGGGGTACTCTAAGCGGAACATTGTGCGCGTTTCGTTTGTGGCCGAACTTTTCCTTTAACTCCTTACATATGTCCTCGTGTGTCATGTCGCCTTAAAATGAATGTTGAGTTTCTGACCCTGTTCATATCTCCTGCGTTTTGTGTTTTCTTCTGTGTGTCGTTTCATGCTGCTTCTTCTTTATCAACTGGTCCAGGGGCAGGTTTGTGCTCTCGCTCATACCAGTTGAAATGAAGAGTTCTGGAGAGAAAACTGATCCTAGATCAGTTATATAAAAACAACAACAACAACAACAACAACAAGAAAGGCTCTGTAGTATTTTCACACTCCTGACTAATGCAGATGATCTGCTTTTTATTTAGCATTTCATTCCAGGCAGTTGTTAAGGGCAGAAACATTTCACTTGTCCTGGGTGATATTTTCGGATCTTAGCGCCGCTGCAGTAGAGTATACATAGTTAGGCTCGTAGTAGAGTATTATGTAATTGTGCAGCTATTTTGGAGAGATGAGTGGATGTGACAGCATTCCTGAGGCTAGCGTGACTAGCAGCAGTCGTGTTTTTTAACGCAGGTGGTCAGGACTGTCAAAACGTCCTAGACATAAAATTGCCATATGAATTTTTTGGTTCTTGCCTTAACAGCAAGCCGTAATCATTTTATTCAACATGGTTTTTCTATTGTTGTTTCTGGAAACCACAAGGCAAAAAGGCAGAGAGTAGATGACAGTAAATGTCCTTTTTTCTATTATTTCTTTTGTCCATTTGAGTGCAAAAGTTTATACCCCCCATGGTTTTCAAATGGAAAAAGTCCATTTATCCATACAAATACACCAATATTACAACATAGAGGAGGATGTGGAAGAGATTGAGGGCAGACAGATGTAAGGGAAAAGTGTGAGTATACAAGTTATTTATTTGCCAAGAAAAATTCAAACTGAAATGATTTATTTCATTATTATTATTATTATCTTAATATACACTATTTGATTTGATATCTTTTATTTTACTTGTAAGAATGAAGGAACATCTAAGAGAACTATTCTTGAAAATTTAATTTCTTTGTCTTATCCATTTTGTCAAAGGGGATACAAACTTTTGCACTCCAAATATGGATTTTTATATTTCCTTTAGGCATCTTTTGTTCGTTTTGTGTTTTTATAATCATTTATATTTTTTCCTTTGCCTCCTCTACTCTAGGATGAGATCATGGTGAGTACTGGTCTTATATTTATGTGTGTATGTGTGTGTGTGTGTGTGTGTGTGTGTGTGTGTGTGTGTGTGTGTGTGTGTGTGTGTGTGTGTGTGTAAGTGATATCACTAATGTACATTGCAGGTGGCTCAAGCATCTCCCACACACTGTTTTTTTTTTTAAGCTAATGTCTGTCTTTCAGTCCATTTAAACCCAAAAGCAGGCTATACAAACAACACAATTCAGGCCTTTGAACAAAATGTGTATTTGGATCATCTATATTTGTGCATGTCTGTGTCGTGTGGTTAAAAATTCCAGACTTTCTTTCCTCAGCTGTGTGATTTTGTACTCTGCAGCTAAGAACAACCAAGTCAGCTGTGTGTAATGATACAGGTTAAGAGAGTGTAGTTTATGTTGTGGCCATGTGGACATACAGTGTTATACACAGCATTGCCGAATTCTTGATTCTGATTGGTCAGGAGGTGTTGATTAGTTTTCCATAACAGCAGCTCTGACGGTAGTGCAGCTACAAATTGCAGGTTTATATTAATACATCACACATCATTGTTTCTATAGTAACAAGTGATCGACGGGGAGAGAATGTTGTCTCATGTTGGTGTGTGGATGAGAGTGCGAGAGAGTTTGCAATTCTCCTCCAATCCACTGGAGGCGGTACGTATGTGTGTGTATTTGTGTGTTTTGCTGTTTATAATCGCTGTGTACCTTGTTCTGTTTCTCAGGTCATCAGGAAGGGCTGGCTGACAATCAACAACATCAGCATCATGAAAGGTGGCGCTAAAGAGTACTGGTTCGTGCTGACGGCTGAATCGCTCTCCTGGTACAAGGATGACGAGGTGAGCCATTTGTAGACTCAAATTTTTTTTTATACGACGTGATCAAGTAACGGCCAAAGTAGAGCATTGGACCGGAATCGAACGTGTGCAGTAAGCTGAATAAATAATAGAAACATGACATGGACAGGTTTAATGTCAATAGTAATATACAGTGAGTTGATATAAATATCACCAGCGAATGTAACAGATGATATCATGGAACAAATCACTCATATGTTTTGATACACTTCTGTATTGTGCTTTGTGTTGCATTAGAAACACATGTCTGTAAGGAATGGGGAGTAAAAAACTGATTCTTAGATGCATCACGATTCTCTCTTGAAAGTGAAAAAATAGTCAGCAGTACTAAACATTTATGATGAAAAATAAACACGATAAACTGGATACTGGAAATGATTTGCGTCCGGTGTTTCTCGTGGCGGATGAAAGTTGCTGCATGCGCTTATTTTTACCTACAGGTACATTATGTCCTAACTATTTACATGTTCTTCAAAAGGCTGATCTGCTTCACATTACTGTGCAAAATTTTTTTGTCATTAAATATCCTTCTTTATTATTATACTACATTGACACTGATTTGCCAGACCCTTAATTTTAATAAAATGAATTACCTTAATATACCACCTTTGAATAAATTGAGTTCAACTGAGGATGAACATGTGAAATGAGACGCAGATGACCAGATTAAACAAATAAACAGACACACACAAATAAACAAACACACAAAACCTAACAGTCACGTTACACAGCGACAATGTCTCTCCATGCTCTTACGTTAACTCTTTTTACCAGAGGCTACCTGTTTTGGCAGTGCCCGTGTTCAGCATTGAACGTATTTGTGATGTCGCACTCCACAGTAGTGGTTAACGAGTCATGTCTTTAAGAACATGCAGTTTAGGTTTTTTTTGTTTGTTTTTTTTACCTAGCCTGCTAGGAATAAATATTATATTTTCATTGTGGCAGTTGTATACAGTGTCATGGTACTCTACACACAGAAACCCAACGGTGTCCTGACTAATCTTACAATAGACTTGCGGCGATAAAATAATTCACTTGTTTATATTAACATTTTCCGATAAGTCGAATGCCAACGTATTGCTAGAAAGGGTTAACCGACACACAGAATCACATAGTCTCTCCAACACTTACGTCTACTAGACTTCAAAATTGACAAAAACAACCTTTATGATATCCTATGATCCTATGATATCCAAACTTTATGATACATTAATCAGAATGAAAAGATAATGTATTCTAAACAAATACAAACACAGGTATGAATAGTTTTTTTTTGGTTTGTTTTTTTTTATTTAGAAAGCTAGTCAGAAAGATTCACAGGGTATCGTGATTGTGATTGCACAAGTGCGAGGTTTTTAGCAAGTGGGTCAGACACGAAGGTCGCAAGACAAACAAAGGGGTCCTTCTTGACCATAAACATAGAGCATTCTTTCGTTCATCCTCTGTGGTTTAAATTAGGCCACTAGCTTGTTTGTATTTTGAGACTAAACCAAAGTCAATTTGTTCGAACCTATCACAAGCAGGTACTAACATATCCATCCATCCATCCATCCATCCATTTTCCGTACTGCTTATCCTACACAGGGTCGTGGGGGAGCCTGGAGCCTATCCCGGGGAACTCGGGGCACAAGGCAGGGGACACCCTGGACGGGGTGCCAACCCAGCAAAGGGCACAATTGCACACACATTCACACACTACAGACAATTTGGAAATGCCAATCAGCCTACAACGCATGTTTTTGGACTGGCCGAGGAAACCGGAGTACCCGGAGGAAACCCCCGAAGCATGGGGAGAACATGCAAAGTCCGTGCAGACAGGGTAGAGGCGGGATTCAAACCCCCAACCACGGAGGTGCGAGGCAAATGTGCTAACACTGTGCTAATTAAAAAACTGTACTGCACACATTACTAGCTGAGTTTGAGGTGTTTGAATGTATACATTTCTACCTTTGGGCTTTTTCCAGTGTTTCTGGAGACATTGTGGTAGGATCCCCTTCTGATTTAGGCCACACCCAAATCGGGGACTCAAATCCGAATACAGATATGTTTATTTGGAGCATTAAACAGTTACAGATACAGATCGTGTCATTACATTACACCCCTAGAATGCATCCTGCCTAATAGCGTTCATCTGATAATCTCATGACAATTCATAACTTGTTTAATTTTCATATAAAGCTTTTTTACTCCAGTCCCATGACCGCATCATTACTGCCGATTTACTTCAAATCAACTTTAGATCAATAAAGTGGAAAACCACCCCAAGACATCCCAGCGTGCTTTGCTTTCGCTTACGAGCTGGCGCCAACACAAGCATTACGCACCGCTCGCCAATATGTTTCATTTTTAATGGCCGGGCTTTTATGTGGGATCGTTTAGATTGATTTTTTCCAAAATAGAAATGATCTCAATTGGATATTATATATATTTTTAAGGCGTTCCATTTTGGCTAGCTTTCTGCTGACTTGGCATGTTTAAAAAAAAAAAAACACACACACACACACACACACACAAATGCACACACAAAATCTGTCTTGTAGAAATTTTTTCCACTGTGGTGAGATTTCTAGTAAATGACTCTTGTTGGACCCGGGGTACGACATTATTTTTGACGAATATGATGTGTTTAAGATGAACGCAGGCCAAGAGTTCAGAGAGTTCTTATAACATCTTTATATTAGACAACATCAGGATGGCCTGCATGGTAATTTTGAGCATTTGTAGTGTGTGTGTGTGTGTGTGTGTGTGTGTGTGAGAGAGAGAGCGAGAGACTCACCAAAGCTGGCACACACATGTGCATACCATAATCTGGTGCTGTCAGTGGCGCCTCGCCTGTTCCCCTCCAGACTGGGGCTGCTTCTCATAAACCTCTTAACTTTCAAAGAGTAACAGCAGGGTAGGATACGGCAGTGTGTGTGTGTGTGTGTGTGTGTGTGGGGGGGGGGGGGGGGGGGGGGGGGGGGGTTAAGCTGTATGCACTGTATAGAATAGCTCAGAGGATGGGCAGGGGTCTAATGTGCGTGTATCTGGTTAGCTAGTTAGGACGGACTTAATGAGGAGCATGTGGGGTAACGAGAGAGAGAGAGAGAGAGAGAGAGAGAGAGAGAGAGGGGGATTCTCTGGTGGTCTTTTATCTCTAACACAAAGTCTCCTTCTCTTACACACTGAGGGTGGGACCTCCATCCGCCTCCTCCCTCCCGCTCTTTCTCCACCACATGTATTTATTTTAACGTGAGATGGAAATGGCAGTTCCTCAGAGCACAGGGACCCAAAACTAACACACTTAAGCTTGGAGGTATAGCAGCCCTGCACCGCTTTTGTTAATGAGGATAAAAAGAACCGACGTCCGTTTCCACTGCATTTGTCCAAGCCTGGTCAAACACACACACACACACACACACACACACACACACACACACACACACACACACACTCTAGGCACACACACTCTGTGCAGGCGTGTTTGCTTTTCTTGGGTGGCACACGGGTGACTAAGGTCAAGGCCCGTGCTGAGGCGATTTACTAAACCCATTGCTCTTTGTCTAAATAATAAACAACATCCCAAGCCGTGTCAGATTTGTTTCTTTATTTTTCCGGAATTTTCTTCCTCGGCGTCTCTCGAAATGGCATCTGGGGTTATAACGGCTATAGCGGAAACTTGTAGGTCGTTCTTAACAAATCTGCAGTCGCCTTCTCACATGAACTTTATTTTTTTCCGACCGTAAGATCCGTAATGAGTGTGTAGTTAGAGTTCGTTTCCTATTGGCTTATTGCGGTTTTGCATATGAAGCTGTGTGTGTGTGTGTGTGTGTGTGTGTGTGTGTGTGTGTGTGTGTGTGTGTGTGTGTGTGTGTTTAAACCCAGTAAATAACTATAACCATTCCCTACATGTTGGCCACACTGCAGCCACATTGGCCATTTTTTGCTTAAATTTATCATTTTTTTTATTATATAATTTTAGATTTGAATGTTGATTATTTTTTTGGTTTGTTCTCTGTAGAGTGTTTGTACAGTAAAATGTTTCTCTTTCACAGAGGTTTCCAAGACCAAGCATCTCAATAGGAAGCTAAGAACCTTTAGATATCCAAAAAAAACAAACTCTTGGTTTAAGAGCGTACGTGTAAGAACTTAAGTGTAAGAAGGTACATGTAACCGCATATGTGTAACGCGTACGTGTAACAGCGTATGTGTAACAGCATACGTGTAACAGCGTATATGTAAGAGCGTGCATGTAAGAATGTACGTGTAAGAGGATACGTGTAAGAGGGTACATGTAACAGCATACGTGTAACAGCGTACATGTAAGAACATATGTGTAAGAGGGTACATGTAACAGCGTACGTGTAAGCGCATACGTGTAAGAGCGCAAGTGTAAGAGGGTACGTTTTAGCGTGCACATGTAAGAGGGTACGTGTAAGAGCGCACGTGTAAGAGGGTATGTGTAAGAGCGCACGTGTAAGAGCGTATGTGTTAGAGGGTACATGTAACAGCATACGTGTAAGAGCATACATGTAAGAGGGTACATGTAAGAGCACACGTGTAAGAGTGTATGTGTAAGAGGGTACATGTAACAGCGTACGTGTAAGAGCGTACGTGTAAGAGTGTACGTGTAAGAGGGTACGTGTTAGAGCGCACGTGTAAGAGGGTACGTGTAAGAGGGTACTTGTAAGAGCGCACGTGTAAGAGCGTATGTGTTAGAGGGTACATGTAACAGCATACATGTAAGAGCATACGTGTAAGTGGGTACGTGTTAGAGCGCACGTGTAAGAGTGCACGTGTAAGAGGGTACGTGTAAGAGCACACGTGTAAGAGAATACGTGTAAGAGCATACGTGTAAGAGGGTACGTGTAAGAGGGTATGTGTAAGAGCATATGTGTTAGAGGGTATATGTAACAGCATACGTGTAAGAGCGTACGTGTAAGAGGGTACGTGTTAGAGCGCACGTGTAAGAGGGTATGTGTAAGAGGGCACGTGTAAGAGCGCACATGTAACAGCGTATGTGTTAGAGGGTACATGTAACAGCATACGTGTAAGAGCATACATGTAAGAGGGTACGTGTAGGAGGGTACGTGTAAGAGCGCACGTGTAAGAGTGTATGTGTTAGAGGGTACATGTAACAGCGTACGTGTAAGAGCGTACGTGTAAGAGGGTACGTGTTAGAGCGCATGTGTAAGAAGGTACATGTAAGAGGGTACGTGTAAGAGCGCACGTGTAAGAGCGTATGTGTTAGAGGGTACATGTAACAGCATACGTGTAAGAGCATACGTGTAAGAGGGTACGTGTAAGAGCACACGTGTAAGAGCGTATGTGTTAGAGGGTACATGTAACAGCGTACGTGTAAGAGCGTACGTGTAAGAGGGTACGTGTAAGAGCGCACGTGTAAGAGGGCACGTGTAAGAGTGCACGTGTAAGAGTGCACGTGTAAGAGCGTATGTGTTAGAGGGTACATGTAACAGCGTACGTGTAAGAGCATACGTGTAAGAGGGTACGTGTTAGAGCGCACGTGTAAGAGGGTACGTGTTAGAGCGCACGTGATTCATCATTTATGTAAAGAAATGAAGGTGTTATATATTTTTGCAATGATTCTCCTCTCTTCTTCTGTGTGGTTCCCTTCTCTCGCTCTCAGACTCTTTATAACCCTTCTGCCCGCCGGGTTTTGGTGCTGTGGGGTAAACGTGGGGGGGGAAGGGGTGTTAGAGGGGTTGGTGGTTGTGGTCTGGTTTCTATTACCAGAGATGCTTTGAATAAAGCGAAACCAGCGTTCCCAAATGCCTCACAAAACTGTGCAGACATGAATGAAGAAAAGTCCAAATGCACGAGCCAACACGATCCCCTCTCATTCCACTTTCACTGACCCCCCCCCCCCCTCCATTTATCTCTCTCTCTCACACACACACACACACACACACACACACACACACACACACACACACACACACACACAGGCTTGTATTAATGTCTGTGTGGGGTAATTCTAAGAACATGTCTTATTGTAGGTAAACAACAATATAATAGTGTTTCAAATTAAAATAATAATAATAATAATGTTTTTAAACAAAAATCCATGAAATTGATTTTGTCTCTTTATGTAAAAGAAATGGTTTTCCTCATGGAGACCAGCAAACACACACAGTCAAAATTATTATGTATTCTTATCAATAGCGAAAAGGCACTTCTAGTTCTTTTCTTTTTATTTATTTATTTATTTATTTTAATTTTTATCACTTTTTTTGCCAGGTTTTCCCCTCATGGTCAAAATTCCTGTGTATTCCTATAATCACAGGGATACTTTGTCCCCACAAGGTGCTAAATACATTCCCACACACACACACACACACACACACACACACACACACACACACACACACCGCACATGCCCATAGAGATTTTCTGGCTGCCTTTCCGTTCCAAAAAAATGTGCACATACGGTTTATCAACGTTATTCGGCTTCGTCAAGGAGGCATTTTTAAAGGCTAGGTTGTTGCGGCGTCCAACATACACATACACACACACACACACACACACACACACACACACACACACACACACACACACACACACACAACCTAACCTTAACCTCGCTAACCTTTTTCTTTTTGGGTTTTTCTTAAAATACTGCATTGTATATACATTATTTTATATATGTTACTTTATGGGGACCAGCCTTATGTCAGAATGTGTTTGTAAGCGCATACACACACACACACACACACACACACACACACACACACACACACACACACACACACACACACACACACACACACACACACACACACACACACATCTACTCATACAGACACCTAGACTGGTCAAAGTAACTTCAGACGATACACTCTGGTTGGGATACCACACATGAACCAAGAGAAAACAGTGTATTTGTTTGTGTGTGTGTGTGTGTGTGTGTGTGTGTGTGTGTGTGTGTGTGAGAGAGAGAGAGAGAGAGAGAGAGAGACCAGCTTTAGGCATTTTTATTGAATTTGGCACGTTTTCATCAGCAAATGTAAAACAGTCACAACCAGCATTCAATTCATCAAAGGTTTAGAGCAGAGCCAGTTCATCATCTCTGTTTGTTGTTATGTGTTCTCTCTCTCTCTCTCTCTCTCTCTCTCTCTCTCTCTCTCTCTCTCTCTCTCATGTTCCTTGATCTATTCCAACACTCTCTTACTCTGTGTATGTGGATGTGTGTACGTCTGTGTGCGAGTCTGTGTGGCTTGTGTAAGTTCTTTTTTCTTGGGTTGGGTCACTTACATTTAAGTCACGGCTAAATATAAACGGTTGTTTATACGGCTGTGGGGTTTTTAAAAAATCTTTTTATGGTGTTGCCTAGTCATGCTGTGTCATCCCTGCGAGC
This sequence comes from Cranoglanis bouderius, assembly GCA_023630585.1. Classification (NCBI taxonomy): domain Eukaryota; kingdom Metazoa; phylum Chordata; class Actinopteri; order Siluriformes; family Cranoglanididae; genus Cranoglanis; species Cranoglanis bouderius. The sequence goes on along the minus strand of CM042565.1, from coordinate 14,594,128 downwards.
GATAAACCTAGCGTAGTGGATTAAAAAGGCCTCACACACCTACAGTATAGTGAAACCACCAGGAAAGCTGTAGTTGTATGAGTGTAAGATGACATGTAAGATATTTTAAGGGTTAATAATAACATTTGTTTATTTAAACTGGGAAAAAAAAAAAAAAACACATTTCAAGTTGAATTGGATGGATTTATTAAAGAATGACACACGTCACGGTTAACACATCAGTAAAAGCATGACAAGCTGTTGATTGGTCGAGGGCCGACTCTCGCGCTTCCCCACCCAGCCTAACCAATGTGCAGACTACTGTACAACCGCTACTTCCTGAACAGGTAGTCTGAACACTGGGCAGGCGGGACAGGTCACTATCCTCTCTGTTTCAGCCTTCTCACTCCATTCCCGGATCCATTTGCACGCACACGCGCCCGTGTCCTGGACCTGGTTAATTCAGAGAGTAGAGATATCTGTGTGATTTACCATTTACAAGTGAGAAGCGATGACTCTTGCTCTTGCGATGGCGCTTTCAGCGCTCCGTCCTGCCTCCTGTGGAGTAAAACACATTCTCAGGTTACACATCCTGAAACCCCCCAAAATATTCCTCTAACTAGCAAAAGTACCTAAAAGTAATAATACCAGTTTTATTCCAGTTTCTTATTTTTTTTTTTTTCGATGAGTTGATTTTGGTGCACGTTTTATTGTGATATTATATTAGACGAATGAACTGGGTGCATGCTCGACTTGGATTTGGAGACATGCCCTCGATGACCCCTGTCTCCAGCCGGCATTGTGCGTAGATTAAAATGACAAAAATGAACAGATGCATTGCCTTCTTTTTTTTTTTTTTAAACCAAAAACGTATGAACCACTTACCCCGAAAGTTCCAGTCGTTCACGCCTCTCAGGACTCTGGAAAGAAATCGGCAGCAGAGATGAACTTTCAACATTGCTCAGAGAAGATCGACTTTTAAGTTTTAAAAGGGATAAAGTCTTTAGCGTATAACGACGACTTTTTTCGATCCACAAATCTAAACACAGAGATGAAACCGTGCTTAAGCGATACTTTACCGTCTGCGGTGCAAAGCCGCCTAGATTCAGGGCAGATGTTTCTCTTCACGCTTCACCCATCCCCATCCCATCCGTCTTCCCGTCTCCAGTCACAGTGAGACGCCTCAGCCGGGCGGCACATGAAGTCAGACAGCCAGGCCGGAAAAGTTTGGAATTGTAGAAGTTATAGGAGTCGGGGTCTGTCTCCGGGCCCCGAGGTTCGTCTGGAGGAAAAAACGTCTGTCCCGGAGTTGAAGTCCGGAGATTTTCCCTTGAAAGCGCAGCATGTACGTGTTCTGACGGAAAACGGAGCGCATCGTCTCGTTCCTACCGGGTGGCACAGCGGCAACTCGTAAGCTTGACGTGGCAGAGTGCTGTTAACTTTCCCAGTGAGAGAGAAGGAAAGAGGGAGATGGAGGAGAAAGAGGAGGAGCTAACTTTTTTCTTTCTTTCTTTCTTTTTTTTTTTTTTTTTTTTGCTCACCCCCGTCTCCGTTCTACCCTCCTCTGTCTGGCTTTTTATTCCCCCTCCCGCTTTTTGGGGAGGCAGCAGGAAGTGGTGGGTCGAAGGTCAACAGGAAGTGAATCGCATTAATTTGCTGCATGCGTCTTGTGTAATTGTAAAAGCGGGGGGAGAAACGGATTGGTTGGTCCGGTACGTTTTTTTGGGGGAGAACATCGGTGCGTTGGTGTGTGTGTGTGTGTGTGTGTGTGTGTGTGTGTGTGTGAGGGAAGGAGGGTGGTTGGGGTGTGTGTCAGCCCGTGTGCATGTGTGGGAGTCGGAGTGGATGACTCTTGAGGCTCCATGGCTTTGTAGCTGCTGGAGGAATGTCGGAGTTTCTTGGCGAGGAGGCAGGGTTGTAATAACTCCAGATGTGCAGCCCTGTGGCCGCTTTGCTCAGCCTGCTGTGTTTTTTCTGCTGAAGCTGATTTCCTTTCCCTGTCCAGAGCGAATAAAGAGGCCTTTATGCTGGCCGAGGAGCGCTCCTCGCAATCCCGCCACCACGTCCAGCACCCCCACCAGCAGAAAGTGCAGATAGTGGTTCGAGTAGCACGAGTGAAATCTGGAGCAGATTTAGCGTGCGCGTTAGTTAGCGATCTCTCGGCTCTGTGATGTGGCTACAGCAGCCAGACTTCAGGTTTGGGATCCATCCTGGAAAGATTTCCATGTCTGTTTCTCTATCAAATCATAATACACTTTTTTTTTTTTTTTTTTTAAACATCTCTTCCCTCTGTCCTAATTTCCTCTACATTATAATTTCTCTTTCTTCTTTACCTTTCTGATTCTTATATATTAGGAAACAAAATGAAGAGCAACCTACAGGCAAGGTATTTCCATTAATAAAGATATAATTGAGTGGAAAAGTTTTGCACGCACTGTGATTTCTGGGTGGAAATGTGAAGTGTTTCACAATTCACAAAAAAAACCAAAAAAAAAAAAAAAAAACCCCAAGACATACAAGAAGTTCAAATGAAATCCTGCAACGACAGAACAATCCAAAGCATAAAATTAAGATAATAATAGTTTGAAAGAAACCAAAGATTATTTCACGGCGCTCTCGTCAAGAAGACGTCAAGCAGAGGTTGTTTGAGAATATGCACGCTACTGCGACAAAAAAACTTTCAAACTTTTTTTTTTTTTTTTTTTCCAATTCTGAGCATTTTTGTGGTCTGCAATAATATGAGAAACCCGAAATGTCTCATTGCTAAGTTTTCTTTCATTCTCTCCTCCATTCTTCATTTCAAGGGTATGTAAAACTTTTGCACTGGATTTTATATACGCTGAAAGTGTTAGTTTAACCAGGGCAGCGTGACTGACTTGGAGAAAGCGAGCGAGAAGGGCGGCATTTCAGCCCAATTGCTGAGAGGTGACGGTGTTTGCTTTAGCTACGGTTTCTCCTCTAGAACCTGAACGGCGAATCAAACGGTTTCCTCTGGGAGCTTGGTCAGCAGTCTCGCACTTTCACAGTCAGGCCAAGAGAAAGAGAGTGAGAGACGCATGGGGAGGAGGGAGACGCTAAAGAGAGAGGGTTGAGAGAGCCGGGATTGAAATGCGGATTGAAGACGTCGTTTCATTGTGTTATACTTCTGTTAAAAATAGACGCTTAGTGTTTTTCGTGCATTTGTTAGAAAAGGCAGTGTTAAAGTTGGCTTGGATCGCGCCACGCCTCAACGGAGTGATGTTTATAATGATGAGTACTGTACATGTACTGTATAGCCTAATAAAAGTATCCATGTGGTTGTAATCAATTTCGCAGTTAGGAGAGAAAAGGGTCAGGGCTGAGAAATCTCCCGAGAGTAGTGAGGCTTGTGAATTTCAACGAGCTGTAGAGACAGATAAGGGAAAAAACACAATCCAGTCTGTGCTGTGCATTCGTGTGTGTGTGTGTGTGTGTGTGTGGAAGTAACACCACATATCACTAGACGTCCTTTAGTATTGATGAGATCATTATCTCTCTGCACACACATTGCTTTATACCCAACAGCTACACAATGTTTAAGTCATAACAGTGAAGACACATTACACATGTATTGCAGATCATCACTTAATCACATGAAGAAGAAGAAGAAGAAAAAAAAAATTATTCTGTGTATCAGAGGAGAAAAGAACGAAGGAGAAGGGAGCATCTGGAGTTTCCAAATCAAAGCTGATGAGATAAACAATTGTGCTTGTTTTTTCCCCTTTCAAGACGTATGTTCTTTCTTTGCAGCACGTCCATGCTCCCTGAATATAAAAAAAAATGGCAGAGAAAGCAGAGAGAGAAAAAAGCACAGGGAAACACTGATCAAGACTCGAGTCAAACTTTTCGATCAATTTAAAGGAAAAGTTCAGCAAAATATCAAACATAATATAGCAGTTTTGACATTTACTCCAAATGTACAGTAGTACCAGAGACATGTTTGTTTGTTTGTTTGTTTGTTTGTTTGTTTGTTTTAGCTTTGTACTGAAACTGTGATGCTAATGTAGCTAACAAGTCACGAAAGTCTATCACCCAAAATCTTTTCTGTAAATTTCCGCCTCCATGATGGGGTTGGTTGGGGGGAAAAGAGGAAAAAAAATGTGAGAGAAATAAAAGCAGAGAGGAAACAGGGGAATGCTGATCATTTACAAGGTTTGAGTCCATCCTTTCTGGAATCTTAAAGTTTTCGTTTTTTTTTAAAGCGAAAAATCAAAAACGTTCATGTAAACTTCTGAATTCATTCTGCTGCTACCATCATCAATAAAAATTAGTGAGCCTGTTCCAGAACCAGCCATGCAAGCCCACTCCATGGCACTACCTCCACCATGTTTCACAGATGAGCTCGTATGTTTCGGATCATGAGCAGATCCTTTCTTTCTCCACACTTTGGCCTTAATATCACTTTGGTAGATATTAATCTTGGTTCCAGAACCTTTGTGGCTATGGGAGAAAAGCAAGCCATTTTGAAGCTGAGAAAAGAGGGAAAATCAATCAGAGGCATTGCACAAACATTGGCCATGGCCAATACAACAACTTGGAGTGGCCTTGAAAAAGAAAGAAACCACTGGTGTACTATAGACACCGAATGGGTCGGCCAAGGAAAATGATGGGTGATGACAGAATCGCATTTCTTTGTGAATTCCAATCTGGCTTTCTGATTCTTACTGCTGATGAGCGGTTTTGCATCTTGTTGTATGGCCTCTAAATCTCTGCTCTCGAGTCTTCTTCGAACGGTGGATTTTGATACCTTCACCCCTGCCCTGTGGTGGTTGTTGGTGATGTCACTGACTGTTGTTTTTGGGTTTTTCTTCACAGCTCTCACAATGTTTCTGTCATCAGCTGTTGTCTGTTTTCCTTGGCCGACCCATTCGGTGTTTATAGTACACCAGTGGTTTCTTTCTTTTTCAAGGCCACTCCAAGTTGTTGTATTGGCTATGCCCAATGCTTGTGCAATGCCTCTGATTGATTTTCCCTCTTTTCTCAGCTTTAAAATGACTTGCTTTTCTCCCATAGACAGCACTTCATGTCAGTTTATCCTTTTTAACAGCAAATGCAGTCTTCACATCTGAAACTGAAGGCTAAAACTAAGAGTAGATGTTCAGAGCTATTTATTGTTTAAACAGTCCATCTAACAGGACACACCTGGGTAACAAGAAACACCTGGCAGTCACAAGTTCCAATATTTTTGATCACCCTGAAATTGGGTGGTCTGATACAAAATGTGCCATGTTCTATGTTGTTTAACACATCTACATATAAATACCGGGAAATTCTAAACATCTTTTGATCTCAAACCCAAATGTCTTCAGTCTACAGCAAAAACAAAAGAATTGGCCTTGCCGTTCCAATTGTTTCGGAGGGGACTGTACGATTTCCCCTTCTCTGAAATGTATTAAATTAACATTTATGGAAGACACCCTTATCCAGAGCAACTTACATTTATGTCATTTATACAACTGAGCAGTTGAGGGTTAAGGGCCTTGCTCAAGGGCCCACAGTGGCAGCTTGGCAGTGCTGGGATTTGAACTCACGACATTCTGAGCAAGAGCCCAATGTCTTAATCACTGAGCTTCCACTGCCCTGTTAATTAACCAAAGACATGATTGTTTTGGGTTTTTTTTTTCATTTCCTACTGGACCTGTGATGCCAGTGTAGCTAACATAAGTCTTTTCTGTAAAATTTCCACCTCAAACCGCATCCATGATGCGGTTTAGGACACAGTGGGGGGGAAAAAGGAAAAACAGTAGAGAGAAATAAAAGCAGAGAGAAAACGGAGGAATGTTTATCACTTTCCATCCTTTCTATCAACTTAAAGGAAAAGTTTGGCAAAAGATCAAATACATACAATTTCCCCCTCCTATCTTTCATATGATAGATAGATACTGATGTTAGTTTAAACAACTTCATATTAAATACATATGAATGGTTACCGAAGATGAATGAACGAAGGAAGGAAGGAAGGAAAGAAGGAAGGAAACGCACACGTTTCTGCAAGTGTGTGTCAGCCGACTCTCCACTAAACCTGGCCTCAGTTACACATGTATACAAGCCTGACTGTAAAACAGCTCCTAAACTCGCATGACAAAGCCAGCCCTTTCATTTTCCTCCCCTTCATAGGCGTATTAGCTGATCCGGCCTCTCCTGCTTTGATACGCTTTAAATCTGTGGGTGAACTTAAAGCACAGGGTTTGTTACTTGCTCTTGCACACTTTCTCTAAACAGCACGAGCTGATAGTAAAAAAAAAAAAAAAAACCAAAACAAAAAAAGACGACGCCTGCACGGATCGAGGCGTCTATTTTTCAGGAAACCTCGCTGCATCGTTAACAAGCCGTTGCCCTGTTATTAAAGGTTTCAGAATGTTCACATGCTTTTTATGGGAGATGCAGTTGGAGAGGTTGGAGTCACAGGCATCCGGATGTCACCAAGATGGCTGCGGTTTCACAGAATTACCGAGCAGAGCAAATACTCCTCTCCAGCACAGAAAGTCAATCATTTAAAAAATAAATAAATAAAAATTTCTCTGCGTTAATAAATTTTTATTGTTTTTTCACACGCAATAAAACGAATGAATTAACAGTTAAATAAATTTTCTATAACAGCCGTTCGGACAGTAGTTCCGGCTGCGAGGCAAATCACGGGTTTTGTATTAATACGCTTGTTCTAATGCTGCGTTCACGCGATGTCGGAATTACCGTAATTACTATAAGGCAACCCGGAGGTTCTACTCGGAGATGGTCACATCCTTGGACATTAGATGGTCATCCAACTCTGTGCTAGCTACATTAAACTGCATTGTATGTCTTTCGTTTATCTTCAGATTAATCTTGCATTATTAAGACATTAGTAATAGTCAATTATACGAATTATTACACAGAAATATTACGAGATAACTACTTAACTACATTCTAACGCTGAAGCCGCCGCCATTTTGAGTGTTTCCGCATGGCGTTGCAGCGGTCAGGTGGTACTGTATAAATCGAAGCTCTCAGAAAATTCCTAGTTTACACATCGTAATTGCGAGTTCTACGAGGACGTGAACGCTTTTTACAAGTCGGAATCTTTTAATTACGGTGATTAAGAGTGAACGCAGCTAAATACATACTACATACAGTACTGTGCAAAAGTTTTAGGCACATGCGAAGAAATGCTGTAGAGCAAAGATGCCTTCAAAATAATGAAATTAAATGTTTCTACATTTTTGTAAAAAAAATACCATAAAGAGCAGTAAACAGTAGTAAATGAAACAAAGTCAATATTTGGTGTGACAAAAAAAATATATACAGTATCTCACAAAAGTGAGTACACCCCTCACATTTTTGTAAATATTTTATTATACCTTTTCATGGGACAACACTGAAGAAATGACACTTTGCTACAATGTAAAGTAGTGAGTGTACAGCTTTTATAACAGTGTAAATTTGCTGTCCCCTCAAAATAATTCAACACACAGCCATTAATGTCTAAACCGCTGGCAACAAAAGTGAGTACACCCCTAAATGAAAATGTCCAAATTGGGCCCAATTAGCCATTTTCCCTCCCCGGTGTCATGTGACCTGTTAATGTTACAAGGTCTCAGGTGTGAATGGGGACCAGGTGTGTTAAGTTTGGTGTTGTCCCTCTCACACTCTCTCATACTGGTCACTGGAAGTTCAACATGGCACCTCATGGCAAAGAACTCTTTGAGGATGTGAAAAAAAGAATTGTTGCTCTACATAAAGATGCCCTAGGCTATAAGAAGATTGCCTGAGCTGCAGCACGGTGGCCAAGACCATACAGCGGTTTAACAGGACAGGTTCCACTCAGAACAGGCCTCGCCATGGTCGATCAAAGAAGTTGAGTGCACGTGCTCAGCATCATATCCAGAGGTTGGCTTTGCAGAATAGACGTATGAGTGCTGCCAGCATTGCTGCAGAGGTTGAAGGAGTGGGGGGTCAGCATGTCAGTGCTCAGACCATACGCTGCACACTGCATCAAATTGGTCTGCATGGCTGTCGTCCCAGAAGGAAGCCTCTTCTAAAGATGATGCACAAGAAAGCCCACAAACAGTTTGCTGAAGACAAGTAGAATAAGGACATGGATTACTGGAACCATGTCCTGTGGTCTGATGAGACCAAGATAAACTTATTTGGTTCAGATGGTGTCAAGCGTGTGTGGCGGCAACCATGTGAGGAGTACAAAGACAAGTGTGTCTTGCCTACAGTCAAGCATGGTGGTGGAAGTGTCATGGTCTGTGGCTGCATGAGTGCTGCCGGCACTGGGGAGTGTACTGTGACATGTACTGTGACATACTGAAGCAGAGCATGATCCCCTCCCTTCGGAAACTGGGCCGCAGGGCAGTATTCCAACATGATAACGACCCCAAACACACCTCCAAGACGACCACTGCCTTGCTAAAGAAGCTGAGGGTAAAGGTGATGGACTGGCCAAGGATGTCTCCAGACCTAAACCCTATTGAGCATCTGTGGGGCATCCTCAAACGGAAGGTGGAGGAGCGCAAGGTCTCTAACATCCACCAGCTCTGTGATGTCGTCATGGAGGAGTGGAAGAGGACTCCAGTGGCAACCTGTGAAGCTCTGGTGAACTCCATGCCCAACAGGGTTAAGGCAGTGCTGGAAAATAATGGTGGCCACACAAAATATTGACACTTTGGGCCCAATTTGGACATTTTCATTTAGGGGTGTACTCACTTTTGTTGCCAGCGGTTTAGACATTAATGGCTGTGTGTTGAGTTATTTTGAGGGGACAGCAAATTTACACTGTTATACAAGCTGTACACTCACTACTTTACATTGTAGCAAAGTGTCATTTCTTCAGTGTTGTCCCATGAAAAGATATAATAAAATATGTACAAAAATGTGAGGGGTGTACTCACTTTTGTGAGATACTGTAAATAGGGAGATATTTATTTAACATTCTTTGGAAGGAATCTCCAGTGTCAGTGCTTAAACTTAGAAGTTTTCCACCCCAGGAAAGTCTGCACGTTTACACTTTATAGTTTCTCGGTAACATGACCAGCTTCGTTTTTTTTTGTTTTTTTGTTTTTTTTTGTCTTATTAATTTTAATAGAGAGAGAAAAAACAGAAGCTGGTCAGGGAACGACTGTTTAAAGCTGCTATATAATGTAAGTGATAAAAGGAACTAACACGTTTCATGGACGTTCCACAACATTAAACGTGAATTTAAATGGAGTTTACTAAATGAAAACTTGTTCGCGATCGTGAGCCAACTGCTGTTGTATAAGAGACTAGCTGCAAATCGTTGCTGCATCTCTTTGATAAAACCAGACGATAACACACTCTAAAAAAATAATAATAATAATAATAATAATCATAAAAAGATGAATTCAGTCATCAAACTGAACATAGCTGGATATCTGTCCCAAACCAAGTGTCCAAAATAAGTATTTTAAAAGCGGTTAAGGCTGCAACTGATACTCTATTGATACTGCTCTGAATTAGAAGTTATATTAGGAATTAGGAATGATTTCCTGGACACAACACGACGTCAACCTTGTAATTTCATTAATCACAAGAAATAGTGTGTGAACGATACACAAAGTCTGAAACACAGACGTTTCAGTTCTCTGACCTTTCCCTGTTTTCCATGCAGTGCGTTTTT